>OY751486.1:892910-1412136 GCA_963565915.1 Entoloma clypeatum | reverse complement strand
AGCCGTGGCATGGCATAAAGTTGCCATCCTCATCGTCATTCTCGCCGAGCTCAGTACTTGGGTAGTTAGTATCATCATTGTCCACCCCATCGGCAGTAGGACTGGCAAATGTATCATCCATTGGCGAATGTAGTGTCACCGGCGAATTGTAGGGGTCATCGGCGAAGGTTGTGTCACTGGCGAATGCAGGGTCACCAGCGAAGGCATTCTCACCAGCGAAGGGTGTCGGCTGTGAGCCGGTACTGTTCCTTCTCATCCTGCTGGATCTGAAGTTCTTCAAGAATGTGTAAGGGCAACCATCCAATTTCCTCAATCCGACACCTCGACACCTCCAACCCATCCTCTGACCCTCCGACCATTGTGGTACGTCTATTATTTATATTACTATACTTTATGTTTCCTTTCGTTTCCATATCCTTCGACACCTCCGACCTCCAACACTTCCGACCCATCCTCCGCATCGGAGTGCACATCGGAGCAATGATTTATACCACCACATGCACACTTCCGATTTACATATTCCGTTCCCATCCCTACTCCCGATCTTTGTCGTATTTCAACATTCCTCTCCTCATTTCCAATTCTTGTCATCTATATAGCTGTCTAGCCTGCAAGGGAATCCTCAGAACTTTCTCTTTGGATTTCCCCTGCAAGGTATGCCTCGTATTGTACTTCGTAGAGTCTAATTTAACTTTGGATTTCCCTTGCAAGTCATCCGACATCGGAGTCGCTTCGGAGCACTTCAAAGTTGTTGGATCATAAGGTCGCCCTTACAGTAGAACATTCTCTCTAAACGGACCAGGTATGAATTGTACTGTTGAAGCCATTCTGCACTTCAGAGTTGACGACACGGACTCGAGTCTGCCCTCCTCCGATTCCGGTACATCTGACACCCCTTCGGATCCCTCTTCCACCATTCTGCCTACCACTCTGTAACTGGTGACTCCGTATCGCATGTAGAAATGGACGACCCCGAACGACTTGCTGCGCTTGAACGTGAGTTCCAGGAACACCGCCAGACCCTCACCAACATTACCGCTCAACTCGAACAACTTATCCGTGCCGCTATTCCACCTGTTCCCATCCCAACCCCGACCCGATTCCCCTCCAGCAGAGGCCCCAGTTCCGGCCTTCCTGCCAGCCCCAATCACACCTGCCAATCCAGGTGTGCGTCGGGCCAAACCCGCAACTCTGTCAGACTTCGACGGAGCACGTACCACTGGTTGGACTTTTCTTAATTCTTGTGAACTGTATATGGGACTGGTTCCGGAACAGTTTGCAGATGATCATGCTAGGATCTATTGGGCGCTTTCCTTCATGAAGAGTGGATGTGCTGCGCGCTTCGCCGACCGCGTCATCTGACAAGAGCGTCGGACCGGAGCTCCATGTCACCAGACCTGGGTGCAGTTCTGAACCGCGTTCATCACGGAGTTCACTCCAAAAAACGAAGAACAAGACGCACGGCTCATTCTTGAGGAGAAGCCTATTATCAAGGTAGTTGGGATGTGGAGGCTTACATTGACGACTTCAAGGACTATGTCGAAAAGGCTGGGTACACCAAAGGAACGAACATAGTACTTAAGTTCCGACATGGCCTCCGATCTGACATCCAATCCGAAATTGCGACACTAACTTTCGGACGACCCGCGGATGACAACCCGGATGCCTGGTATGCAGCTGCACGAGTCAACGACAATAATTGAATTGCCAATAAAGCTTTCAAGTCCACAGTTCTGACATGCCCGAACCCTTTCCGCACTGCTCCAACCGCACCAAAGGCAGCGGCAGGATCTGTATTTCCCCGACCTTTTATCCCCTATATTCCATGTGCCCTCCGACAGTCATTGCTCCAACTCCGACCGTCCGCAACCCCAATGTGATGGATATCAATGCCTCTCGCGTCAGGGGTAAGAACACCAATGTATGCTTCAGATGTGGTAAAACTGGTCATTTCAGTTGCGAGTGTCCGCTCCGATTTGACGTCCGCTTCATGACGTTGGACGAACAGGAGGAGTACATGATGAACCAACTAGCCGCTAAAGATGCAGTGGCATCTACCTCCGACGTCGCCGGAGCGTCGGAGCAAGCGGAAGACAAACAAGAGGATTTTTCCCCCAACAATGAGTGAATGGTGTGCCCTCGTTGTCCACTAGCAATCATTATGCTTCCTTGTCTATAGATGAATCAGATTTTACTTCTTCTCCCTATGACTCGGCACAGAATGAACTCTCAGTCACACCTACCCCAACTCTGAAAGTCGTCCGACCCCGACTCCAAAAATGGGAACGACGACTTCCGAAAAAATACATCCTGGCCTCCGACGGCTCCGACAATGCTATTGAACCAGATGTTGTTCTGGAGACAACGGACACCAAGGATACCCTTTCACAAAAGGCTCTTCTCAATAGCGGAGCGACTGGCTCCTTCATTGACCGCTCCCTGGTAGAGAAACATTGACTCAGTACCCGAAGGCTACAACGTGCAATCCCGGTCTACAATGTTGACGGTACTCCGAACGATGCCGGAGCAATATCAGAGGTCCTGGACGTTATACTCCGATATCAGGATCACACAGAGCGGACCCAGCTCGCTGTAACTGGACTGGCAAAGCAGGATATTGTACTTGGATTCACATGGCTCAAGGAGCACAATCCCGAGGTAGATTGGACCTCCGGGGAGGTGAGAATGAGTCGCTGTCCCGCTTGCTGTCGGACTTGCCATCAGGAGGCCATTCAGGAGCGGAAGGTCCGCAAATTTGAGCAGGCATGCATCTCGGATGGGTCCGACGCCAGATGCTGGATTAGCGGAGGAAGCCCCGCGAGGCCCTTGGGTGGAAGACGTAAGCAAGGATGAAGAACAATCATTGGATGAGCCATTGGAAGACAATGCGGAGGAGGAAGACAAGTTCAAAGAGGGAGATCGCCTCTTCATCGGAGCCCTATCTCCAACGTCGGAATTTGTCCGAGCATCGTCAACTACCTCACAACGCCTATCAGAGGCATTCCTCCAAAATCAGAAACCCAAGTCTTTTCGCGATTCTGTACCTAATCACTTACATGATTTTGAAGATGTATTTTCCAAGACCTCCTTCGACAATCTGGCAGAGGAACACATATGGGACCATGCCATTGAGCTGATTCCCGACGCAACTCCGACGGGTTGCAAGGTGTATCCGCTCGCTCCAAAGGAACAGAAGGAACTCGATGCATTCTTGGAAGAAAATCTGGCCACTGGTCGGATCCGACCTTCAAAATCTCTGATGGCCTCTCCGGTCTTTTTCATCAAGAAGAAGAACGGTACCCTCCGACTCGTTCAGGATTATCGATCGCTCAATTCCAAGACTATCAAAAACAAGTACCCTCTTCCGCTCATCTCCGAACTAGTCAACAAACTCCAGAATGCTCAATACTTCACTAAGCTCGATATCCGATGGGGCTACAATAATGTCTGAATCAAGCCCGGAGATGAATGGAAAGCGGCCTTTCAGACAAATCGGGGCCTCTTCGAACCCTTTGTAATGTTCTTTGGACTCACTAATAGTCCTTCAACCTTTCAGACTATGATGAACGATATCCTACAAGATCTTATTACTGAAGGTGGTGTATGTGTTTATCTTGATGATATTCTCATCTTTACGTTGGACCTGTCGGAGCATTGGAGGATCACACACATAGTATTAGAGCGGCTCCGACAACACGGATTGTATCTCAAACCGGAGAAGTGTGAATTTGAACAGACACAGATCAAATACCTTGGCCTTATTATTGAGAAAGGACATGTGGAAATGGACCCCGTCAAGGTAGCTGGAGTGTTGGAGTGGCCGACTCCGACTAACGTGCGGGAGGTACAGTCCTTCCTTGGATTCACTAACTTCTATCGTTGTTTCATCCAAGGGTTCTCCGACATCGCACGTCCTCTGTTCCGACTCACAATGAAGGGCTGTGTATGGTCCTGGGGCGACAAGGAAGCGGGGGCCTTCGGAGGTCTGAAGCGGAGGATCACCTCCGCTCCGATACTTGTCCTCCCCGACCACAGCAAGGAGTGGTGAGTCGAAGTAGATAGCTCCGACTTTGCGACTGGAGCGGTACTGTCCCAACCGTCGGAGGACGGTAAGTGGCACCCTGTCGTGTTTTATTCCAAAAGCCTTAGCCCAGTGGAACGCAACTACAAAATTCATGACAAGGAGATGCTGGCTGTAATCTGCGCGCTGGAGGAATGGCAACATTTCCTTGAAGGAGCGGAGAAGACGGTGGAAATTTGGACCGATCACAAAAACCTTGAATACTTCATGACCGCCCAGAAGCTCAATTGGCGACAAGTGCGGTGGTCTCTATACCTAGCACATTTTGATTTCAAGATGCACCATCGACCAGGCAAGTCAATGGGGAAGTCCGACGCACTGTCACGTGGGGCGGACCATGGAGATGGCTCATGGGACAACGAGGACATAGTCCTACTCCGACCAGAGCTGTTTGCCATATGGGCCACTTGGGGAGTAGCCACTCAAGGTGAGGAGCGCGATGTCCTCTGGAAGGTCCGACAGGGCATCCGCGATAGCCTTCTAGAGGATAGCATAGTGGAGGTCATCAAATCCCTTCTGACAGTCGGAGCTGCATCCATCCTGGAGCGGAATGGCTACAGTCAGACGGTTTACTGTACTTCCGAGATCGCATTTATGTGTCCAACAACCCACAGCTCCGCCAACGAATCATCACGCAACACCATGACAATCCGGTGGTTGGACACCCAGGACGCTGGAAGACTCTAGAGTTGGTATCGCGCACTTATTGGTGGCCCCACATGGCACGTTTAATTGGTCAGTATTGCAAAACTTGCGACCCCTGCCTCCGCACCAAGGTCCGATGCTCCGCACCCTCTGGTGAACTCCATCCGCTCTCAGTCCCGTCGGAGCGATGGCAGGTAACTAGTGTTGATTTTATCACTGAACTACCAGAAGCCCATGGGTATGACGCTATCATGGTAGTAGTAGACTCAGTCGGGAAACACGGACACTTCATTCCAACGCACTCCGCTCTCTCCGCCCTCAGATCCACGAAATCTTATGTTCAACATGTTTGGAAGCTTCACGGTCTTCCGGAGGCCATTGTCTCTGATCGCGGACCACAGTTCGTTGCCAAGTTCACACGGGAATTGTACAGGCTGTTAGGTATCAAGGTTGCTGCCTCGACGGCCTACCATCCGCAGTCGGACGGACAGACGGAACACGTGAACCAGGGATTGGAACAATACCTCCGACTGTTTGTCAATGAACGACAGGACGATTGGAATGAATGGCTTCCGATGGCAGAGTTTTCGTACAATAACCATGTCCACACGTCCACGCGCCAAACCCCCTTCTACGTCGACACCGGACGTCACCCATGTATGGGCTTTGAGCCCCGACAAAGACCGTCAGAGATCGAGGCCGTAGAGGATTTCAGCAAGCGGGGTTAAGACGACATGGCGCGGTACTACAACCAGCGTCGGACATCTACTCTGACCTTCCAACCAGGCAACAAGGTCTTTCTGGATTCCTCCGACCTCAAAACCACCCGACCGACCAAAAGGCTGGCTCATAGATATGTAGGCCCGTTTCTGGTTGTCTGACGTGTCGGAACATATGCGTACGAACTCAAACTCCCTCCTTCTATGTCTCGCATTCACCCCGTATTCCATGTTGTAAACTGTTGTTGGCTCTGGAAGACCCCTTCTGACAAGATGTCCATATCCCTCCGCCTCCGACTGCAGTCGGAGAAGAAATGGAATATGAAGTCGAAATGATCTTGGATAGTTGGCTTCAACGAGGCAAGCTGCAGTTCCTAGTCAAGTGGAAGAGGTACGGCTACGAGGAAAACTCATGGGAGATGGAGGAGGATGTCCACGCTCCGCGCCTGGTCCGGGAATTTTACCGCCGACACCCGGGAGCTCCGCGTCAAATCGCTGCAACTGCCTTTGAGTCCTGTACATTTCGCCTTGCGCGTCGAGACGCCGCGCCTTAGAAGGGGGGTAATGTAAGGGCAACCATCTGATTTCCTCAATCCGACACCTCCGACACCTCCGACCCATCCTCTGACCCTCCGACCATTGTGGTACGTCTATTATTTATATTACTATACTTTACTTTTCATTTCGTTTCCATCTATCCTTCGACACCTCCGACCTCCAACACTTCCGAACCATCCTCCGCGTCGGAGTGCACATCGGAGCAATGATTTATACCACCACATGCACACTTCCGATTTACATATTCCGTTCCCATCCCTACTCCCGATCTTTGTCGTATTTCAACATTCCTCTCCTCATTTCCAATTCTTGTCGTCTATATAGCTGTCTAGCCTGCAAGGGAATCCTCAGAACTTTCTCTTTGGATTTCCCTTGCAAGGTATGCCTTGTATTGTACTTCGTAGAGTCTAATTTAACTTTGGATTTCCCTTGCAAGTCATCCGACATCGGAGTCGCTTCGGAGCACTTCGGAGTTGTTGGACCGTAAGGTCGCCCTTACAGAATGTGACTTGCCATTTCAATGATGGGCAGACGTCTGTGTCCAGATGATGCGGAACAAGAATGTATGTACTGACCTCCCACAAGCCGGCACGGCGAAAGAAACTACCAGTCCAACACTCAATGCGGTGCAACGGGTCATGTTGATGAGCATGGTGCATGTACCCACGACAGAGTAAAGGTGTTATGGTACAATCTATGCACCTCCAAACAGCTCTTTTCTCACCAGTGCATGTCTGGCAGTATCCACCAGCCAGCAAAGCTTCTTGGGACAGTAATGCAGCCAACAAGGAATCGGCACGATGGACAAATTCTTGCATCCAGTAGTGTTGCTTTACCATGCCTGTTAGTAATTATACTTGAGATCATTTATTAGCTTGTACCTTGTTTCTATTTGGAATCATGTCATCGTTCGCCAATCCGTCCCATCCAGCATCACCAAACGGGCCATCAGGAGGCACATACCCAACCTACATTGTATTGTAATTTACGGTCCAGTGAAGACATACAGTGTATGGTAAATTACAGAAGCAGCGAATTCGCTACAGCACCAGTGAATTTACCACGGCGAACGGCGAAATAATAATGTCACCGGCGAAGAAAAAATGTCGCCGGCGACAACATCCAACAGATCAGCGAATAATTCACCGGCAAAAGACACCACGGCGAAAAACCAGGAAGGACCGGCGACAAACTGGCAACACAGCAACAGGCCATCGGAAAATTGATGACCCATTGGCGAAAGCGAGCCTTGAGTGCCAGCAACACTGCAAATGAAAAGAACGATGCTAACGACAGAGCAGCGAATAATTCACCGGTGAGAGACACCACAGCAAAAAACCGGCAAAAGACCGGCCACAAATCGGCGACAGGCCATCGGCGAATGATTGGGCCACCGGCGAAACCAAGTCTTGAGGGCCGGCGACACTGCAAATTAAAAGAATGATGCTAACAACAGATCGGCATATCATTGACTGGCAAAAGATGCTACGGCGAAAAACCGGCCAAAGACCGGTGACAAACCGGTGACACAGCAACAGGCCATCGGTGAATTGATGACCCATCGGCAAAAGCAAGCCTTGAGTGTCGGCAACACTCCATATACAAAGAACAATGCTAATGGCAGATCGGCGAATAATTCACCGGCAAAAGACACCATGGCAAAAAACCGGAAAAAAACCGGCGAATGTTGGATGATGTGCAACAGACACCCATCAAACATGTCAAATACATGTAAACAAATGTCGAAAGATATTGCACATCTCCTCATTGTATCTACACAGGAACAAGCAATGTTTGCTACTATATCAGATGAGTAGGGGAGCATGTTGTATCATCAAGTATGTATTTATTTTAAGAAAATTAGCCACAGATTTAAAGTTATAGAGGTCCTATGGTCTGAACCAAATAATAGAAAACAATGCTAATAACAGATCAGCAAATAATTCACTGGCGAATGACACCACAGCAAAAAACTGGCTGTGGCGACAATGTTCTTTTGCTGGTCAATGAGTCACCATCTCAACAGTTATCTAGGGCATGTGTGCAGTGCCGGCAAAGCTGTAGACACAGTTGAAAGTGAAGCTTACCAGTTTATTTGTTCTACTACACCGTAGAAAGTCTCTCCCCACCACAGAACCATCTGGAGGTTCATTCCCGATTATGTGAGGATATGAATAAAGATATGCGGATACCATGTAGAGGTAGAACATGGTGAAAAAAGCTGAAATGTATGTCCTCATCTTTGGCACAGATCATCATTTTATGCCTGCGGTGCAATCTGGGCACCTGTGTATGGCTATTCTCTAGTGTGAGTAGGTCTCAATGCATCAATAGTAAATGGTGTGATGTATAGATAGGTGTTAAAAAGTATCAGACAACTTGCACATCAAAAATGTCTATGTATTCACCATCTGGCATTATTATTGTAGGGTCAATAAATCTATAGATGGTTGTATAGGGTGTATCAGATGTACATCTACTTGATACAAAAAGTTCCAAGAGAATCCATGCCATGTGGAAGACTGGAGATAAGACTTTGTCCAAAATATGTCTCGGAATCCCACGTGCATAACAATAACAGTGTTGGGAACGAAATCATGGTTTCTACATTTTCCACTTGATGGGCCACAAATATGCTTGTTAACTAATGGATAGATGCCTATGAACTCATGAAAAGTATATATACAGCTGGATACTCAAGCTATGTATGATAGAGAATCTGTATTCTGAAATGAGAGATCAAAACACAGGCAAAATCGTGATGCAACAGTGCATCATAGGTTACTCCAAACACCAAAACCAATGTTTTCCTCCTTTTCCCTTTCCACAACCACTTTAGTCTACATATACTGTTTGTATACCATTGAAACATTGTATGTAAACCTCCTCAGACCATTCAACTAAAGTTCAAGGCTTGATAAGGTGAATATGAGCAAAATAGGTCGAAAATTTGACCAAAATCTTTTATTTCACCTTTGGATTCTCCACATTCAGGGGATCTCAGAACACCTTCATTTTTCAAATTTGGTTCATTCCTTAGGGAGATATGACAATTTTCCTCAAATCTGCACATTTGATTATTTCTATCATATCTGGACTTCTAAAAATTATACAAAGTGTGTCACAAGGTGAATACATATGCAGTCATGAGTTCTATTGCTTCAAACTATTATTAAATCATGAGGAAGGCACCGCATGCCTGCGCGATGTCTTTGGTGCATTGTTTACTATTATTTGGTTCAGACCATGGGACCTCTATAACTTGGAATCTGTGGCAAAATTTGATAAAATAATGTCGCTGTGTCGCCGGTTTGTCGCTGGTCCTTCGCTGGTTTTTCGCTGTGGTGTCTTTTGCCAGTGAATTATTTGCCGATCTGTTGTATGTTGTCGCTGGCAACATTTTTTCTTTGCCGGTGACATTATTATTTCGCCGTTCGCCATGGTAAATTCACTGGTGTTGTAGTGAATTCGCTGCTTCTGTAATTTACCATACACTGTATGCCTTCGCTGGACCGTAAATTACAATACAGTGTAGGTTGACTACCTGCAAATGCAACTGATCAGCCAGCTGTCGCGGCGACAATAGCCCTTTCGCCGAATGGGTTTCCCCTTGTTCCCAATGTCTCTTTTGGAACAATGACCAAGGGTCAGCTCAAGCACTTACTACATGAGTTCTTGTCCAAACACTACTGTAAGTGATTTTTTTCTCAATCAGGTACTGCTGATTGGAAGTATGACAGCTCTTGCGTCGGCTGGCCGTACTAATCATGTGCCATTTGGGACTCTGGAAGCTAACACGCGACTCTTGGTGGCAGCTGAATACCTCCCACAGGGGTTCACTATCAAGGATCCACAAAACCTGCACAAGAAGGAGATCAAGGCCTTTTTTGAACACGTCAAATCAAGGCAGGATCAACGTGGTGCAGGGAAGGCATTTCACTTCAAGAAGATTGTCGACAAGGACAGACATGAGGTGGAAAGCCAATACCCCATACTAGCAAAAGCTCAAAAAGGACAGCGAAGGCAGAGCCGATCAGCAAGGAATGGCCTGCTTGCTGTCCCAGATCAGTGCCATTGCAATAGCATCTCACAGGGGAGTGGAAGTCATTGCGTGTCTGATACAGAATGGCCCAGTGGAAGTGAGGGGACGGCGAGCAGTCATATAGCCACCAGTGAAAGTTGCCGTGTTCGCCATATTGTCGCCGAGGGCACCTTGGCCGATGACCCATTCACTGTCAGGAATGTCGCTGAAGAAACATTCGCCGGTGATGTTGCCAAAGGACCTTTTGCCGGAGAATGTTTTACCGAAGGTGTTGCCAGTGACGGATATATGACTGTAAATCAAATGCAAATGAATGAACTCATTCAACAGGGCATGATGGTCACGGCGCCGATCAATGGCCCACTGGATGGCGACCCACAGTATAGCGTCCCAGCCTCTGCCGTACGAGCTTTGATGTTGACTTGAGCAAATAACTCAGTGATTGATCCAGCATTGATTACACCAAATGGTAGGATATTTATGTTTCTGATTTTGAATTGTCACCATGCTAATAACTGATTCAGATCACTCAAATGGCCTTCGCCATTCCAAACGACAAAAGTAGTATTGCCTTTCATACAATACTTATATGACAAGCAATAAGAAAACAGTAAAACAAATGAAAGCGAGTTGAATGGATATGTGAATAAAAAATTGATGGCTGTGTTCACGTGCGAGACCGCTTTCCCCCAGTCATGCTGCTGTCATCCCCACTCTTGCGCTTTCATCCACGTTTCCCCTCAGATGATGCTGTACTGCCCGATGCAGATGGCAAACGTGAGTGGTTGCTCAGCTGAGGACTTCGCCGAAGCGCATCGGCAGGCAAGGCGGCGAGGGTCACCAGACGAGTGTCAGTGGTGTTGGGCACATCCTCTTCTGTCACAGATTCCTCCTCTGCGACGACAGCCATAGGACTCGCAGGTGGGGGGGGGGGGGTGAGTTGCACCGTGCCTTGTGCCGTCTCCTGGGATGTCGTTGGTGTCGGGGTGATAAGGTTGACTGCAGGGGGGGCGACAACAGGGTGGGAGACTGCAGGAGAGGCAATGACAGGGTGTGTGACAGGGTGGGAGGCGGCAGTGATGGTGGCAGTGACAGTGGCTGGGGGCGACGGTGAGGGTGAGTCATCCCGGCAATGAACCGGCGAATGCTCAACGGCGAAGGAAGTGGCATAGGGGTTGTCCGGCAAATTGGCAAAGGACCCGGTGAATGGCACTTGCCGAGATAGGCCAGGTGTCGCCCCAGAACCTTCGGCAAAGGGCTCGGCGAGGGACCTGGCAAAGGATCTGGCGAAGGGTGGTCGGCGCGAGGCGCGAGGGGTCGATGATGGCGGGTCACTCATCGTCGATGGCCATTGCAGGGGCAAATCCCACCATGCACCCTTGTCCTGCTGCCACCCCCCCATCTTGTAGTGCTCAGGGTCCATCCCCTCAGGGTCCGCATGCCAGAGGTGCTCTACGTTGACTTCTGGCAGTGGGGGAAGGTAGGGACACCAGTACTTGCAGTCGTTGTGGGCAGGACGGTGGTCGAAACCCAGGTAGTTCTCAATGTCCATCAACCTGACATTCAACCCCTCGAGTGTGTCCTCCATGTACAACAGGTGGGAGTACGTGTTCTCTTCCTGCATCGCCAGCTGTGCATTTGCCCCCTTGAGGATCCGGTTGAAGCGGTTCGTGAGCTTGTTGATCTGCCCTTTGAGTTTGAACAGGGCGCCACTCTGTGTATGGTATGCCTGCTGCGAGATGGTTCTCTGCTGGCCGAACCAGTCCACCAGGTATAGCTCCACTTCCAGGCCAGACTGCGTGAGATGATGTATAAGAAATGATTCAGTATCATTACTCACGTGCATCCGTGAGGGCGGGCGGCAGCGTCGAACGCGCCGCTGGCAAACCGTTGTCCTTGCCTTCACCGTTGCTGGTGGTTCATTGCTGGGTGGTCACATTGCCCTTCTTATCTTCGTCGTCCTCATCATCACCGTCCACCTCTGTCTCTACCTCCACATATTCAGTCACCTTTGTCGCCCTCTGCCATGCTGCCTCCTTCGCTGGTTTCACCTTTAATGACCGACTGGGGCCCTCCATCTTGGTCTTCTTCTTCCTCTGAGGCGCCTCGCCACCAGTCAGGCATTTCGCCATTGCCTTTCCCTTCGCCGTAAGGGGACATGGTGCTGGACGTCCACCTACAGCTGCTGTCAGCACATTGCTTAGCCCAGCCACTGGTGCCATGACAGGTGCTGTTGTCTCTTGTACCCGCAGGCTGTTGAATGTTGCCAGGGCGAGGCGTTGACCCTCCAAAACCTCTTTGTGCTTGTGGGCCCAGGACACGACAAACTGATTGATCCAGGCAAACCCGGCAAACGGTGCCGCTGGTTGCCCCGCCGCTTCCTTGAACAATTTCAACTGTTCGTGAAATACGTTAGAATCGGGTCAATACAATGGCTCTGGGGGTTACTCACCAACTTTCCCTTCATTCTCTTTAACCCTTCAATGATGGTCCCATCAGCCATCCCCTTGCAAATTGTGGTGTCGAAACGGGCGAAGTCAGCGACAATGTCTTTGATCTTGCGGGGAGAGTGGACATCTTGAGGGCAGTGTTGTGAAAATGCATTGGTAGTAGGTAGGTAGATGAGTTGGAAACACATGTAATCGCCGCTCGCCATTGAATAAATGAAAAAAAAACAAACTTTTCTAACACGTGACTACTTCCGCCCTCATCATTGTGATGATCAGCAACCTAATTCCCACTGGTCGCCTTCTTTTCTGCTACTCCTCATGTCTGCCCCATCCAACCAACCCCATCGGATGCAGCCCCTTTCTATGGAAGCCCTGTCTTCAGGCCTCATCAACTGGGGTACTGTCCCACCACCTGCTGTGCCAGTACATTGCTGTCCCCTGTTGTGTCTTTTGCTCTCATGTCTTTCTATAGGGTTTGAGCCACAGAGAGCTTCTTGCACTTCATGCTGAGGTCAAAGCCCTCCAGGCACAGCTGGGCATCAGCTACAAGGATGCTGCACACTGCCTGTACCATGCTGAGGTACAAAGAATCCACACCCTCGACACTTCCTGGCGCCAGGTGGCTGACACCCGGCCAATGGTGGACGAGATGGTCAGCGACAACATTGCTGACAGGATCATCAAGATAGATCGTGAGGCAATGCAGGAACATGATGGGCAGGGTGCGGTTGGGCGGTTGGGCGATGGGGAATAGATACATTACGGATTAGCAATGTCAAATAGGCTACCGTGAAACACCTCCTGGTTTGTAACAGATGACTGTATCTGATGTTGTCGCCGGCTGGATTGATACTGGTGTCAGCCGCATTGAGTTTTGTCGCCAGCCACATTTCATTTGAGGGTCGCTGGCTGGATTGATATTGTCGCCGGCTGGACATTGTCACCGGCCATCAACATTGTCGCTGGCTGTATTGACGTTGTCACCGGTGAAATTGAATGTCGCCAGTGAAATTGACATTGTCGCCGGCCCACATTTCATTCTGTCGCCGCTCGCCGTGGCGAATTCGCTGGTGCTGTAGCGAATACCATACACTGTATGTCTTTGCTGGACTGTATATTACAATACAATGTAGGTTGACTACCTGCCAAAACAACAAGTGAATAGCTCATTTAGCGATGGCTCGATAAGTCTCTAACAAGACTTAGAGGTAGTTCTCAATAGATAATGAACTGAGTTTTGTGATTTATGAACCAACAAGACCTTGCAAACACGATCTCAACCTATAGTGTTGAGGTTCCACCTGGGCGCTAGCCACAGGCGTACTGAGCAACACAGCTACAGTGTGGAAGTACTCTACTTAACCGTTCTAGCCACTTACATGGTTTGGGAGGGTGAGGCTGGTGAGAGCGGTTGAGGCTGATAAGAGCGATGGAGCTGGTTAAGAGTCAAGAGACAACTTGTTGATATTGACAGTTTCCTGGTCTTATATACTGTACTACTGTTTGTACCAACCAAATAAGTATGTAATCGAAGATGTGTAAATGGTCACATGATGTAATCTAATCTAATCTAATCTACGTGATGGAAAAGTTTCAACACACCCCATATTTAGTACATACTTCTAAATACATCTTTACTTTTTCCCATATAGGTACTCTTTCTTCGTCTAGTTTTTAAGTAATCCAAAGTACGGGATAAACTTGTTGAAGAGGATTTTCCCCAGATTCTTAGTTAAAAGGTCTGCAGGGTTATTCACTCCTTCGATGAATTCGACCGTAATAATTCCTTCGGATACTTTTTCTCTGACAAAGTGGAATCGTCAATGTGCTTGGATCGCTTCTCAGTTACAGGATTGGATGCGATAAAGACAGAGCCATTGTTGTCTCCATAGATCGGAACTGATCCGATATGCATTCCAAGTTCGGCAAGCATGCTTCTAAGCCATGCCACTGCGCGACTGCAATCTGTGCGCAACTGCAATCTGATAGCGCCATGTACTCTGCTTCTGTGGAAGAGAGGGCAATGGTTTTCTGCGCTGATGAAACCCATGTTACTGCTCCAGAAGCCAGCGATATGAAGTAACCAGTGGTGGATTTCCTGGTGTTTTCGTCTGACGCCCAATTGGAGTCTGTGAAGGCGTAGATCCCTTTCCCAGAATCACCATTGTACATGATCACATAATCTTTTGTTGCCTTCAAATACCTGCAAATATCTCTAGCCACTTCTAAATGGCGTTTGGTAGGGTTTGCGGAAAATTGGGACATTTTGATCACGGCGATACAAATGTCGGGTCTTGTCCCGATCATTAAGTACAATAGTGATCCGATGACGGATTGGTACTTGGATCTTAGTTCCGCATTGGGTTCATCTTCAGACTTCATGGGTTTGTAGCCCATCGGGAGTGGGGTGTGGGTGGCGTTGGATTCGCTCATCCCCATTCGTGCGAGAATTTTCTCAAGGTAAGGTACTTGATCAATGAAGATCTTCTTCCCACGTTGCCTTATTTGGATCGAGAGAAATTCTTTCGGTTCCCCATCAGACACTAGATGGCCTAGGTCCCTACATTCCCATGTTGTCATGAAGTCCTTCTTCTTTTCTAGCGTGTATTCCTGGTTTGTGCCGAGAAAAGCAGAGTCATCGACATAAATGACGGCGATCACAGTTTCCCCTTTGGTACTTGTGTGAATGAAAACTCCCGCATCGGAGTGAAGCCGGACAAAACCGAGCTTTTTCATAGAGGAATCGAGTTCCCTCCACCAGGCTAATGCGGCCTGCTTAAGTCCGTATAGGGCTTTGTATAGTCGGTACACGAAGTGTTCTTTCCCTTTTACTATGTAACCCTCAGGCTGTCGCATGTAAATTACCTCACGGAGTGTTCCATAGAGGAAGGCTAATGAGACGTCCAGGAATGTCATGAACCACCCTTCAAGGGCTGTCAATGCCAGAATCAACCGGACGGTCTCGTACCTCACTACCGGTGAGAAGATCTGATCGAAGTTGATCCCTTCTACCTGTGAGAAACCTTTTGCAACAAGGCACGCTTTCAAATGCCCGTCGGATTTTTCGTTGTAAACCCATTTGTTCCTTAGAGCTTTCCTCCCTGTAGGTAGGGGTACTAACTCCGTGATCACCCCGCGGCTTTTGAGCATGTCTAGCTCTTTTCGTTCTGCCGCATACCACTCTTCTTTGTTTGGAAGAGTGTATATGTCTTTGTGTGACATTTCGATGATGCCCACTTGGATAGAGATTGCCTCCATTAGGAGATCGTTCATCCATGCCGTTTGACCGCCTAATCTACGTCTTCAATCCATTTTTTCAAGATCAGAAGCAGGGGTGTCTTCCCCATAAATGCTATCTGGCATTCTCCGAACTCGTCGTTCCCTGATCAGTCGATCTGGTACTTGTTCGGGTTCCGGAGTGGGTACTCGTGGTTCATCGTCGGGCTCACTAGACGGCAAGTCATCGTCTGATTCAGGGTGATCCTGTCCAGTGGGAACAGGGTCGTGAGGTTTTTCGTGATGACTGTCGTTGTCGTTGTTTCCGGGGATGAGGTCCTCAAACTCATCAGCCGGTTCTGGGTTTTCCATTTCTGGATGGTTTTCTGGCAAAGGGTCGATGTGGCATCTAGGGTACTTGCTTTCATAAAAGATAGCTTTCCCACCCATGAAAATTGTATTAGTCTCAGGATCCATGAAACGGTATCCTTTGACCCGTGGTTTTGATCCGAGATAAATCATCAATCGAGATCTAGACTCCAGGGAATTTCTACGTTTTTCCTTTGGGATACACACATATGCCTGACATCCGAAGACTCTGATCCTTGACATATCGGGGATCTCATTGGTCACCCTGAAGTAAGGGGTATTCCATTTGAGACGCTGCATGGGGGTTCTGTTGTAGAGAAACACTGCATGTTCCAAACAGAATTCCCACCACATAGGGGGTAAGCACGCGTCGAAGCGCAAGGCCTGAGATTCTCCCACAGGGTTCGATTTATCCGTTCTGCTCTACCGTTCTGCTGGTGCTGATACGGGAGCGTGATGTCGATCAGAACTCCATGATCGGCAAGCACATCCTTGTATTCGTCAAACTCTCCACCTCCATCAACTCGCCACTTTTTAGGGGTAGCAGCGAACTGATTCTGGATCATCGCAAGAAATTGTCTTAGTGCCGTGACGGCATCAGACTTCTTTCTAAGCAAGACGACCCAGACGTAGGATGAAAAGTCATCCAGAAACGTAAGGAAATATTTGTATTTATGGTAAGATGCCGTGGATATCTGTTTAAGATCGGAATGGATAAGATAGAAGGTTTCGGTTCCTCTTGTCATCGAATTGGGGTATGATTGATTCCGCATTTTCCCTTTGAGGCAACCTGTACAACTTTCCTGTGATTTCTCACGTACTAGTGTCTCAGGTACCCCGTTGGTACTGATGGGAATCTTTTGAAGTGCTTGATCGTTCGGGTGACCAAGACGCTTGTGCCATGTTTCGACAGTAATTTCGCTCAAGATCGCATGGATCTGATCGTAGCATATTTCAGTGTCTAACCAGTAAATGGTTTGTCCAAGGATGTGGGGCGAAAACTGGATTTTGTTCAGCCCTTTGGAGATGTTCCACAAATCCCGTCTACTTTGTAACCATGGTTAAGAAAGACGCCTAAGGACAATAGGCGTGTGTCCATGTCCGGGATGTAGAATACCGGTCTGAGAAGATGGGTTTTAACTTCCCCATTTAGGGTGTGCCGTACTGGAACGGCCCCAACTCCGAGTATTTCCAGTTTCTTTCCTTTAGCAGCAGTTTGGACGAATCACTTGATTGTGAGAGGTCTATAGTATGCGAAGTCTTTGAACTCATGCGTAAAGTGTAAAGAGGCACCGGAATCTAATATCCATTGTGCGCGTTCTTTTTCCTTACAATGTGTACAAGAGGCGAAATGTTTAATATATTTTTTATATAGATCACTGCTAATGTGATCTACGCATTCTGTACTGGTACTGGCTAATATATTATACGTCTGTTGAGAGGTATTATTAGCATTCCGCAATTGGTAAGGTTTAAGAAAGGGTTTCGACGAACTGTCAAGTTCTATCTCGTCCACAAACTCGTCTGGCCCCATCCGTTCTTGGTCTAAGTCCATCATCCGCAACGATTGGTCTATCGACGGGGCTACGCGACGCTGTTTAGCTGGCCTTTCGTCAATGTCTGGGATGATGGTATCTAAGATACGAAGGTTTGATCCAGAGGGTCGTGCGCCGATTTCTCAGGCGAGCTTTCGCACCTTCTCGTTCTTTTTCCATGCTGACGGCTTTCCAGAAGGAAGCCCGGTGTACTGAGAAGGAGGCGGGTTCATGCATTCTTTCCGACTCAGGCTGCGCAGTACTTGTAGTTTTCCCGCGGCCCGTTACAGTGGTAAAGGCAGGTGCATGACGAGGAGGGAGAGGGCAAGGGGCACATTGACGAGGAGGAAGGGGACAAGGAGCAGGATGACGAGGGGGTTGCTCAATGGCCGGTGCAATGAACTCGACCATTTCCTCAGCGTGGTCGGAGTCGTTGTCTGCGTTGTTGGCGCGCTTCTTCTGGTTGCGCCAGCGTCCCTTTCCCTTCTTCTTTTCAGAAGCGGTACTCGGGTCGGTCGAGTTAGGCTGCTCGTCAGCATTGTTTCGCGAGGTACTCGGCGCTGTCTGCTTTTCCCATTTGGGGTCTTGCCCCTTTCGCTTAGTCCCGGAGATTTTCCGGGCCTGCTCGTTGGACGCCCGAGTAGACCCTATCGCATACTTGCGCCTGTATTCCGACACGATGCTGTCGGTGACGGCCTGCCATGTGAAGTCATTGGCGTTGTAGACTTGGAAGAGGGCGGTGGAGAGGGACGACCAAGCATCAGGAATGGCACTTGCCAGGATCATAGCCTGCATCAGATCAGGCACGGTGAATTTCGCGTCACTGAGGCGAGCGAAGAGTGACCCAAGGCGCTTGATTTCCGGCATGGGGTCACGACCCGACAGCTTGAAGGAGGCAGCGGCTTTGAAGTCGCCGAATATGGTGGCGGGGGAGACCTTCGAATATGCGTCCTTTAACGATGTCCAAGCTTCTTTCGAAGTTTTGGCGTCCTTGATGTGCCTCCTGATAGCCTCGGAGACTTTGAGGCGGATGGAACCCAGAGCCATGTCGTCATCCCTGATCCAGATTTTCCTTCGCTCTTACCAGGCTCAACCGCTCTCACCAGCCTCACCCTTTCCAATCCAAGTAAGTGACTAGAACGGTTAAGTAGAGTACTTCCACTGTAGCTGTGTTGCTCAGTACATCTGCGGCTAGCGCCCAGGTGGAACTTCAACAGGTTATGGGCCCCGGATAGCAGAGGGACTTGGGAACGCTGGCAACAGCGAGTACCTGCCCACTCTACCCTGGTTGGCAAAGAACCGATCGAAAGATCTAGGTTCTGAGTCTTACTTCTTCACACATGAACCTGGGAACATCATTACAACAAGTACCTGTCATGAAGCGTCCCTAAGGGGATTGACTTAGTACACATCATGTGGAAACGTTCATCGTACCTCACACACTTCTGACAAAAAGGATTTTTCCCACAACCGCTATTCCTAAAGGGAATATGTTATGAGGAATCATTTATTTGTTTTCTCTAAAAATCAAATTCATAAAGAACATCACTGATTGGGAAAACTCCTTTTAGATTCATTAAAAAATGTCTACCTCTCGCTCCGCACTTGACTCCATCACCGTCTTCGACGGTATCGACTACCAAAGCTGGGCTGAGAAAATGAAGTCCTACCTCCTCCATCAAGGAGTCTGGCGCATCGTGTCCGGCGACATTGAGCGCCCCGACATCGCGGACTTTACCGTCACGGTCTCCACCCCTGCCTCCGCCACCTCGACATCTGCAACCCAGCCTCCGGTCATCACCACCACCGTCGACCAGCCCGCCTTCCATAAGGAAAGGAAAATCTGGATCAGGGATGACGACATGGCTCTGGGTTCCATCCGCCTCAAAGTCTCCGAGGCGATCAGGAGGCACATCAAGGACGCCAAGTCCTCAAAGGAGGCCTGGACATCATTAAAAGACTCTTATTCGAAGGTCTCCCCTGCCACCTTATTTGGCGACTTCAAAGCCGCTGCCTCCTTCAAGCTGTCAGGTCGCGACCCCGTACCGGAAATCGAGCGCCTTGGGTCACTCTTCGCTCGCCTTAGCAATTCAAAATTCGTTGTGCCTGATCTGATGCAGGCTATGATCTTGGCAAGTGCCATTCCTGAAACTTGGTCGTCTCTCTCCACCGCCCTCTTCCAGGTCTACGATGCCGACGACTTCACATGGCAGGCTGTTACCGATAGCATCATTTCAGAGTACAGGCGCAAGTCCAACGAGCAGGCCCGGAAAATCTCCGGGACTAAGCGAAAGGGGCAAGACCCCAAATGGGAAAAGCAAACAGCGCCGAGTACCTCGCGAAACAATGCTGACGAGCAGCCTAACTCAACCGACCCGAGTACCGCTTCTGAAAAGAAGAAGGGAAAGGGACGCTGGCGCAACCAGAAGAAACGCGCCAACAATGCTGACAACGACTCCGACCA
Source organism: Entoloma clypeatum (assembly GCA_963565915.1). Taxonomy (NCBI): domain Eukaryota; kingdom Fungi; phylum Basidiomycota; class Agaricomycetes; order Agaricales; family Entolomataceae; genus Entoloma; species Entoloma clypeatum. The sequence continues at coordinate 1,392,057 of OY751486.1, read as the reverse complement.
CGCTGAGGAAATGGTCGAGTTTATTGCACCGGCCATTGAGCAAGCCCCTCGTCATCCTGCTCCCTGTCCCCTTCCTCCTCGTCAACGTGCCCCTTGCCCTCTTCCCCCTCGTCATGCACCGTCTTTCACCACCATAACTGGTCACGGAAAGACTTCCTTTACTGTACAACCTGAGTCAGAAAGGATGCAGTCATTACTGCAACGCATGAACCCGCCTCCTTCTCAGTACACCGGGCTTCCCTCTGGAAAGCCGTCTGTGTGGAAAAAGAACGAGAGGGTGCGAAGACTCGCCCAAGAAATCGGTGCCCAACCCTCTGGGTCAAATCTTCGTATCTTAGATACCATCATTCCTGACATCGACGAGAGGCCCACCAAACAGCGTTGAGTAACTCCGCCGTTGGACCAATCACTGCGGATGATGGACATAGATCAAGAACGGATGGGGCCGGACGAATTTGTGGACGAGATCAAACTTGATGGTTCGTCAGAACATTTTCTCAAACCTTACCAATTGCGGAATGCTAATAATACCTCTCAACAGACGTATAATATATTAGCCAGTACCAGTACAGAATGCGTAGATCACATTAGCAGTGATCTACATAAAAAATTTACCACTGTAACGGGCCGCGGGAAAACTACAAGTACTGCGCAGCCTGAGTCGGAAAGAATGCATGAACCCGCCTCCTTCTCAGTACACCGGGCTTCCTTCTGGAAAGCCGTCAGCATGGAAAAAGAACGAGAAGGTGCGAAAGCTCGCCTGAGAAATCGGCGCACGACCCTCTGGATCAAACCTTCGTATCTTAGATACCATCATCCCAGACATTGACGAAAGGCCAGCTAAACAGCGTCGCGTAGCCCCGTCGATAGACCAATCGTTGCGGATGATGGACTTAGACCAAGAACGGATGGGGCCAGACGAGTTTGTGGACGAGATAGAACTTGACAGTTCGTCGAAACCCTTTCTTAAACCTTACCAATTGCGGAATGCTAATAATACCTCTCAACAGACGTATAATATATTAGCCAGTACCAGTACAGAATGCGTAGATCACATTAGCAGTGATCTATATAAAAAATATATTAAACATTTCGCCTCTTGTACACATTGTAAGGAAAAAGAACGCGCACAATGGATATTAGATTCCGGTGCCTCTTTACACTTTACGCATGAGTTCAAAGACTTCGCATACTATAGACCTCTCACAATCAAGTGATTCGTCCAAACTGCTGCTAAAGGAAAGAAACTGGAAATACTCGGAGTTGGGGCCGTTCCAGTACGGCACACCCTAAATGGGGAAGTTAAAACCCATCTTCTCAGACCGGTATTCTACATCCCGGACATGGACACACGCCTATTGTCCTTAGGCGTCTTTCTTAACCATGGTTACAAAGTAGACGGGATTTGTGGAACATCTCCAAAGGGCTGAACAAAATCCAGTTTTCGCCCCACATCCTTGGACAAACCATTTACTGGTTAGACACTGAAATATGCTACGATCAGATCCATGCGATCTTGAGCGAAATTACTGTCGAAACATGGCACAAGCGTCTTGGTCACCCGAACGATCAAGCACTTCAAAAGATTCCCATCAGTACCAACGGGGTACCTGAGACACTAGTACGTGAGAAATCACAGGAAAGTTGTACAGGTTGCCTCAAAGGGAAAATGCGGAATCAATCATACCCCAATTCGATGACAAGAGGAACCGAAACCTTCTATCTTATCCATTCCGATCTTAAACAGATATCCACGGCATCTTACCATAAATACAAATATTTCCTTACGTTTCTGGATGACTTTTCATCCTACGTCTGGGTCGTCTTGCTTAGAAAGAAGTCTGATGCCGTCACGGCACTAAGACAATTTCTTGCGATGATCCAGAATCAGTTCGCTGCTACCCCTAAAAAGTGGCGAGTTGATGGAGGTGGAGAGTTTGACGAATACAAGGATGTGCTTGCCGATCATGGAGTTCTGATCGACATCACGCTCCCGTATCAGCACCAGCAGAACGGTAGAGCAGAACGGATAAATCGAACCCTGTGGGAGAATCTCAGGCCTTGCGCTTCGACGCGTGCTTACCCCCTATGTGGTGGGAATTCTGTTTGGAACATGCAGTGTTTCTCTACAACAGAACCCCCATGCAGCGTCTCAAATGGAATACCCCTTACTTCAGGGTGACCAATGAGATCCCCGATATGTCAAGGATCAGAGTCTTCGGATGTCAGGCATATGTGTGTATCCCAAAGGAAAAACGTAGAAATTCCCTGGAGTCTAGATCTCGATTGATGATTTATCTCGGATCAAAACCACGGGTCAAAGGATACCGTTTCATGGATCCTGAGACTAATACAATTTTCATGGGTGGGAAAGCTATCTTTTATGAAAGCAAGTACCCTAGATGCCACATCGACCCTTTGCCAGAAAACCATCCAGAAATGGAAAACCCAGAACCGGCTGATGAGTTTGAGGACCTCATCCCCGGAAACAACGACAACGACAGTCATCACGAAAAACCTCACGACCCTGTTCCCACTGGACAGGATCACCCTGAATCAGACGATGACTTGCCGTCTAGTGAGCCCGACGATGAACCACGAGTACCCACTCCGGAACCCGAACAAGTACCAGATCGACTGATCAGGGAACGACGAGTTCGGAGAATGCCAGATAGCATTTATGGGGAAGACACCCCTGCTTCTGATCTTGAAAAAATGGATTGAAGACGTAGATTAGGCGGTCAAACGGCATGGATGAACGATCTCCTAATGGAGGCAATCTCTATCCAAGTGGGCATCATCGAAATGTCACACAAAGACATATACACTCTTCCAAACAAAGAAGAGTGGTATGCGGCAGAACGAAAAGAGCTAGACATGCTCAAAAGCCGCGGGGTGATCACGGAGTTAGTACCCCTACCTACAGGGAGGAAAGCTCTAAGGAACAAATGGGTTTACAACGAAAAATCCGACGGGCATTTGAAAGCGTGCCTTGTTGCAAAAGGTTTCTCACAGGTAGAAGGGATCAACTTCGATCAGATCTTCTCACCGGTAGTGAGGTACGAGACCGTCCGGTTGATTCTGGCATTGACAGCCCTTGAAGGGTGGTTCATGACATTCCTGGACGTCTCATTAGCCTTCCTCTATGGAACACTCCGTGAGGTAATTTACATGCGACAGCCTGAGGGTTACATAGTAAAAGGGAAAGAACACTTCGTGTACCGACTATACAAAGCCCTATACGGACTTAAGCAGGCCGCATTAGCCTGGTGGAGGGAACTCGATTCCTCTATGAAAAAGCTCGGTTTTGTCCGGCTTCACTCCGATGCGGGAGTTTTCATTCACACAAGTACCAAAGGGGAAACTGTGATCGCCGTCATTTATGTCGATGACTCTGCTTTTCTCGGCACAAACCAGGAATACACGCTAGAAAAGAAGAAGGACTTCATGACAACATGGGAATGTAGGGACCTAGGCCATCTAGTGTCTGATGGGGAACCGAAAGAATTTCTCTCGATCCAAATAAGGCAACGTGGGAAGAAGATCTTCATTGATCAAGTACCTTACCTTGAGAAAATTCTCGCACGAATGGGGATGAGCGAATCCAACGCCACCCACACCCCACTCCCGATGGGCTACAAACCCATGAAGTCTGAAGATGAACCCAATGCGGAACTAAGATCCAAGTACCAATCCGTCATCGGATCACTATTGTACTTAATGATCGGGACAAGACCCGACATTTGTATCGCCGTGATCAAAATGTCCCAATTTTCCGCAAACCCTACCAAACGCCATTTAGAAGTGGCTAGAGATATTTGCAGGTATTTGAAGGCAACAAAAGATTATGTGATCATGTACAATGGTGATTCTGGGAAAGGGATCTACGCCTTCACAGACTCCAATTGGGCGTCAGACGAAAACACCAGGAAATCCACCACTGGTTACTTCATATCGCTGGCTTCTGGAGCAGTAACATGGGTTTCATCAGCGCAGAAAACCATTGCCCTCTCTTCCACAGAAGCAGAGTACATGGCGCTATCAGATTGCAGTTGCGCACAGATTGCAGTCGCGCAGTGGCATGGCTTAGAAGCATGCTTGCCGAACTTGGAATGCAGATCGGATCAGTCCCGATCTATGGAGATAACAATGGCTCCGTCTTGATCGCATCCAACCCTGTAACTGAAAAGCGGTCCAAGCACATTGACATGCGATTCCACTTCGTCAGAGAAAAAGTATCGGAAGGCATCATCACGGTTGAATTCATCAAAGGAGTGAATAACCCTGCAGACCTTTTAACTAAGAATCTGGGGAAAATCCTCTTTGGCAAGTTTATCCCATACTTTGGACTACTAAAAAATTAGGCAAAGAAAAGAGTACCTATATGGGAAAAAGTAAAAATGTATTTAGAAGTATGTACTAAATATGGGGGGGTGTTGAAATTTTTCCATCACATAGATTAGATTAGATTAGATTATATCACGTGACCATTTACAAGATCTTCGATTACATACTTATTTGGTTGGTACAAACAGTAGTACAGTATATAAGACCAGGAAACTGTCAATATCAACAAGTTGTCTCTTGACTCTTAACCAGCTCCATCGCTCTTATCAGCCTCAACCGCTCTCACCAGCCTCACCCTTTCCAATCCAAGTAAGTGACTAGAACGGTTAAGTAGAGTACTTCCACTGTAGCTGTGTTGCTCAGTACATCTGCGGCTAGCGCCCAGGTGGAACTTCAACACTGTTACATTCCGATCAATTCCGACGATTTCCGACCAATCCCAACACCTCCGACACCTCCGACATTTTTGACTAATACTTATTATGCATACTTACTGTTATGAATCTCATTACTATGTACATTACTTACATCCGACCATTTTACTTATGTTAAGAATCTCCAACAGCCACTCGTTATCCGACTCCGACAAAGCCACACGTCCTCCGACATAGTATTTAAACTTATATAGAATCATGTATTAGCTTCAGTTTGAATATCAACTTAGATTCGACATCTTACCTCCCGTCCTCTTTCCAACTCTTAACTTGAGTCCGACCTCCGACCTCCGATCCTCCGATTCTCCGATCCTTAAAAATAAGGACACCAACGTATTAGCGAGGGCGCAACACACAAGTTGAAGCCAAGTCCTTGCCCCTACGTTGCACGTGCTCCGACCTTCCGACCTTCCGACGCGTCCGACGTAGCTCCGACGTTTTTGTCGATCAGTTCTTAACAGTATATTCAAACTGCCACTCGCTTATCCATATTTCAAATTCCAGTTATGGCAGCCCGCACCACTCAGAACTCCCGCGCAGTGGCAGCCGCAGCGGAAGCTTCAAACCTGCAGGACACCAGGGCGACATTTCTACATATGTTCGAAGATATTCCGGCAGAAGAATCTGCACCCAAACCTGACCCCATATCTCCGACACCTCGTCTCCGAACACCTCAGACACAAGGACCTCCGATTCCTGAAGAATTCCGTCCTTTTAAATCTCCGACCTCTCCTTTTGACGATAACAATCCTTTCCGTCGCGAGCAAACTCCAAACCTTGCCGAAGCAATTATGCTTATGACGCAGGAGCTCCGACGTAGAGAGACTCCGAAAACTCCGAAAAAGAAGTCGAAGGAACCTGACACTTTTGACGGTTCCGACTCTCGGAAACTCACCAGTTTCCTCGCACAATGCACACTATATTTCCGAAACAACCCCACCTTTGACAACGATGATAACAAAGTCAGTTTCGCTCTGTCGTACCTCTGAGGAACCGCGCTCAAATGGTTTGAGCCCACCCTCTTGGGAGAGTCCGACGACGACTCTGTCTGGTTGGACGACTGGTCCGCCTTTGTGCACATCCTCCGATCCAAATTTGGACCTATCGATCCGACCGGAGAAGCAGAGGATAGCCTGGATCACCTTCGGATGCGTGACAATCAGAAGATCCTACGTTACAACGTGGACTTCAAACATCTTTCTGCTCGCACGCAGTGGGATGATGGCGCGCTCCGATAGCGGTACTATACCGGTTTAGTGGAACGCATCAAGGACATTTTGGGGACTTTTCCCAAACCAAAGACTCTCGCCGAGTTGAAAGTAATGGCCCACCCAACTCTCCGATAATTGTCGAAACCGACGCATCTGACTATGCCCTAGCGGCTATTCTGTCGATAGTCACCTCCAACAATGAAGTCCACCCCGTCGCATTCCATTCCCGCACCTTCACAGCCCCCGAAGTGAACTATGACACCCACGATAAGGAACTTCTTGCCATCTACGAAGCATTTAAAATTTGGTGCCATTACCTCGAAGGCTCCGGTACTCTGATTGACGTCGTTACCGACCACAAAAATCTCGAGTATTTTGCCACCACCAAAGTTCTTTCACGCCGACAAGTCTGATGGTCGGAATACCTTTCTCAGTTCAACCTCGTCATCCGATTCCGCCCCGGCCGATTGGGAACTAAACCTGACTCTCTAACCAGACGTTGGGATGTCTACTCTAAAGGGGGAAATAGCGACTACGTCGACATCAATCCGACCAACCTCCGACCAGTCTTTTCGCAAGAACAGCTCTCTGCTTCAGTTCGCGCGACTCAACTCCTTGAGCCCGTCCTCCGTGCAACCATTATCATGGACACAGAAAAGCTTCACCACAACATACTCACAGCACTCCCTTCCAACACTCTTTACGACACTCTTTCTAAAGATCCTAAACCCCGCTGGTCTCTCGACCCCGATGGTTTCCTCCGACATGACGATCGGATATATGTTCCCGACTCTGACAACCTCCGACTCCGAGTCCTACAGCACAAGCACGATCATATGCTTGCTGGACACCCAGGTCAGAACAAGACACTCAGTGTGATTACACCTGGCCCGGAATACGAGATTTCGTTAAACACTATTGCAAGTCATGTACCACTTGCATGCGATCGAAGCCACAAAGACACAAGCCTTACGGCCTACTCAAACAGCTTCCGATCCCCGAACGTCCTTGGAATTCTATCTCAATGGATTTCATCGAGACCCTTCCAACCTCCGACAACTTTGATTCAATCCTCGTTATTGTTGACCGATTAACGAAACAAAGTATTTTCATTCCAACAACAATTCACTGCACCTCCGAAGACCTTGCCGTTCTCTTCGTATTGCATGTCTTCTCTAAACACGGCGTCCCCGAACATGTCACTTCTGACCGCGGCCCTGAATTCGTCTCCCGATTCTTCCGATCTCTCGGAAAGGCTCTAAACATGACCCTCCACTTCACCTCCGGTTACCACCCCAAAGGCGATGGCCAAACCGAACGCACTAACCAGACCCTCGAACAGTACTTGCGGATATTCTGCAACTACCAACAGGACAACTGGTCCGCTCTCCTTCCGATTGCGGAGTTCGCATACAACAACGCACCTAGTGCTACCACTGGCATATCTCCCTTTTTTGCTAACAAGGGTTACCATCCGAACATTACTGTTCACCCGGAACGAGACCTCACCTCTTCCCGAGCCCGATCCTTCGTGACCGACTTAGACGAACTTCACCAAGAACTGAAAGCCACCATCTCCGACGCTCAACGACGTTACCAGAAGTCCTCCGACAATAATCGGATCACACCTCCGACATTTTCTGTTGGACAACAGGTTTTCGTCAAAGCACAGTTCTTCCGCACAACACGCCCATCCAAGAAACTCTCAGAAAAGTACTTGGGACCATACGAGATCATTGCACAACCCGGCACACACAAATTCTGCGGTGTTCACCCCATCTACCACGTCTCCATGCTTGAACCCGCAACTCCAAACACCATTCTGAATTGGACCCAACCTCCGCCTCCTCCAATTGACATTGACGGAGAACTTGAGTACAAGATCGCTGAAATAGTCGACTCAAAGATCAACTGACGACGTAGCTGCAAGCTACTATATTTCGTCTGTTGGTTAGGATATGAAAACACTGATGAAGAATTCTCTTGACTACCAGCCAATGAATTGGAAAACGCCCCCAAGCTTGTCTCCGACTTTCACTCTGCTTATCCCAACAAACTGGGTCCGCTCACATTGCTCTGAAACAAGAAAAAACAAGTACTATTCTATCTACTTAGTACGTTGTTTCTTGTTTGACGGACCCTCCTCCTTGTCCGACTCCTCCTCTGACTCCGCCTTCTCCGACGGCTCCGAAATCGACATGTCAGAATCGTCCGACAGCTCCGGCAACTCCAACCTCTTCCTATTCACAAGATTCTTCCTAATCCTTCTCGCGATCCTCTTCTCCAGTCTCAACTCATGTGTCTCCTCCGCTGTATCCATCTCCGACTCCAACCCTTCCTCCGACACCTCCGGCGACTTGGGTTGATACTGGGTGTTCACCGAGCCTTCGACTGCTGTTAGCAGTCGCCTCACCTGCCTCGTCTCCGCCAGTATCATCTTGAGGACACCCAAGATGGTGTCCTCCGACCCACTCCCCGACGGCATTCCCGATGCCCCTTTCCCCCCCCCAATCACCTTCACCGTTTTCTTCACCTCCTTCACCTCCGATTTTCCCTCCGACGCTCCGACCTCGCACTTCTTCTTGTCCTTGACACAACCCTTGCAGAACGACTTATTCCTAAAACAAAAGGTTAAAACAGAAGAGACGAACCAAAGAAGAACTTACTCATCGCATTCGCATTCGACGCCCTTCACAATGCACCTATCACAGGCGCCGACCCCGACCCCGACTCCCGACCCCTCTCCGACTGTCGCCGTCACCTCCTCTACCTTCCTTTTCATCACCTTCTTCTTCTTCTTCTCCGCCTGCGGCCCCCCCGACCCCTTGCTCGATGCACCTTGCGCAGCGGCCACTTCATCGGCCCTCTTCTGAGCTGCCAGCTCCGACGCCCGACGCATCTCCTCCGCTAACTGTGCCGCCTCCGCAGCCCTCTCTTCCTCTGCTCTCCACTCCTCCTCAGCCTTCCTCACAGCCTCCTCCTCCGCTGCTCACTTCTTCGCCTCCACCTCCACAAGCTTAGCCTGCAGCGCCTCCATCTCCTTTTGAAAATCGGTTGCCGACATATTGAGGTTTTTTTGGAAGAGTTTGAAACGAAAAGAGAATGGGGGAACAAGAAGAAAGAACCACTCAGATGGTATTTTCAACCAATGCATCACATGACGCAGTTCACGCGCACCGACCACCTAGGTCCTTAGGCCTCATGGGTTCGGCCCTAAGGGGGAAATACTGTTACATTCCGATCAATTCCGACAATTTCCAACCAATCCCAACACCTCCGACACCTCCGACATTTTTGACTAATACTTATTATGCATACTTACTGTTATGAATCTCATTACTATGTACATTACTTACATCCGACCATTTTACTTATGTTAAGAATCTCCGACAGCCACTCGTTATCCGACTCCGACAAAGCCACACGTCCTCCGACATAGTATTTAAACTTATATAGAATCATGTATTAGCTTCAGTTTGAATATCAACTTAGATTCGACATCTTACCTCCCGTCCTCTTTCCAACTCTTAACTTGAGTCCGACCTCCGACCTCCGATCCTCCGATTCTCTGATCCTTCAAAATAAGGACACCAATGTATTAGCAAGGGCACAACACACAAGTTGAAGCCAAGTCCTTGCCCCTATGTTGCACATGCTCCGACCTTCCGACCTTCCGACGCGTCCGACGTAGCTCCGACGTTTTTGTCGATTAGTTCTTAACATGTTCTCAGAGCTTTCGAACCTCTTATTTCGATGATTTATCGACTGAAGACTTGAGGGAGCTACACCATGAAAATGAGAAGCTACGGAAAGAGAATGTGGAGTTGAACATAATGCTCACCTCTGCGAAGTGAGTTTCTCAACATTTGAACCCTTTGCTATTTACCTACCCATTGGCACCCCAGAAGCCACTATGAGACTTTGACCCAGGCTCTTGTTGGGCGTGCTTTGATCAATGTGGACCCCAGGTCTGAGGCACCTTCTCGACACCCATCTCTTTTTGGCCATGGAGCCGCGCCAGCACCGACACCGAGACTGACTACTCAAGTCAAAGACGAACTGGATCTCGCTCCCCTTCCTGTCCTTTCGTGAGAGGTGTTTCCTCTTGTCAAGTATTGGCTCCAAACTGACTACGCCATCGCTGAAGCAGAGAGAGTCCATCGAAAGGGTGTCACTGATGTCACCGATGAAAACAAGGGGAAGTACAAGGCTCTCTTCTTCATTGAGAACGAAAGTGGTCAAGTGGTCCCCAATGAACGCATTGCCGCTCAGCGAAAACTAGCCCGCGAGATCTTCACAGCCATCGCCACCGAACGGGGGGAACCTGCATCAGCATGGACTGATAACCTGCCAGCAGACATGGCGATGTACCGTTCCAGAATGTATACAAGATATCCTGAGCTCCGATTCTGCGAAGGGGATTGGAAGGCTGAATTCATTGCGATGAAGGTGTACCCTGACTGGCGAAAGATGTACCGAGGAAGACAGCAGAAGGAACAGCTCAAACAGGAAGATGTCGACAAGTCGAACTTCATCTGATCCCCCTTGTTGACCCCGATTGACCTGGTTGATGCCTCGCCGCTGCTGCCAATTTCTCCCCTCCCCACAGATGTTGAAATGCAACCTGCGGAGACATGCCAACCATCTCAGTTTGTAAGTCTCCCCCCTCACGTGTACTTTCTGTGGTCTCAAATACTGTATACAGGTTGGGGATGCTGTTGGTGTAGCACCTGAGGTTCCGCAGCTCACACTCACACTTCCTGACAACGAGATGGATGTCGACGACCATGACGACACTGACCTGCCTGTCTGCCCACTCCCACCGTTGATGCGGCAGTCTGGCGTAACGGTCATGCTGTCTGCATCTTAGGTTGATCGCCTAGGGAAAGGTCGCCGGTTCGAATCCGGATGATCCCAATACCTGGTAAGTCTATCGTGGGAGTGTTCCTAAAGATAGCACAAAGTTGGGGGTGCACGGACTAGTCATGTGTCGTTACCTGATATCACATGATGAAACGTGTTTCCAAGGCACATGGGTCTGACAGCTTTATCCTGTGGGCAAGGAGTTCTATGATCGCAGACCTCTAGCGTGAGAACTCCATTCCCCAAGTAGTCATCACTGATGGCGATGCCCGCAAGGGACCGAAAGGATAAGGGACGGTAAGAGGGGGAAGGAAGAAAAATGAACCGAATATGGGAAAGTAATGCCCCCATCAGGTTACCCCCCCCTGCACAAATTGAATCTCCATTGGGGTAACTCCCTTGTTAGAGGGGCTCCACTTCCGCTTGCAGGTCGCATCACCGGGGTATTGGTTTCCTTAAGTGGGCCTTAATCCCTGGGTATGTACTAGACTGAGGGGTGCTGTACAGGTCATTAGTCATCTGCCTGTGGGCTCACATCACTAGGGTTAACTCCCTGGGTATGATAAAGGGCCTTAACAACTCCGGATCAGGGGTTTGTCCCTGAGTGATCGATCCAGTTGGGCGATGGCAAGGCAGAGACCTTGGACAGGTTGGGGATCCGCGCCGAATGGCATCAGCGAACCACCTGCCAAGGAACGGGAAACTGGGGGGGACTGGTCAGGGGCTTGTTCGCGCAGCCTAACCGATTACTGTAATGGGACATCGGGTGTGCAAGCGCACTAGTACCCTGGGCCTAAAGCCCCCGGGTGTAAAAGACCCAAACAGCGGGCCGTAGCATACAGGGGTAGTCCCCCTAATATGGCTTGAGTGCACTATATCCTCTGTCGGTTCTCCTGACATAATAAGTCAGGTGAGAATCTAAGTTGATTCCGAGGTGGGGCTGTAAAAAGCCGGGCAACAACCCAAAAATACCAGGCTCCTCCCGCAAGGGGGGGGCCTAAACTTCGTGCCTTCCGGGATCGTCCAACGCCCAACACAACCGTTGGCGGTAGTCGCGTGGTAGCGCGCTGGGTTCAAAGGGGTGCAGCCCCCTCTGGCAAGCGAATGCGATCGAAGGGTAAGAACCGCACAGGCGCTTCTTTGGTGGGTAGGGCGCAGACACCCCCCAGCGCCGTCAACGGCCAACCTCGCAAGGTTGGAGTGATCTTGTATCGCGCAACCGAGTACTCGGGTGCGCATACTAACGCGTTTGTTTATAACAGACCCCCCCGTCCTGGCGCAAGGACATATCAGCTCGACGGAGCTTTGCGCCACTTGTTCTTCACGCGTACGTAGATCCTCGGATCGATGTAGTTTACTCTACGTCAAGCGGACTGTACCCCTAGTATACCGCTATATAAATTGTTGACAAAAAAAAAAAAAAGAAAAGATGCCAGCACAGGCGTTGTCACTTCCCGTCCCTCTTCTCCGACCAAAGCCTGTCATCCCCCACAGGGTAATGGGCTGGGGAAATGCCCTGGACAACATCCAAATTTCCGATGCCTTGAAGGCTCCCTCTGTGATGCCCTCTGCTGCATCGTCTCCCGTGCCGTCTCCTGCACTGTCTCCTGCACCATCTCCCACACCATCTCATGCGCTGCTGCCTGCACCGTCTCCCACGCCGTCTCATGCGCTGCTTCCTGTGCCGTCTCCCACACTGTCTCATGTGCCACTTCCCGTGCTGTCTCCTGCACCTGCAACTGCTTCTTCTCTTATTCCTCATATTCCCGCAGCCCCCTCCCTTTCTCCTTCACTCGTAACGCCTCCACCCCCCGCCGCCGCGCCCGTGGCGGGACACATCCCGGCACTGCCACCCAACAACATGGATACCGATCCTCGCACTGCGCAAGCCATCACAACCACAGAGGGTCCAACACATGAGAGCTGCACTAGTGATGATACCAGCCTTGCCAAGAAGTCCGTGCCGAAGAGAACTTATAAATGGCGCCCAGGAACCAAATGCTCAGCGAAGCAAGTGATGATTATTTTCTTATAGACCATTATTAATCATCCTATCAGAAATCTCTGTGGGCATCATTGGACCAAGTTCGTGAAGGTTGGAGGTACTTCGGCTGAGTTCAATATCGATTGGAGCTGCCTAGGATCGGCGGGACAAAAGGTCTGCTTCCTAATTTACTAAATGTATATCTATGCTCAACCACACTTGGATAGGAGTGGGAAGATAATAAGTTGGCTGCCACTCCCGATGCTGCTGCTACGACTGCAGGAACGACTGTTATGACTGCCATGACAGCTGGGCCCGGTCCTCAGAGGACTACGCGAACAAGGGTAAGCATATATTCTATATCCTCGCAATGTCACTAATGCGATCCTCCCCCCTATTCTGAATTAGGCTTCGAAGCGTGGGTGAACTGGACTGTCTACTTCTTCAATATCATCACAGTTGCATTACATCTCAACGACTTATGATGTTTTACGATTTTAATGAATATTTGTGTTTTTCGAATACCGGTCAAAACTGGTGTGATTGGAAATGATTGGAAAAAGTGATAAGAAGACCGGAAAATAGTAGGTTGTAGTGGGAATTGGGAATCTCGCATCTGGAATATTGAGGGAGGCAATAGAAAATACTGGAAAATTACCAGGGGAACCAACGAAAAACCGACTGGAACCGACAGAGGCCGGTAAATTCACTGAGTCCACTGGGAGAAATTCGGGACAATTGGGATTGAGTTGGCAACGGTCAGGAAATGTTTGGGGAAAGTGGGTCCTATTGGGGAAAGTTGGGCTTTAGCCGAGCGGAGAACTGCCTTGCTTGTAGTGAAAAACCACTTATCAATTTTTCCACTGAAACCGACTTTCATTGAATTTTAGTCCAACATTTATGGTTTTAGTGGGAATTATTAGGTTCCCTGAAAAAACCCAATCAGGCCAGCAGAAACCATGAGAAACCCAATCCTTCCGGTCAGGCACCTGACTTTTTCCCACAAGCACCTGACCCAATTTTGATGTTTTGGGTCTGAAAAATTATGAACTGGTTCCAGTTTTTGACCATATATTTATTTAAAAACTGTATTTTTATGGGCAAAGATATTCTTTTATACAGTTTTCAATTATTTTTACAAGAGTTTATATCTGGAATGCTTGAGAAACATGTTATTGATAACAAATTGAGTATATTTTCAAGCTTTTGATTGAAAAAACAGGCTTTTGGTAGGTTTATAAATGGTTGAGGATTTTACCAGTTTAAACTAGTTTAAACCAGTCCAGTTCAATCTTTTCAAACTTTGAGAAAAAAAAAGTGAACTGCCATTCTCCAGTTCATCAATCTTTTGGTCAAAAAAACGGACTAGACTGAACTCTTGAACACTAGACCTTGCCCCCAAATCTATTGTCCATCAAATTCTCTCAAAGCAAATCCTGCCACAGAGCCCCTGTAGCCTTCTATTACCCAGGTGCAAAATCTCTGACTGTGGGTCTCAGCCCCATTGCAGTAGAAATCAGGTATTCCAATATAGATTCTACAGAGAGAAATATGTGTTCTCAAGCATGCTGTCACAACTGGACTCAAAACCAGCCCCAGCCAATCTACCCAAATGTGTTTTTAAGTGTCCACCAATGAAGAAGCTACATTAGCACAACAAGGAGTTAGGGGTTAAAACAACACCTGAAGGAGGGTACAGAGGTCAGTCAGCATGATGGAAAAAGGCCAGGTACTATTAAAAAACACAAAACCATGGTGCTCCAAAAAAGAGAAGACACTGAAGTGATGTGCTTTGCTATACATATATATTTTTCTTTATTTTGACTGTGCACTCTCTTCTTGTTCCTTACTCCAGTTGTAATGTGTAGCACCACTATCATTCCTGTCAACTGATATTGTCATAATATGAATATAATTTCTTGTGCTATGTTACGTATTTTGGTTTACTTTTTCCCCCAAATTTGGTATAAGTTTTTCACTGTATTCTGATTTGAAACCAAGATACATGTAAGTATTGAGATTGAACATATCTAACATACCAGAGTAAACTACATACTTTTCTATTTATTACTTCTGTGGGACAATTCTGATGTGGGTGCGGCAAGCTGGCAATCTGAAAATAATACAAGGTTTTCAGAGCAGCAGCACCGCTTTCTTATTGCGACCAACATCAAATCTGAAATTGAATCTGATTCAGACAAACAAGGCATGTGAAGCTGAGCCTTGCTATTCCTAAAAAAAGGAGAGTGCAGATACCTCCAAATTTCAACTGCAAAGAGACCCAGAAGCTGTGAGCATCTGACAGGGACACCTCTAATATATTGAATCCTCTCATGTATCATAACTTGGGGTTTAGAGATTTAGGGTTCAGGGTTAGGGGGGAGCACCAACAAGGAGTGGTGGGACTACAGAGGGCCTGTGCTGAGTGGACAATAGAACTTGGAGAAACAAGTCCTGATCCTATTTAGGCTTTTATAGGCCATATTCAGGTCTGAATATGGCAATCAGATTGAGTCAGACTATTGTGACATTGCTGTGCAATAGACAAGATAATTGTGCAACTATTGATCTTGGTCTTCAAAAAACAATAAGCCAAGAACAAGTAAGACTTTTGAGAAATAAAGTTTTAATAGAGGTGCTAGGAAGAACAAAGCGGATCCAAATGCTCCAGACTGAAGGTCACAAGACAGGAACTGGGTAAACTGAAACAATAGACATTCCCAAGTAAGATGTCACCAGATCATCGAAATAGGTCCATTTTCCGATAAATATTTATCAGTACTCATGTGACCCATGCCTCCTGGCAGGAATCACATGATGCTGACTCTATTGCCATGTGACAAAGTCATTCCCTTGATTTTAGCCATTATCCATCTCTGCACTCACCCAACCCTGGGGTTAGATTAGATTAGGGGGTTAGGAGTTAGGATTAGGGGTTAGGATTAGTAAATATTGATAAATACACATATATTATTTAGATACAAGCTACACTTATAGTTAGGTTGCAATTATCAAGCATCCCTACACTTCGACTATTTGCAAATTCCATCATCTACAAAGAACTGAAATGCACAAGATAGCACAGTGACTCACTGTAGGGGCTGGTATGTTTACGGAGAAGGTGTTAATTCATCGTTACATTCTCTAATATAGTTCACTCATATGTCATACTCCAAAACTTTCGTCATTACAACTACTGACTATAAGATAGAGGGCACTTGCTATGAAGGGGTTCGGGTTGAGAAAAAACTTGCCTTTATCAAATCCTAACCCCTAACCCCTGGCACAGCAGCAAGGCCACTGAAGTTGTGAACCTTGACAGTCAGATCCTCATCTTTTCAAAAAATTCAAAAAGAATTTAGAAAAATCTGTTTTTGCCTCTTTTGAATTGGTAACCCCTACACTTATAAAAGCCTTCTGCAGCCAAGTCTTCTACTTCAGAATCCTCTGTTTAGATTTTCTTTGTGATATAAGTCATGTAATACATCATCTTCACTGCCTCTCACTTTTTGCTTTACATTCCCACAGTCCAAAGGGGTTAGGAGTTAGGAGTTGGTGAAACAATTGTTAAATCAGTTAAGTTAAGTGAATATATTTTAAGGCCCCTAATATGAGCTTGGGGTTTCAAGGAGGCGAGAGAGGTTAGAAAAGGGCCTGCAGTCAAGTGGTGGCTGTTTAGTTAGCCACCGACCCTGGATGAGTGTGTATTGGAAATGGTTATGAGAGAAAAAGGGGAAAAATGTGAGGGATCAAGTAGTGTTGCCACGGCTTGGCTTCTGAGCTAGCTCCAGCTATTGGAAAGCTGGAGCCACCTGAGCCATGTCATTGGCAGTCTCATTAGAACAACTCCAGTGATCAAAATAAGAAGCAGCCATTTGTACCCAAAAAGAAAGGGTCGCAGAGTTACAAAAAGGCCCAGCACACCCAAGAAGCCGCTGCAGGTGACACCACTGGCTGCTCTCATGTTGCCTCATTGGCAATGACTATGAATCTGCCAACACCTTTCTTCACCACTGTCATGGGCTCAGGATGCGTCATTTTCCCCCAACAATCTTCTACTCCGACGACTGACCCTCGTTGTCATCCTCCTCTCAAATCACGGTTGACATCAAGTCCCGCTGAACATATCATGACTGCAGGTGCGAGAGAGCTTCTCAATCACATGACAAACACATCCATGCAGCGTTTCACAGGTGCTCTGGTAAATCAACTGTTGATGTACCCTGAGATGCAGGCAACACGCGATGTTGTCACATCTCCCAAAGATACTAATGATGCTGAGTGGATCATGGATTCCGGCGCTAATATGCACTTCACTGCAGAGATGAGTGACTTTGCAATGTACGAAGAAGAGAAATCGATCCGTACTGCCCAAACTGCAGAGGGACCGTGTTTATCACTCACACAATACCATTGAGTCAAGGAAAGCCAAGAAGTCTAACAACTCGGCTTTATTCGGTTCTACACATCCTGGAGCTTTCCACTCGCCTCATGTTCAAAATTCTTCAAGAATCTGGATTAAATGTTGCTGGCTCAGCTGACAATCTTAGTTTCTTCAAAGATGGAAAGTGTGTACTAAGATGTGAACCTCATTTTCCCGGTTCGACAATATACTGGGTAAATACATGCATTGAACAAATCACGCAGCTAAATGCTAGAAATATTGATGTCTATAAAGCCGATTACAGCATTTGGCATCAGCGGTTTGCACACCCTGGTAAAGATGTCCTGAAAAAGGCACCCGAAGCATGTGATGGATTCCCAAGGGACGTCCAATTTCCCCTTAAGAATAAGCCATGCCGTCCCTGCGCAGAAGCGAAGTTGAGGTTGAAAAGCTTCCCTCCTTCATCTTCACGTGCTTCCAGACCCTTTGAGTTGCTCCATTCGGACCTCAAAGAGTTTCCTGTCGTCTCCTATCACAAATTTAAATACTACGTCAGCTTCTTGGATGACTATTCTGGGCATGCTTGGATGGTATTATTGAAACTCAAATCCGATACCTCTGATGCATTCAAAAAGTGGACAATGCTTATGAAAACCCAGTTTAATGCCCAATTTCGCCGATGGCGTTTTGATGGAGGGGGAGAGTTCAAAAAGGAAACTGGGGTAGTAAAATACCTTGAGGATCTTGGAATTGCCGTGGAAATTTCAGCTCCTAATACACCCCAACAAAATGGTCGAGCCGAAAGGATTAACCGCACCATTGTAGAGAAAGCACAGGCGATGTGATTTGCTGCCTGCTTACCACAATCATGGTGGGAGTTTTGCGTTTTATATGCCATGCATGTCTATAATCGCATGCCAATTAAACGACTTTATTGGAAAACATCTTTTGAATCACTAAAAGGGGAAAAACTGGATGTATCTAATCTCCGTGCTTTAGGCTGCGCTGCCTATGTTTATATTCCTGAAGAACGCCGTGTGAATAAATTAAATCCACATGTGGAGCTTATGATCTTTATGGGTTTTAAACCAGGAATGAAAGCATATCAGTTTATGACTGATAAAAACAGTATCTTTATTGATACTACCACAGTATTCGATGAAACACTTTTTCTGAGATGTCCAGATACCAAAGTGTCACAACACACACCCATCACTGCTGACACTGATGAGTCTTTCTAGAGAAAAAATGCATTAGAAAAGAGGAATCCTCTTTCCCTTTTGGTTTATCATCAAAAAAGACACAAAGTGTTATATATAGAAAAATTCAAGAAACATATAATGTGTTTTCTAAGTATTTCTTTTAGTAAAACTTTTCATTTTTCAAGGGTTTTTTTCAAAGATAAACTTATTCCATTGTTCAAACAATGGATTTAGTTTTTTCTCAAGAAATCCTTTAGGATAAACAAAAGGTTTTTTGTCCAAAAATATTTGGAAAAGACATTACATCTTTCTTAAAATTTTCCATGCAATATACTTGGTATTTTTCTTAAAGATACATCCAAGAGAAAGAGGATTCCTCTTTTATAATAGATTTTTCCTCCAGAAAAACTTATTAGTGTCAGAAGTGCATGGGAAATGAGCCTTCCCATGATGAGTCTCAGGATGATGGAAAACCTGATGACGATGTTGATCACCACTTTGGAGACAGAGATGTTCATTATCATTCCCGCTGGTGTAATCAGCTGAGTGGAGATAAATCCTCTGACCCCCCTTCCGCTCCAAATGGAAACCAGCGCAATGGTGCTGATGTACCACCTTCAAATCAGGATGACCCTGAGGTCCAGAACCAGCTGACAAATCCTCCACCTGCTGATGTCCCTCAACCACGAAGGAATGCTAACCCACCTTGATCTACGGGGAGCAATGGCACCCCGTGCAACAACAATGCAACATCAATCGCACACGCTCTTGGCATGAAGCTGTGAATCAAGAGAAACACCAGCGTGAGCCTTCCCAGCTCTGCAATGTTCCCCAATCACAACAGGAAGAAGTGGAACCTAGTTCTCCCTTAGCCCCACCTGACGCAGGGCCTAGTGGATCTTCTGGTACTCCTCTCAATGACCCCAAAGTTTCTGATGACAAATCTTTGCAAGATACAGATGCGGAGAGCTTACTGCACAAAATGATGAATGATGTGGAGCTAGGTCCAAAAGCACTTAACTTGTACCTAGAACAATTAGTTCAGAAATGAGGGAGAGACACGAAACAGATCACTGAGTTGAACGCGCTACTTGCATCAGCCATTCCTCTGAATCTAATCTCTCACAGTTCTGTGATATCTGGGAAACGAAGTTTTGCAACATTGCCAAAATGCCGAAAAACCTCCAGGATGAGTGGTTGGATGCATGTCATAAGGAACTTGATAGCATCAAGCGGCATGATGTCTATGATCTAACACCTATCGGATCACGATGGGTCTTTGACATAAAGACTGACGGTTGTAAAAAGGCTCGACTTGTTGCACAAGGGTTCTCGCAAATTGAGGGAATCAATTTTGACAAGGTATTTGCAGAGGCCAAAGTTTGCATTTTGTCTTGTGTAAGTGCCTTGCGAGGACTTAGCTCTGCTCAGACCAAACTGAGTCGTCCTCTTGAGGAGCTTGCTGATCTTGACCAAGTCGACCTATTGATGGCCAGGAGTAATCTCTCAAATGCCACACTGACAACCCAGTGTGCTTGCTGAGATTGTGGGTTTGTCAAAGGTGATAGATCCTGGACCAAACAACCAGATGTGTGCAAGCTGAAAAGTGCGAATTGAGCATCATGGCAAAGTTGTCGCTGGGATAGCACACATACCTGTTATTGAAGCACATCATGATCAGCACTGTGCTAAAGCACAAGTGCGATACAATGAGTGCAGCGGTTGTAGAATACATACTAAAGGCTATTCTACTAGCACAAGACAAAATGCAAACTTTGCAAATAATAATGAGAAAGAGTTTGTGAAGGAATATTTTGTAAAAAAGACTTTGGCTGCAGAGAAAGAAAGCCTTTCCTTGCACCCAAAAATAATGCTATATTTTGAATTTGGCTACCATTTTCTAAAAGAATTTGGCATTTAAGTAATAAGATATTTTGCTGAAGGGAAAAAACATATTTCTCTGGACAAAAGTTGAAAGAGAAAGTAATGGAAAGTTTTTATTTTTCACATTTCATTTGGGCATTAAAAATGTTTTGCTTTTGCATTTGCCATGTGTTCTGCCAAATGATTATTTTGTCAATTGTTTTCAAAATGCATTTTGCATGTGCCAAAGTTTAAAGATTTCAAATTTCACATGTGCTAAAGTTTACAAGTGAACAACTTCTGGGGTGAAATCGTTATATTCTCAGAGAAAATGTGGGCTCTTTATATACTACAAGGAGCATGATGTTACTGTGATGTGACTATATAAAGTAAGTTCTTAATATGTTGTATCCTTTGTACTACTATATATATCATATACTTTGATACTACCATATATAGATATTGTTTGTTCAACACTCCCCCTCAAGTAGTACCGTCCTTTGATGGTGACATACTTGTGATTAAAAACAAATGCTATGAGGAGGTAAACCTCAACCCAAAGGATTGTGATATCTGCAGTGTTCTCATTGGTCCACATGAAGAAGAGTTCAATCTTCCCTTCTTTGATATAATCATGTATAGCGTGATATCTTATATCAATATGCTTAGTGTGTCCTTCAGTGACTGGATTTTGTCCAATAAAGATGAAACCCTGGTTATCACCATTGATAGAAATGGGAGTAGGATCACGCATCTTAGTTCACTAAACAAGTTCATGTACCAGCATGCTTGTTGGGAACAATCACTTGGAGCCATGAATTCAGCTTCAGTTGAAGAGAACGCAATAGTCTTTTGTGCTTTAGATACCTATGAGATAGCACAGTTAGCCAATGTAAAGAAAAAGCCAGAATGACTCTTTCTTTTGTTGTAAGCATCTGTCGCCCAGTCAGAATTGAAATACCCAATGAGGCCTGAGTTAGATGCCCCATCATATGCAAGGGAGTAATCCTTGGTAGTGACCAGATAACACATGATGCACAGAGTGTCTTCCATGTGTTTATCAGTTGGGTTTGCAGAATACTGAGATAGTTTGATCACTGCAAATGCAATGTCTGGGCCAGTACCCAAGGCAATATACAATAGAGAGCTGAATATTTGTTGGAAATAATAGCGTCTCTTTGCATCAGGATTTTCATCACTATTGGGAATAGGAATATACCGAGCAGGGAGCGGAGTAACAACTGCTCTCAACTTCTCAAGGTTAAACCTTTCAACAATCTTTAATATGCACATTGGTCAAGGTGTATAGTGTGCTTGTTATAGGTAATTCTCATTCTGAGAAATTCCCGTGCAATACCAAGATCATGAGATTCCCATATTGCCATGAATTTGGCTTTCATCTCTCTGGTATATGCTGGGTTGTTACCAGCAAAAAGCAAATTATCAACATAGATGATTGCTATTACAATGTTATTCATTCTAGATATATGAACAAATATACCTGAATCAGAATAACACTTTTTGAATCCTAGGACTGCGCAAGCTGATGCCACCATGCTCTAGCTGCTTGTTTTAAACCATAAAGAGCTCGGTTAAGACATATAACTTTTCCGTCTTGAGCTTTCATGCCATCAGGAATTTCCATGTAAATGGCCTCATCCCGTTTTCCATATAGGAATGTAGATACTACATCAAGTGCCTCGATCATCCAGCCTTCAAGAGCGGCAATGGCGATCAGAGTGCTACTGTTTCATATCGCACAACTGGTGAGAATATCTCATTGAAGTCCATCTATGGAAACTACTCTCTCACTCATATGGAAATGACAGAAAATAAGACAAGACCAATGGGAGACTGGTCCCACTAGTCTTGCCAATCTTAAATTATAGAACAAGACTGGTCTAACTACAGTAAATACAGAAAAAAAAAACCTGTGTCTGTCCCACTCCCCAGCCCCATGATTCACGCGCACATGGACAGCATTGAGCGCAAGTGAGGCCATTGGGTGCAGCTGCAGGTCCTGTTGGACAGGAGAGAGGGGCGATTGGATATGTGTGGATGACATTGGGCGTTGGGCGTTTGAGTGCAGGTCATGGGACGTGAGTTGGGGGGCCGTTCAGCACGAGAGATGGGCGTTGGGGACAAGTGGGGACTGTTGGGTGTGAGTCAAGGTGGTTGGGCACGAAAGACGGCTTTCGGGCATACTTATGGTTTGACTTTTGGCAATTGCAAGCGTGCTCAGCAGTCAATGCCGAGCGATGCGCGTTGTTGAACATTGCACCCTTAATGCCCAAACCGTGGCACCACCAGTCCCAAAAATTATTCATAACTTATGTAGGATTCTTGAAAGCAATAGTAAGTATATATACAGTTACATATATTAGCTATGTCTGGTAGAGAGTCTATGTAGCAGAATAATGTATCAAAACACATTGTAAATCATTATAAACAGTGCAGCATGAGTTCCATTAAACACAAAAAGCAACATTTCTTACTTCCTCCTTTCCACAACCACATTAGATTACATGTAATATATATATACTATTTAACCATTGCATGTGAACCTATTGAGACCATTCAAACACAATTCAAGAACTTCATAAGGTGAATATGAGCAAAATAGGTCGAAAATTTGACCAAAAAATTCTATTTCAGATTTGGATCCTTCACATCCAGGGGATCTTATAGCACATTTGTTTTTCAAATTTGGTCCATTCCTTGGGGAGATATAGCACTTTCATTGAAATCTGTACATTTCATTATTTCTATCATATCTAGACTTCTAAAAATTATACAAGGTGTTTCAGAAGGTGAATACATATCTATTGATGAGTTCTATCACATTGAACTATTATTAGACTATGAGGAAGGCACCATGCACACCTGCCCGATGCATTTTGCGTGTTGTTTACTATTATTTGGTCAGACCATGGAACCTCTATAACTGAAAATCCGTGGCGAAGTTTCATAAAATAAATACTTACTTAATGACATATAATTCTCTCCTACCTAATTGATATAGTATAAACCCTTACTTGTTCCTGTGTAGACATAATAAGCAGATGTGCGATGTTTTTGGGAATTTGTTTACATGTATTTGACAGCAATGAGGGCACACATGCCAAAAATCATGTGTTTGGATGGTTTAATCATGTGTGAACCTATGTCAACAGCAAGTTAACTAAGTAACATGGCTCTTGTGGACAATTTGTGATATTTGTATGGTTTAACTGAGTTTAACCAACAAATTAACCAAACTAATGAAAGATTAACTGGTTAATGATGGTTTGGTCTGGTTTAGATTTTTTTCTGAAAATTTCTTAACTGGTTAAGGTTTAGGTTAATGGATTTGGGCTCAATTAACCAAACCAAACCAAACTTTTGAACACTATCTAAGACAGGTTTTTCATTCTGTTTAGAAGAGAGCTTAGATCGATGTGCTGGTGGAGCACCTACTGACAGGAGCCTTTGATCCAAGTCAGGTATATAATAAACTGGGTGCAAACAAGTGTATTCTTTGTTATGCATACCATCATCATGTCGTAGTATCACTGTACCAGCACCCACAATGCTAATATCCTTGCCTTTGGCAGCAGTGCAAACATGGATTGGTTTGTTGTATGACTCGTATTGCACTGTTATGCTTAATAAACTATTCCAAGGTTCGGGCAGAGTATGCAGGAAGTGGAAAGGCAAAGAACAATGTGATTGCTAAATCTAAGGAATGTAGCTATGGTACATGAGGTTTATATAGTACTGACTATGAGCGGTAGCGAATGAGTCAGTAGCTGTGGAAGGCAGTGCACATGAGTAAGATGACTGCGGACTGAGTAATACTACTGTGGAACTGAGTAAGGTTACTGCTGCGGAGCTGAGTAAGGCTACTGCGGACTGAGTCATACTGGAAATCTAAGGGAGCAAAAGTAGGTATTAGACATAGTGTATTCGTAAGAGGGCACCAAGTCAGGATGATAAGTAAAAGAGATGACGTGGTCCGCATACCGTAGAGTCCGTAACATGTTCCCCTCTTCAAGCTCTGTGTCCTCAGAGAGTCATTGTCCCCATCCCTTGTTGTTGTTGGGATCGGACCAGTTCGGACTCTCCTTGAGGTCCAATCATATATTAACTCCTCATTGATGGCAACGGTGAGTTCGAGACCTTTGATAGCTAGCCGAATATGTCGATTTTCAATGATGAGGGTGCTGGTGTAATTTCTGAGAATTTGTTTCTCCTCGGGACTCAGGGCAATGGGGAGCTTGGACAGCGAGTGAAGCCGGACATGCATCTGTTGATGAAGGAGGTCGGCAAGGGAAGTTTTGAGGACATGGATTTGGTCTCTCATGGAGAGTGCTTCGTTCATGATGGCAGCGATGGCAGGGTTGATGTCGGTGGTGGAGTGGAGGTAGCGGTGGTGTTAGACATGGCAGCAAGGATGGTTGAGAGATAGAAGAAGAATGGGGAGGCTATATTGGGCAGGGAAGGGACTAGAGTGGGGAACTTGGTGTGTGGTTGACTGATGAGGTTGATACTGTCATGAATTTTGAAAGTTGTCTTTTATCGTGGGTGTGACGGGTTCTGCCGATGGAAATCACGGATCAAATCTTGGATGTTCTGAACATTAGCTTGAGGTTCCCATGTGTTCTCTTCTGGGCCATATCCTTCCCACTGGACGAGGTACTGGATCTTTCTGCGGAACCTTTGAGAGTCTAGGATCATGGACACATGGTACTCTTCTCATCCTTTGATGATGATCGGATCAGGGGTGGTTTCTTCTTCTGGATGGCATACTTTGGGGTTTTGTATGGTGACAACAGGGTTTTGTTGAATACAGGGTAAATCATTTTCCAAGTCTTCGGAAGATCAAGAAGGTACGTGCTAGCCCCTTTCTTCTCCAGGACTTTGAATGGTCCATGTCGGAGTGCGTCAAGGTTCTTCGAGGGACGGTTAGTCCTGATGTTAGTCCCTGGAATTCAGCAATTGCAATCCATTCAGCCCAATCATCTTGTAGATGGTTGACAAAGTTTCATAAGAACACTTCTGTTTCCTGATGTGATTGTTGGCCTGTCCATCAGTCTGTGGATGGTATGTGGTGGACAGATTTCTCTTGATCCCTAGCATGTGGCAAAGTATCTCCATGAACTTCGCAGCGAACTGTGGTCCTCTATTACTGATGATCTTCTTGGGAATCCCATGAAGCTTCCATATCTGGTCCTGATAGATCTTGGCTAATCCTTCAGCTGATAATTCCATGGTTGTCGGAATGAGATGAAGCATCTTTGAACATCTGTCTGTGATGACCAGAATTGCATTCTTTCCATCAGATTCTGGTATCGGTCCCACAACATCTATCCCTATATCTTCCCATGGATGACTTGGTGCTGCATGGGGATGTAGCGGAGCATGTCGTTTCTGTCTGTTGATCTTGTTGTGTTGACAGGTGTCACAACCCTTTACGTACTTCTTCACGTCATGCAGGATAGTAGGCCACCAGTAGGTACGAGTGAGGAGTTCATGTGTCCGATATTGTCCCGGATGTCCAGCCACTGGTGCATCGTGTGATTCAAACATCAGTTCTTGACGCAGTTGTGGAAGCACGCGAGATGTGTGACCTTGGAACCCACAATGTGCATATCAATTCATTCCACAATGTGTGGATGAGTCTCAACACCTTGGACAATGAGGTTGGTCTGTTTATTGAAATCCCCTGCTCATGCAAACTCTAACTGCTTAACTCAGGTGAGACTGCCGGCCATGACATTTGCAGGATGTACTACCAAAATTTCGATACAAAAATCATCAAGAAATACAAGGTTATCATCAAAAACTGGCCACTCAGCACGTTCTGTATGCCAAGCGATGTCAATTCTTGTGTAGAGCTTGACCTGCTCCCCACGGCATGGAAGATCGGTACTGCCCATTTCTACAAGATGTTGACACAAGAATTTGAGGAGTGGGGCAGGCAGCGGCTCATCGCAGCGAGCCTGGGAACCGACCCAACCCCTGGATCAGAGGGCGCCCGCACTGAAGAAAATATGCAGACCATGGCGGCACCTGGCACTCCATCAGCCTGAACCAACCCAACCCCTGGACCAGAGGGCACCTGCACCGAAGAAATTATGCAGACCGCGGCGGCACCTGACACTCCATCACCCCCACCTTATCCCTCATCTCAGTTTGTGCATCACATGGCGGTGAGTGGGGAGCAAGGCGGAGTCATTCCAATTACCAATAAACCATGCAAGAATAAGGGTGTGCCATGCAAGAAGCGATCACCTCTGGATGATGCAGCAAAAAGTTAACCACTATAGTCTACAATGTGCCTGTGTTGTATGTAGTGACCTTGTACTTGTCAATTGATCAGTCAGCTTCTGTTACCGTTGGGCAGTTGGGCGTGGATCATGTGCCAAAAGTGCCATTGAACCAACATCTACTCACAGTCAAAGTCTGAGCATGTCGAATCCAGGTGTATCTGGATGCCACAATGCTTGATTGCATCAGGGGTCCAACATCGACGTCCAACAGCTGGATGGGCGCAGGTGCTATGTTGTGAGGATGTCAGTGGTGTCCGCTGCAGTAGATGATTAGACAGCATGGGGGATAGGGACTGGCAAAGCTGGAGCATGTCCATGTTATCAGTTGTCCTCAGGAACCAGGGTGACAATGACAACAATCAGTGATTGTTTTCATGGTTTGGTGCAGCATTTGGTGGACAAATGATGTCTCCAAATTGTGAGGATTCCGAACCTGTACCTGGGTAACAGGTGCCGCCAACCAATGTCAATTGGTGATCCTCCACAGGTGCGGTTTGGCAATGTTGGTGGCATCCCCAATCAATGATCAGCAGCGTGGAGGGCACCAACAAAGCTAGAGCGTGTCTGCCGTCCAAGGACATCAACCAAAGGTTCTTCAAATCTTTACACAGGTTCGGTATGGCGTTTGGCGGAGAACAATGTATCCATCAGCATGGGAATAGTATGTTGTGGTCCATGGAAAGGGTAGCGACGGGAACGACAGGGCGAGAAAAAGGCAGTGTGTGGTCTGATGGCCAGCGACAGATGTAGAGGGGCGCGGACTTTGTGGAGATGGACATGGGAGGTGTCTCAATGGGCGGGAGGCAGTGGTGATGGATGGCTAGTTGGTGAGCAGGGACTGGGGGTGAAGGGCCGTTTGATGGTTGTCCGATTCGCAAAGACTCCCATTTGATGGCACAATGGGCAGGAGGGCGCATTGGCGGCATTGTGAATCGTGATGGATGAGCATCACATGAAATGTTGATATGTGGGGGACGTTATCGAGGTTGATGGCAAGGCTCAGAGGATGGGAGATCATTGAAATTATCAATAGACAGCACGAGACGTACCTTGATAGGCGGGAGGACGTGTTGGTGACATTGTGATCGATGGCTAGGCATTGGAATGATGAGCGAGGGGACGTTGCCAAGTGTTGTTGATAAGGCTCAGAGGACGGAACAGAATTGATGGGGGAGATCACTGAAATTAATAATAGAGGGCACGAGACGTACCTTGATGGGTGGGAGGACATGTGGGCAGTGTTATGATGGATGGCCAGGGCACGGAAACATCGAAATACTCAGTGGGGGGACATTGCTAAGTGTCGTTGATGGCAGGGAACAGAGCGCGGAATGGAACATCAAACATTGATGGGGACATCTTGTGTCCATGTGCTTTTCTCAATAAGTGATATTTGAATTATTTTAACATTTATTGGCAGTGTGTGGGTTAACACGGGTTCCAGGTCTATAGGCCTGTGTAACCCACCCCCCCCCCTCCCCTCCCCCTTTGACAGGTCTATAATACCATCAAATTGTGATGTTGAGGTGGCAAACCAATCATCTTGGTTCCTTGTTTAAGGATCTTGTCTACAGACAAGAGCCATGTGCTCAGGTCTGGGATAAAATAAACAGGATAAAGACGAGTTATCTTTTTTGTTTTAACCCTGTTGTCACTGATTGTTATATCCATTCCGATCCACTCCAATTGTCCTCTGAGATTTCAGACATCCATTTCCCTCCGCCATCTCTGCACGTTGCCATTTACACATTTCATATTCATAACTCCATGCTTTCATATTCACATTCCTGTTTACTTATGCATCGCTTTTTTCTCATGGTTTACTAGCCGGCATCTCCAATGTTCGATACAGTTGCTGGCAACTTGCGCCACAACTTTGGACCTACTCCGATTATCTCTGTAAAGTAACCATACTCCGATATTTAAACTTCGTATAATGTCTGTAGTTCCTCAGTTCAAATATCAGCAAAGTTCATCCCTCCATTCTCAGTTCATGCCAGAGATTCTCGCTGTGGTTCACTATGTTGATGATATCATGATCTTCTGCTCCTCCTCCATTGTTACACTATGACAAGTGCAGTATTGTGTCCGCATATCAACTCCAACATCCTCCAAACATTTTCACATGGCATGTCTCTCACTGAGATTCTTCCGAGATCCTCCGACATTCTGACTTCTCCTCTGGCCCTCTGAAATTTGGACACTCGATCCAACGGTGGCGGCGCAATACACATGTTGAAGCCATGTCCCTCCCCTTTGTTGTTAACTCCGCACCGTCCTCAGCACACTGTCCGACCTCCAACAGACTCCGATGAAGCTCTGACACAACACAAACTTAACACTGATGGTATGTGATACCATAACAGTACCTTTGCCAAGGATAGGGATTTTATGTCCCTTTCTGGCAGTCTGCACTGGTCTTGGATCATCAAATGCTTCATAAGAAATGAAGTTATCGATGGAATAAGTGAAATGCAGTGAAGCATAAACTGGCCAAAGTCCAGTTCCCGAACCTCGTGAACCTGGTCCAAACCTGAACCTGACCTCAGGTTTGGGGTTCAGGTCCGCCATTGAGGTGAACTGAACCTTGTATGGAGGTTCAGGTCCGGGAGATGGTTGAACCTGAACCTGAAGTTCAAACTTGGTTCAAACTTTGTAAATCTTGGCCCATGCTATGTGTCTTGGATGTGTTGAATGACCCAGAAAGGAAGTCTAACTTGTGACTAAACATGCCTGTGGTGAGTACCCACAAGTATTGTGTTGGAGAAACCAACATGATAGAACCAAGGTCCTGTGGTGTAGTGGTTAACACCCTTGGTTGAGATCCAAATGAGCCTGGGTTCAATTCCCAGCAGAACCATCATCAGGAGATCTCATGTTCGAGTCCTGCTCATGGCGTATTCCTGCTCAACTAAGGCAACTTGACTGAACAGTTGTTGCTGCTAACAACAGGACCCGCCCCCGCCTTCCTGTCTGCCCAATGTCATTTCCCCTTGCCCTCTGGCTTGTGCATCCCATTTTCCGCCTGCCGTCGTTGCCTACAGGTATTGTCTTGCTTCCCATTGTTGCTGTGGTCATTTCCTACCTGTCTGTCCTGCCTGTGCGCGCCACTCCCCATGGCCGTTGTGGACAACATGTTCCCCTTGTGTCGTTTGGCGTGGTGAGTCGGCCTTGTGATCGGTGTGCGTCGTTTACTTGCGCCTTGTGTCCTGTGGTGTGGTACATCGTGTTTGGTGTTGGTGGGGGTTTGGGGTGAGTCACCATGGGCATTAGAGTGGTGAGTGGTGTTCAGCGTTAGTGGGGTGTGGGGATGTTGGGGTCATGATCTTGAGTTGATGGTGGTGTGGAGGCATGAACAGGCTACAGACGGTGCAGGGACGGTAGGCTTGAACACTCCGGAGAGCCGCAAGGCGAGTCGTAAACTGCGAAGGACACAAAACACAAAGATAAAAGGTCGATTTGGTTGACTCAAGTGGGGTCCGCCCAAGTGAGTGAGAGAGGAAGCGTTCATGAAGCAAAGTTTTTGTTGAGGTGACGCTAAGTCAAACGACGTCGTGAGCCCAAACTTAGGAACGAAGTGGAGGAGTGGTAAGAGAACTGTATTGCCAAGAGACCCAGCAGGAATCTCAAGAGAACAAGCTATTGAATACAAGTGAAAGTACCCTACTTATATATGTAACTACCATGAGGCTGTGTTGAGGCAGCGTCATGCTACGCGACTCCGGATTCTTCTCATCCTGCTGCATTGTAATGATAAGATGTCCTCATGTACGACACGATGTAGATAAGATAAGATCAAGATAAGATAAGATGAAGTGAAAAGTGAAAATACGATCATAACATTACCCCATTTCTAGATCTCGACTCCCAGGCGAGATATGATGTCGTCCGGGGTGTCCGTGAAATTCTCATATGGTTTGAATTTTAATCCTTCAAAGATGTTTGTGCGGAAGTGTTGGGGTGCATTCGGGTTTAATTTAAAGAAGTCCTCCACCACTTCCTTGGCATGTTCCAGGTGATCCTCAGGTTCCCACGTGTTGTGGTCCGGAGTCAGACCTTCCCATTGCACTAAATATTCCAGCTTTCCTCTCTTCAACCTTGAGTCAATAACTTTAGCGACATTGTACTCCTCTTTGCATTGATAACTATGGGATTTGGTGCTTGCACCCTTTGCAATTTAAATAGTGGTTCCTTAAATAATCGGACCTGTGATACATTGATAACCGGGTGGATTTTCCACGATTTTGGCAATGTAAGTTCCACAGCGTGTGACGAAATGATCTTGGTTATGGTATAGGGTCCAATCCATCGTTCGGCAAGTTTCTTTAAGGGTCGGTTCAACTTCAGGTCTTTAGTTGATAATCAAACTTTGTTGCCAACTTTGTAAACTGGTGCATCACCCTGTTTCAGGTTCACATACCATTCCATCTCTTCTTGTGCTTTTACTAGCGCCGCTTCTGCCTCCTCATGAATCTTCTTCATTTGCTCTGCGAATTCTTTTGCCGGTTCTGACTTTTCTGCCCTCTGAGGTTCTACGCCCATCCTAGGGTTAAACATAGAACAGCGAAAACTGAGTTGCCGTGTGGATTTTATTATTATAAGCAAATTCTGTGGTTGCCATCCATTCGGGCCAATCTGTTTGCCGATGGGAGATAAACGATCTCAGATATTGCTCCAACTCCTGATTGATGCATTCCGTCTGTCCGTCTGTCTGCGGATGATACGCCGTTGATAATTTAGTTGTGATTCCCAATTTTTTATTTAGTTCCTTCATAAATATTGCCGCGAATTGTGGTCCGCAATCTGATGTTAATGATTCTGGAAGTCCATGAAGTTTCCAGACTTCATCCCGATATAATTTAGCTAATCCTTCTGCTGAGACTTCATCGCGAGTTTTGATAAAGTGTGATTGCTTAGTGGATCTGCAAGCCACAACTAATACCGCTTTGTACCCTGAGCTTCTGGGAGTCCTACAATAAAATCTGCCGTAACGTGTTTCCATGGTCCAGCATGTTCCGTGTTTGCTTTTAATTTACTGGCTAGCGGTTGAGGCATGTTCTTTGATCATTGGCATTTGTCACAGCCCTCGATGTAAGCTTTGACCATGTTTGTGATTCCAGGCAACCAATAATTACGTGTAACTAATTCCAGGGTCTTCCATTGACCCGTATGTCCAGCGACTGGATTGTTGTGATGTAATTTAATAATTTCCACCCTGAGTTCCTGATCCTTTGGAACGTACACCTTTCCTCTGTGCAACCATGAACCCTGTTCCTTATGCCATTCCTCCACTTGTAATGTTTTTGTGTTTGTTTTCTTTAATTCTTTGTTATGCTTAACAAACCGTTCCAAGGTTCGGGCAGAGTATGCAGGAAGTGGAAAGGTGAAGAGCAATGTGATTGCTAAATCTAAGGAATCTACTACAGTACAAGAGGGGTTAGGGGTTAGATACAAGTAAGGATTGAAAATGAGTCCCTGTTCTAGGCGTCTGTGCGATATCTGACTGCGTGGAGTCAAAAGTAAATTCGTCAGGGGACTTGTTGGCGGAATTGGTGGCAAAATGTTCAGAGTATTTCCTCTGTAAATCTCTAAGGAATCTCTGTTCCTGCGCATCTGTTGGTCGCGAGAAGGGGTCAAGTCTCTCGTTTCGTGCCCAGCGGTTGTACTCGGTCTGTTGTTCTTCGGTGGTGAAGTGGGCGTAGATCTGCTGCTTTGAGTAAGACGTGATGATGTGGCTCTGGGATGTCTCGATGTGAGCGTCCTAATCAATCTTCTGATAACGGTTGTCTGGACACCGATAAACTCTCTGATCTCTGTGATCCGACTTGTCTGAGGTCCTTCTTGAATGCGAGTGAAAGGATGGAAAGCTGGTGAATTATTCGCCGATCTGTCATTAGCATTGTTCTTTGTATATGGAGTGTTGCCAACACTCAAGGCTCACTTCTGCCAATGGGTCATCAATTTGCCGATGGCCTGTCGCCGTCTCGCCGGTTTGTCGCCGGTCTTTTGCTGGTTTTTCGCCGTAGTGTCTTTCGCCGGTCAATGATATGCCAATCTGTCGTTAGCATTATTCTTTTAATTTGCAGTGTCGCCGGCCCTCAAGACTTGCTTTCGCCGATGGATCATCAATTCACGATGGCCTGTTGCCGTGTTGCCGGTTTTTTGCCGGTTTTTCACTGTGGTGTCTTTCACTGGTGAATTATACGCCGATCTGTCGTTAGCATTGTTCTTTGTATATGGAGAAGACTTGGTTTCGCCAGTGGCACATTCATTCGCCAATGGCCTGTCGCCAGTCTTTCGCCGGCTTTTCGCCATAGTGTCTTTTGCCGGTCAATGATATGCCGATCTGTCATTAGCATCATTCTTTTAATTTGCAGTGTCGCCGGCCCTCAAGACTTGGTTTCGCCGGTTGCCCATTCATTCGCCGATTCGTGCCCATCAATTTGTTCAATCATTGCCACTTGTACCCTGCGTTGCGGCTGCCTGCAATCTCGGGAAAAATGCCCCTGTCCCCCACAGTTATAGCAATTACCAGGAGCTCGTCGCTGGTTTCTGTCGACATTCATCGTGTTTGGATCCCGTCGTTGTTGCTGCTGACCGTTTTGCTGGGGACGGTACCCCCCATTCTGTTGTTGCCCAAAGGGCCTTCCAAAATTATTCTGGCCTTGTGGCCGCGGTGCTTGCTGATTCTGAGGGTGATTTTCCCATTGGTTCCCTTGTCTTTGAGGTCCCTACCTCATTCCTTGCCTCATGGCATAATTCTCTTCAGCCCTTCCAATGGCTGAGATTTCTTTGACAGTTTCCTGCATGGTATCCTGACGTCTTCCTTGCTGAAACCATTGCTGTATGATTGAGTCCCTGGCATTTCTCTCCAGTAATGAAATCC
Organism: Entoloma clypeatum; assembly: GCA_963565915.1. Taxonomy (NCBI): domain Eukaryota; kingdom Fungi; phylum Basidiomycota; class Agaricomycetes; order Agaricales; family Entolomataceae; genus Entoloma; species Entoloma clypeatum. The sequence continues at coordinate 1,358,572 of OY751486.1, read as the reverse complement.
CATGATGATCCTCAATTTTCCCTTTGATCGCCAGTGTTCCAAACTGCATGATCCAATCGTCTGTTTTCATCTGGTTCTGTTTGAACCCCTCAATCTTTGCTCTGGCCCAATCCACTTTGGTGGTAGGGCGAAACCTCGTGGTGATCTCATAGACTAAGTTTCGATATGTTGGCCAATCATTTGATTTCATGCATTGGGTGAGTTGTGTCTCCCCATATGTTCCTGCAATCGGTCCATCTAATCGGGACCAGACTGCGATACAGATTTCGTCATCCCCATGTAACAGATCTCGATTTACTCGGATCCATGTGAGCATTTTTGCCCACCATCCCAAAAACAGGGGTCAGGATCCATTGTATTTGCCGGGATCTGCGGCTATTTCAATTCTTCGCCCTGGTCGGTGAGGAGGAGGAGGAGGTGGTGGTGCGATGGGGGGAGCGTGATGTTCAGGGAGTTCGGGGGCTTTGTCCTGAAAGTCTTGGTTGTCCATGATGGTGTTTTGATGGGGGGAGGTGTTTTGGTGTGAACAATAGTACCTTACATTGGGCGCGCAACCCTGTTCTGACGCTTAGGTGAAAAAAAATCTGAAAAGAAAAAACCCAAAGAACGATCTGTCTACCCAGGCAGTCAGGTTGCCCGAATAGAGGAAGATCTGGGAAAGATGAAGTCCACACGGTCAATACCCCTACACGTGCTGGACTGGTCGAGTCGAGATGTTGAGGAGTCGGGGATTGGAACACCTTTTGCGAACTAGACATGTACGGTCTTCTCTTCCAAACCGTCACACACACCAGCAACTTCCCCGAGGGTTAGATGTGTCGGCCTTTGGTCACCTCGACACAGGATGGGCTCAATGTTTCCCTGTGTGTCTCGAACGGCAACACTAGTTATAATGGGTGTACCAAGTGTTTCTCTTCTTATCCCTGAAGTCCGGGAGGTCCTCCTTAATGCTAGGGTCCGCATGTAATAACAAAGCGCGACTTTTAACGCAAAAGTGCAAAATGGCGGGGATAGTGATGATGGAGAAGGAAGTGTGTGTTTGGGCGGGCGAGTAGAAAGAGCTTGTTCTTCTGTTGAGGCAACGCTAAGTCAAACGACGTCGTGAGTCCAAACTTAGGAACGAAGTGGAGAAGTGGTAAGAGAACTGTATTGCCAAGAGACCCAGCAGGAATCTCAAGAGAACAAGCTATTGAATACAAGTGAAAGTACCCTACTTATATATGTAAATACCATGAGGCTGTGTTGAGGCAGCGTCATGCTACGCGACTCCGGATTCTTCTCATCCTGCTGCATTGTAATGATAAGATGTCCTCATGTACGGCATGATGTAGATAAGATAAGATCGAGATAAGATAAGATAAAGTGAAAAAGTGAAAATACAATCATAACAGTTTTCAGAATCAAAGTTGAAAAGTGGGAGTCAGAAAGGCAAAGATTGCTTTTTTGTGATGCGAGTACCAACGATTTGTACCTACTAACATGTACAAAGAGAATTCGCTGTCAAGTTTCAAGGGTCGAGATAATTGGTAACGAAACATCCATATATAGATGACAGGCAGGGTTGGTCAGGATGCCAAGATATTCGTAAAAAGAACAATGAATAAATAGGTTGTTTGCCTTCAGCTTTTTGGTCCGGTCATGTTGAGATCACCAGGTGCCGCGGGACTCGTCAACTGTTGAATTACTAGGAATGACTCAGGTGCGGGGCATTCAACTCGAGGAGAGCTACAGTGCCTCACAAAACTGATTCAATGTTTGCTACTTTGTGAATACCTTCAAACAAATAATGCCAATCAAAAGAAGGTATTGGTACCTGGTTAAAAGCCCTGCTTCAGGACTCTCGGAATCTGCAATAATTATGTAATGCCCATAAGAAATTATCAATATATGATCAAATTACTCCAGGGACTCATTGAATCAGTTTTGTGAGTATGTACAATAAATACAGTATTTTATACTTTAGTACTTGGTATTACCCCCCTTAGCTTTGATTACTGCCTCTACCCTTCTTGGCATACTTTCTATCAGGTTTTGACACACTTCTGGCTCTATATTATTCCACACCTCTGCTGCTCTGTCCCAAATCTCCCAGACTCCCTTGGGTGGTGTTGGATATTCATTCAACTTTCTTTTAATATGAACCCAGAGGTGTTCAATAGGATTGAGGTCTGGGGACTGTGCAGGCCAATCCAGCAGAGCAATATTCTTGCTGTCCATCCATTTTTTGGCCTTCTTGGAGGTGTGCTTGGGGTCCTTTCCTTGACAACCCACTTTCCTTGACAACCCATCAGGATTCTATTCAAGTTCCATCAGTAAGTCATGACAACTGGTTACCATACAACCAGTGAAGCATTTGATTCTGATAATTGCCATAGGTACTCACAAAACTGATTCAATGAGTTGCTGATTTAATTTAATCATATCTCCATGGATTCTGATCTAAACCATATGATTCCTTTATATTCTGAAAGCCCTGAAGTAGGGCTTTCAATTATATACCAAAGGTTTAATTCAATTGGTATTCTTTGCAGAGTTATCTTGAAGGTATTCAAAAAGCAACAAACATTGAATCAGTTTTGTCAGGCACTGTATACTGCTCCCCCAGACGGTGCTCGTTTGACATCTATCCTCAAGGCGCACGACACTAACCCTACCGTCTAGCAATCTCGAGCCTCGTTGTCCGTAAACGCATGTGTCCCTGTAGCGACATTGCACGAATTGCTTTTATCGGCGTGACGGGATGTCGATGATCGTTCAAAAGATGAGATAAGAGTTTTTCTGTAAGGATAGATTAAAAAGGAAGCAGTTTGGAGCCGTAAAAAAAAAGAAGCTTCGTTGTAAGTAAGGGAGTCCGTGGGGACTGCAATGACAACATTGACAAGAGTTGAAGCAGACATGCGCGTGTGATGACAATCACCTGATGTGAATAGAAGGAAAGAGTGAGTGAGTGTCTGTAGGGTGCATACATAGCACTCCTATAGTGGGCCATGGTCTTGAGCCGGTATTGGACGTGGTGGCTCATGTTCTGGGTTGGCGAGGCATTGAGAGAGAGGGAAACATGGTGAGAGGTGGGAAGAAGGAAGATCAACAATAATCAATGTTCAACCCCAGTGAAAATCGGGTCATGTGGGAGTGGGTTTTTTCAGGGCTATTTTAGGTTTGATCTTGTCTAATTTGGTTTAAATCAGTTTGAATGGGAAATTTGATTTGACTTATGGAGAGTCCAACTTTAAGGGTTTGAGAGGGTTTGAGCCAGAATAATCCGGAAATTCAACCATCAATTCCCACAGGATCCCACTTAATTCCCCTGGTTTGACAGATTTTAACTGAATCACCCCTGAAAAAACCTTGAGAAAACCAGATCACATCCTGCTTGTTTCCCAAATTTTCCAGGTTATCCTGACTCAAACCCTTAAAGTTGGAGTCGGTGTTGATCAAATCAAATTTCCCATCCGGACTGATTTAAACCAAATTAGGCAAGATCAAACCTAAAATAGCCCTGAGAAAACCCACTCCCACGCGACCCGATTTTCACTGGGGTTCAACCCTCGGTGGTTGCTATGGTGTGCCACACAAACAAACATCAGCAATGGACTTGTTAATTTTTTTTGACAAGTCCTTGTGTTTGTTTGTGTGCGGTCGGCAAACCCTGAGGGTTGATCCTCCTTATTCCCCAATGCTGAACACAACACCCCCATTGCCCAATGGCCGTCTCTCATCTCCAATGGCTTTTTCACGTGCCCAACGGCCTCCTCCCCAACAGCTGCCTCTCGCCCCCAAAGGCTCCCTCTCGTCCCCTACAGCCTCCCTGCGTGCTCAACGGCCATCTCTTGTTGCCCATGGCTGCCTCTCGTGCCCAAGGGCCATTTTTTAACATTTTTTCATGTTGAACTGTTGAAACCAGACCAGACCGCAGCCAGTCTACCCCATTCCCAAGAAGGTCCCATGTCCCCACATATCAGGGTAGTGACAACGCTGGCAATGACAAGCAACAGGACCAAAAGAAAAAAATGATGAGGGACCGCGGCCGCGCAAAGACCACACCACCAGGCGACGAACAGGTCGTGAATGATGGACCAGCAATGAGTAGGAGACAGTGGGGGGGGGGGGTGTTATTTGGTTGAGGAGAACCTGACAGTGGTCATAGCAATGGTACTAGTAATACAGATTTCAATATGTCCTTGTCTCGAGAGTTTGTTACCAAGATGTAGTAGTACATTCAATGATATTTTTTCATAATGACTATTTGTGTGAAATGAATTGAGTAGACTGACATATAAACCAGCAGCCTCCTGAAGGCTCCTAGTGCTCTGTAACATTCTATACACTATGATGGTATAGGGATTTGACTAGGTTTAAAGAGCTCAGAGGTTGCTATGAAGTGCTCTGGAATGCTCCATACCTCACAGTGGGCGCTGTAAACAAGAGAACCTTTGCTATGGTGCTGTGATGCTATAGGATGTTATAGACTGGTCTCAACTGCTTCAGAACAGACCCCCAGATTGCTGATGAATTCAGTGATGTATCTACCCAACATTATCATTATTAAACTAGTATAGTGCTGCATATATGTATTCTAACATCGTTCAGTACCCCCTTCGACCCACGGGTCAACTCAGTTGAGCCAAAGATGCCAGTAGGCAGGCTGGGTTCAAAAGATTATTGAGTGGGCGAGAAATTGGTGTTTTTTTGCATCTGAAGGTCACAAACCTGGTCCAAACCTGAACCGGACTGGACATATGGGTTCGAGTTCAAGTTCGAGGGATGCCCGAACTGGACCTTCAAGTCTGGGTTCGAGTTCAGCCAAAAAGTGGCCGAACCCGGACCAAACCGGATTTTGGCCAGTTTAGCACTGAAGCACCACTGTCCAAGATCCAGTTTGCCTTTGTAATTTCCTTACACTGAACACAAGATGCAAAATCATGAATATAATGAGTATTATATGATAGAAAAGATAACTGCGGAGATGGGTCAGCTTGTTTGTCAAGTGAAGAGGGAAATACATACATCCTGGTTGCAATTTCCAGTGGAGCTCCGAAGAGCTCGTCCTCCCAATTGTGGGCATCCGGATATGCTTCTTCTTGCTCCGAACCAAGAGAGACATTGTTGTCATCTTGTTTGGGGGTTGGAGACTTGCACTTCAAGTTGCGCTTCCGGGGATCAACGGTTCTTTGCTCAGGCCAATAGGCTGAGCGCAAAGTCAACGCCTCAGGTTTATCAGCAAACCCTGGTGATGTTAGACGCCCTGCACAGTGTTGTATAGTGCCATAGCACCATAGCAAGGGTGTTTTGCTATGCAACACTGTCAATTCCCACATCACAACTATATACTGCTGTCACGGATACCATCAACCCTGTCCAATGCTAGGCAGACAGGGTCCTTCTGTGTAGCATCCTAGTGTGTACAGAGTGTATAGCCCTCATAGTGTACATAGACGAGGGTCCCAATAACCCCCCGATTAGGCAAATTCTTTTCACACATAAATGAGAACAATTCAAAGTCATTTTGTTTGCTGTATTCTACGTGATGTAATAGAATAACTATGAGCGAAGGACACAAACAATATGGCATGCGTGACTGCTCCGCATTCCTTTTTGAGCACCTCTGACTGTGCATGCTAACTCCACAAGGCTGTTGGATGTGAGGGATGGCCGTTGACAGTTGGACGCAGGGGGAGGCTGTTGGGTGTGAAGAGAGGCTGTTGGCCATGAGATGCAGCCATTAGGCATGGAGGAATGTGGTTGGGCACAAGACATGGCCGTTGGGCATGATGAATATGTTTTGACAGGTGTCAAGTTTTGCCTGCGGAAAAATGGATATCAGCTTGATTTGGAAGATGTGGGCAAAACAAAGCCCATGATACGCACTCAAAGGATGACGGCAGATACGAGCCGTACCACAGGCCAGCAGCAAAGACATCAATGCAAGGCTTGAGGAGGACAGCACATGTCAGTCTTGCACATCAAGGTTTAAAAAAAGTGGACACGAACCAGTCACAGGGACAAACGGGGGTGGTAGTCCAGCCATTGTGGAGGTGGACAGTCTGGCATTCGGAGACAACTTCAATGGAGAGGGTCTAAGAAAAATCAGTGCAAAGGATGACATGTCAACGTGGTGTGAACTTACTTTGAGGTAGGGGTCTGAGTGGAGTGAGGGATAGGCTCCATGAGGCAACAGGTGCACGTCTTTGCCCGCAGATAATACAATTGTGGTCACATGACTTTGTTGACATGACTTTGTCCATTGTTGAACTTTGATCAATGTTCATTGTGCTGGACAGACCAATCCTCGCCCCCTACAACAAACTCAAACCTCCAAATCTACTAACCAACATTGGATGGGTATTTAGAGGGTATGTTGTTACTATGCTGTATTGTAATTTTGCATAAATGTAATACATCTTGCCTGACACTCCAACTGATGTCCAATGTGATGGGACTTCGTCGGAACTACATAACTAAGTTTCTGTGAGGTATTGTGCTATAGACACTACAGAACTAGCAGTCTAGACACACTGTGATACTGTCGACACTATGGGTGCTATGCATTTCTGTCGGCTAAAGTGGGTTGCTATGGGTGCTCTCGGCTAGATCAGGGTGCTATGACAGGCTATGGGAAAAATCAGGCTTTGTTGATGTTGTTGAAGTGTCGGATCTACCAACTGTTCACAGAATCGAAGGTTGCCTATAGTAGGCGTTACATCCATGCAGGCGGCAAGGGAGCGTCCAGCAGCAACTGCCAGCCAGATGCTTGAGCCTTGTGACACTTTGCCTGTGACTGATTGGTCATTAGTCCTGATGCGTTGGATCAGGGTTTTCGCCTGCTGAGCAGGCGGGATATCAGTCAATTGGCGGAAGATGGTTCTGTTGCTGTTGATTACAGTGACAGCAGGTGGTTGCACAGCAGAGCTTGCTATATGCATGTGCTCATGCACCTTCCCTTTGCCTTTGCCGCAGACTCACTCACCACACTGTCTTTTGAGGTGTCCCTCAGACTGTCTCAACGCTGGTTGAGGGGACTGCTGCTGCTGTTGTAGCTGCTGTCCCAGTCTTTGCCACTTTGGGTTTTCCTGAACAGTTTCTCTCCATGCCGAATGTCTGTAAGGCGGAGCAGGGTCTAGCCCACTGCGAGCTACAAGTGTTTGTTCAACTATCACAGGACATTGATACCCTTCACTACCCACAAAGAAGGATGGGCAGAACTGGCAGTTCATGATCAATAGCCCTCCAGGACGCACCGCCCAGCAAGTAAGGTGCCCTGGCAGATGATAATGATGAGTATAATCATCACTCATGAAGTTGAAACAGACTGCACACACTCTGTAATGCCTGCCAGTCGTGGACTGCGGCCAGTTGTAGAGTACTTGATCAGGTATAGGAGCGGTAACGCGCCTTTGAGCCTGATGCTCAGCAATATGTCTGCACAAGTGCTGACGTTGCTCAGATGGCGCAGGTATAGGTTAATAACATCATTTAATCTGGTGCTTTAAGGATTGAACCCTTGCTGTAAGGGCAACCACTTTGCACTTTCCCTTTCCGTTCATTTCCACCGTCTCCGACGTCCTCCGACGCCCTCCGATCGTATCTGTTGCCTCCAATATCTTATTCACCTCTCCGCACCTCTCCACATCCGACGACTCCGCGCCCCTCCACTCCTCCGCATGTCGGATCGCAGGTACTATCATTCATCTTGTTTCCATTCATCCCCCATCCCTACTCCCGACCATTACTCATCATTCATATGTCTTGTTTTATCTTTTATTTCATATCTCATTTTACTATTTATCTCGCTAGCTTGCAGGGGAATCCTTAGAACTTTCTCTTCGGATCTCCCTTGCAAGGTGTGTGTTGTATTACTTATCAGACTGCTCAATCTAAACTTCGGATCTCCCTTGCAAGTATCTGAGTTTGAGTCTTGGATCGTAAGGTCGCCCTTACACTTGCAAGGCATGAGAAAGTTCAGTTCAGTTCAGTCCTCAACCCCCAAAAAGATGGACCAAGGACCAAGACCACCAGTTTCAGGTTCCAAATTTCAGAGAAACTGAACTGGACCAATGAGAACCAGTTTATTTCTTCTTCATGGATTTTGAAACTGCAGTTTAAACTGGTTTAAACCAGCACCATAGACTAATTTCAAGTTTCATTGATTCTAAGTGTTAAGTAGGTGAAATGTCGGAGCTTTGTCGGAGTCCGTTGGAGGTCGGACGTAGGACTGAGACCGGAGCGGAACTCCGGAAATGCGGAGGAACAACGAAGGGGAGGGATGTGGTTTCAACGTATGTGTTGTGCCGCCGTTTGTTGGATAAGGTGTCCCAATTTCAGGAGGTCGGAGGTGCAGAGGTCGGAGGATAGGTTGGAGGTGCAGAGGTCGGAGGAGAGATCTCAGTGAGAGACACGCTGACGTGGAAGTGGTCGGACGACGTCGGAGTTGTGACTCGGACACAGTACTGAGCTCGTTGAAGGGTAACGATGGAGGAAGAGCAGAAGATGAGGATGTCATTGGCATATTGTACCACGGTGAGGATCTCTGGCATGAACAGAGAGTAGAGGAGTGAACTTGGTTGATATTCGAACTGAGGAACTACAGGTATGGTATGAGCTTAACTATCTAAATGTGATTACTTTACGGAGATGGTCGGAGTAGGTCCGGAGTTGTGGCGTAAGTTGTCAGCGACTGTATCGAACATCAGAGATGTCGGTCAACGGACCAAGCAGAAAAGCGATGCATAAGTAAATGGGAATATGAATATGAAATGCATAAAGGCATGGAGTTATGAATATAAAATGCAACATGGCAATGTGCGGAGATGCAGAGGTAACAGGATTGTTGGAGCGGAATTGATCGGAATTGATCAGAGATGATCAGAGGTTGTTGGAGCCAGTATTTCCCCCTTAGGGCCGAACCCATGAGGCCCATAGGATATGCCATATAATCACATGTTACCCTAGAGAAATGTCACCACTCCACACTGTAAGGCCCTTTATACTTGGCTGCTTAAGGGCCAAGAATTGGAGGATGTCGGGGGTGCGGAGGGTCGGAGGTGCGGAGGTCGGAGGTGGTTGGAACAAGGTGAAGATCAAGGGCAAGGGGAAGGTATATGATTTTCTTTAGTTAGATGAAGTTGGAGTCGGAAAAAGCGGAGAGGTCGGAGATAGATTCAAGTGAGGAAGTGTTGAATGAGCCGGAGGAGGCGGTTGTACAGAGAACAAAGCTGTTTGGTTCTAATAGTTGACAAATGTCAAAAACGTCTAAGATGACTGAAGCGGAGCAGACATGTTGGAGGTCAAGGAGGCAATGGCTGAAAATGCGGAGTTGTAATGGATGAATGGAGGAAACTGGTCAACAGTGTCAGGATGGACTCCATTCCAACTGGAGGAGATGTCCAAAAGGTCGGAAATGGTGATTGGATAAGGCCAATGTTGGGGGTGATGAAGGGAGTAAGTGGTGCTTTCACTGGGTGACTATTTCCCCCTTAGGATAGACGTCCTGAGGTCTATCTTAAGAAACAAGAGAAAAATGACAGAAAACATCGGAGGTGTGCGGAGATAATCGGAGGTGGTATGAAAAACATCGGAGGTGGTACGAAAAAGATCGGAGCATAAGACCAAGCACGACCCTCGGGAGATCGCATCCAGGCTCGGGAGGAGAATCCTGGAGCTTGTTGTGAGCCTCGATGAAAGCGTCGGATGTGTACAGCTGGCCATGAACCCGGACCGGCTCACAAGTGACATCTGGTTGCCAAAACAACTTGTAAGGTCCGAAATGCAGGTGGGAATGCACAGATGGTTGGGTGAGCCTCTCCCTAATCATGAACATCAACCTGCAATGATGGAGAATACCAGCATCGAATTCTTTTGAACCAGGGTGCAGCATCCTTTTAGAAAAAGGAACAATGATTTTGACTGGCATTTTGATCCAGCCCCCATCATCCTCCCAGTCATCTTCTTTATTCAAGGCCTCGCAGCGCTCCCCGCTGATAAGGCCGCACTGCGTCTAGGCCTAAAATCTGCGCATTTGCACCCTTTCACACTATCTCTAAGGGATATAGAGAGTCCTAGATGAGCTCCGATTCTGAGGACTTAGTGGCGACGTTAGAGAGAGACCAGCGACCCTGGCAATGTAGGACATAGCGCTGGTCACCACTATGGGCTTAGCTATGATACTCGAGAGCTATGGGATCGTCTCGCAAGATAGAAAAGACTATTGAGTGCCTCTCGCGACGAAGCATGAAACAAGGAGATGGGTTATATTGGAGTTATCGATGACACTAGCACTGTCTACCATACATCAGGGCTTGACCGGAGACATTCTTGCGAGAGGTTTGGTCAACATGCGCCGTGCTTCACGTCCAAATCATCCGTATCGGGAATATCAAAATGACATCGGATGATACAGACCGAGATCGGGTTTGATATGTTGCGATCAATGTGACCTTATGGTGAACTTTGATAGAGATCGAATCTGATGGGTGGCTTACCGAGGCGACCCTTAATTGATGCAGTTGATACCTCACGGTAACTAGTCGGCATTGTCCCGGGTACATCGCAAAACCAAGCTATTGAAATAGTGGCCTCTCCAGTACGGCAGAGGTTCGGATATGGAAAAGGGGCATACCTGTGGTGTTGTCTACCACATGGGTGCATTGAAACGACTTTAGCGAAGGTCATTTGACTGGATACCATTTATCGATACCACATGCAACCTTTTTCTATATTTATTGCTGCTCATGTATAAAATCTCGTAGTTTCGTCGTAGATAGGTTAGGTTAGATTGTGCCCCAGAATTGATAGCATTTGTCTTGTGCATCTGTCGTCATTCACGAGTATCATTGAAGCCTTGAGATCGTTTGGTTTGCATTGGAAGTCAGTCGCGATTGTGTTTTGTGTGTTGGAGAACTTGTCAATCATCAAAATCATGTTATCTATCGGTCGTATTGGTCATTGTCATGTTCGTATTCGGTCGAGATCATGTTCGCGAAGTCTTGTTGGTTCGGAAATCACAAACCTCGGTTCATTATCTATTGAGAACTATCTCTAAGTCTTGTTCGAGACTTATTGAGCCATCGCTAAACGAGTTATTCAATTGTTGTTTGGAAGAGTCGCATTCTGAGTGATCCCACTCATCACCCCGAACTATATCGATTGAGAAGTACACATCGCGAGACTTGTTCGGTCTTTGTTGTTGTGTTTGGTGTTTGTGTGTGTGATAGAGATATCGCTCACGCTCATCCCCAGACTCACTTCCTTCGTTTCATCTGGAGCCCACCACGAGGGGTGGTTCTAAAATAACAAATTTACTCAGTATCGGCTCGATACAGTTCCTCTCAAGGAATTTAGTTATAGTTCTCGCTTGAGAGATAACCCTGTCCTCTACAAGCAAACCCACTGTTGCATCTAGCAGCAAACATGTTAAAGCAAACTTGTGGAAGCCTCCAGTTCATAAAAGAGGTCTCGCAAGTGGTCATAACCCGAAGACAACGTCTCTAAAAGCGTCATCTTCAAAAGCAACAAATTCACAATCTATTGAAACGGCTCGTGAGCGCGTGACCCATAGTCTATCGAAAGCAGGAGCAGAACTAGTAGGACCTCTCAAAGAGCCCATAAAGCATACTCGAAAGAGAACACTAGAAAACCTTGAATCAGAAAGGCTACTAGCATTGCGAGAGCATTCAGTATCCATTGTGCAACCAATAGAAACTCAAGATCAAAATCTTAACAGTCAATTGTTGACATATACAATGGCTACAAATACACAGAATGTTGCAGCAACTGCACCAAGGAATGGTTCGAGAATGCCGCGTCGAAGTGAATGAGGAGCGCCGAGATTTGATAAAGAAAAGGCCTCCGAGCTTTTAAGATTTATTGATGAAGTCGAAATCTGCTTTGACCATGCAGGTATAACCGATACCATGGAAAAGAAAAAGTTAATCAGAGGCTATGCAGATAGTGTCTCTGAAGAAGAATGGACAACCCTCAATTCCTATGCTACAGGAACAGAGTTTGACGTGTCGATGCGTGAACATGGTTGTTGTATGCAAATTCAGCCATCGGAAGCCATTCGTCCCAATCGTCTTGACGTTCATTGACGAATAGGCGAAGATATCACCCCAACCCCCGATTGACCCGCTCCGTCTGTCCGTCCGACTGCGGATGGTAGGCTGTCGAGGCAGCAACCTTAATGTTAAGCAGCCTGTATAGTTCACGCGTGAACTTGGCGACAAACTGTGGTCCTCGGTCGGAGACAATGGCCTCCGGTAGTCCGTGGAGTTTCCAGACATTTTGAACATAGGAGCGTGCAGTCCCGAGTGCGGAGATGTCGGAGTGCGTTGGGATGAAGTGTCCCCGCTTCCCTACTGAGTCCACTACGACCATGATAGCGTCGTAGCCGTGGGCTTCTGGTAGTTCAGTAATGAAGTCAACACTGGTTACTTGCCATCGCTCCGTGGGGACCAGTAGCGGATTGAGCTCTCCAGAGGGCGGAGTGCGTCGCACCTTGGTGCGGATGCATGGGTCGCATGTCTTGCAATATTGACCTATTAAACGAGACATGTGTGGCCACCAGTAATTGCGCGACACCAGTTCCAAGGTTTTCCACCGTCCAGGATGTCCGGCCACTGGAGTGTCATGGTGTTGTGTGAGGATCCGATGACGCAGTTGGGGATTGTTAGAAACATAGATACGATCCCTGAAGTAGAGCAAACCTTCCGCTTGCCTCCACTCCGCACTACGGACGGATCCCGCTCCGACGGTCGGAAGGGATTTGACGACCTCCGCCACACTATCCTCCAGTAACCCCTCTCGGATTCCCTGTCGGACCTGGCGGAGGACGTCGTGTTCTTCCCCTTGAACAGTTACCCCACGCATTGCTCGCACTGCAAACAATTCTGGTCGAAGAAGGATGATGTTTTTGTTGTCCCGCGCTCCGTCTCCATGGTCCGCTCATCGGGACAAAGCGTCGGACTTGCCCATTGACTTGCCAGGTCGATGGTGCATTTTGAAATCAAAACGAGCGAGGTATAAGGACCATCTAGCCTGTCGTCGATTTAGTTTTTGAGCTGTCATGAAATACTCAAGATTTTTGTGGTCCATCCAAATCTCCACTGTCTTCTCCGCTCCTTCAAGGAAGTGCCTCCACTCCTCCAATGCGCGGACCACCGCCAACATCTCCTTATCGTAGATCTCGTAGTTGCGTTCCACCGGACTTAGGCTTTTGGAATAGAATGTGACAGGGTGCCACTTACCGTCCTCTGTTGGTTGGGACAGTACTGCTCCGGTTGCAAAGTCCGAGCTATCCGCTTCTATCCGCCACTCCTTTCCATGATCAGCTAAGACCAGGATCGGAGCGGATGTAATCCTCCGCTTCAACTCTGCAAATGCGGACACTTCTCCCTCCCTCCAAGACCAGAGGTGCCCTTTCTTCGTGAGCTTGAAAAGAGGGCGCACGATGTCCGAAAACCCTTCAATAAAACGGCAATAGAAGTTAGTGAATCCCAGAAAGGACTGTACTTCTCGGACGTTTGTCGGAGCAGGCCACTCCACGACCCCCGCTACCTTCACCGGATCCATCTCTACGTGTCCTTGTTCAATAATAAGGCCTAGGTATTCAATGCGCGTTTGTTCAAACTCGCATTTCTCTGGTTTTAGATAGAGTTTGTGTTTGCGAAGTCGTTCCAGTACGATCCGTGTGACTCTCCGATGCTCCGCTAGGGTCTCCGTGAAGATGAGTATGTCGTCGAGGTAAACACAGACTACACCTTCAGTGATAAGGTCCTGAAAGATCTCGTTCATCATAGTCTGGAATGTGGATGGACTATTAGTGAGGCCGAAGAACATCACCAATGGTTCATAGAGTCCGTGATTGGTCCGAAAAGCGGCCTTCCACTCGTCTCCGGGTTTTATCCGCACATTGTTGTAGCCCGAGCGGATGTCGAGCTTGGTGAAGTATTGAGCGCGTTGAAGTTTATTGATCAGTTCGGATATGAGCGGAAGCGGATACTTGTTTTTGATAGTTTTGGAATTGAGTGACCTTCTTCTTGATGTAGAATACCGGAGATGCCATCGGAGACTTGGAAGGGCAGATCCGACCAGTTGCAAGGTTTTCCTCCAAAAACGCGTTGAGTTCCTTCTGTTCGTTCGGAGCAAGCGGATATACCTTACAACCCGCCGGAGAGGCGTCCGGAACAAGTTCAATGGCGTGGTCCCACGTCCGCTCTTCCGGTAAGGTGTCGAAAGAGGTCTTTGAGAATACGTCTTCGAAATCAAACAAGTGGTCTGGTACGGAGTCGCGGAAAGATTTGGGTTTCTGGTTACTGAGGAAGGCCTCCGATAGACGTTGCGAGATATTGGATGAAGCACGGATGAACTCCGCCTCCGCAGGTACTGTTCCGACAAAAAGGCCATCTCCCTCCTCAAACTCATCCTCTTCCTCAGCGTCTTCCGCTAACTCCTCCGCTTCCTCTCCTTCTGGGACATCCTCCACCCATGGGCCGCGTGGAGCCTCCTCCTCTGGACCGGACGTCGGAGTGGAACCCACCCGACAGGCTCGGATGCGGACTTGTTCAAACTTCCGCTCCTTCCGCTCTTGGGCTGCCTCTTGGTGGCATGTCCAGCATCGTGCAGGACACCGGCTCATCTTCACTTCCCCTGATGTCCAATCTACCTCGGGGTTGTGTTCTTTGAGCCAAGTGAAGCCTAGCACAATTTCTTGTTTTCCCAAACTTGTGACTGCAAGCTGGGTCCGTTCCAAGTGATCCCGATAGCGGAGCACTACATCCAACACCTCTGTTATTGCTCCGGCCTCATTTGGAGTTCCGTCAATGTTGTATACCGGAATTGCGTGTTGTAGTTTTCGAGTAGAGAGTTGATGTTTCTCGACCAGAGTGCGTTCAATAAACAACCCTGTTGCCCTGCTGTCAAGTAAGGCCTTTTGTGATAGTGTGTCTTTGGTGTCGGTAGTTTCAAAACCCTACGTTTTGCAAGCTAGAAGATTCGACAACAATCCAGCCAGGAAGGGAGATGCAGCCTATGACAGATGACACGCCCCATGAGTGTTCGCCCGATCGAAGCACCTTTTCCCAGAGACAAAACACGATGGCCTCCTCCAATCCAGGCTTGAAACCAATTAGCCCTGAAATTTTGTATACTGGGCAAATACCTTCACGCTGACTCTCCAGAGTAGTGGATTCGTTGCGATCATGGAGAGCTGTGTCTCATCTTCTGAGGATCACTCATTACAAGTGAGGGCATGAGCTCAACTCAAAAGTGCCTCCCACTCATCGCACTCCTCCTGAGCCCGAATATGCTCCCGCTGTAATATTTGATGTGAAATTTCAGTGTCTGCTGGAATGGGCTCCAAGTCCTGTAAGAAATCCCCTTTGAGAAAGTCAGCATATTGAAGACCCTAGGAGGCCGATCCTTAGAGGACTTACCCAAATCTTCATCCTCTGGCTCTTTATCCTCTGATTCTTCTTCCTCGTCTGAACTGACTTGGGCATCAAGATCAAGGAAGTTTTTCACGTCCTGCATTAAACACATTCCATCAGCCTGTCGAACCCACGAGAACCCAAAATGCCGCCCACATCCAGTTTTGCGTGTTTCTGTGTCATAATTATTGTATTAGAGCCCTGCACGGCAGCTCGCATCATTTCTTTTCACAAGAATTCGTGAATTTCTTTCATACGCACAATGACTTTCCTGTAGGGACTCATTTCAGTTGCTCAAGATCTACTATTATGACAATTTCAATGTAAATAAGTTCAGAGAGGCAGCAATCGCGCCCCCGTCCAACCCACACAACATGTACTAAGACAAAGCACATGTGCAGAGGCATCGCGACCCCATATGACAAAAGACATGACATGGAACGAGAAACAAATGGGCAAGTCATGTGCAGGGACTCAAGTGAGTGGAACATGGAGGTGCAAAGCTTGCGCAGAAGCCTCGTGCTCATCGTGATTAGTTTTCAGTAAACAATGTTTAAACCCAATGAGACAAAGCATGTGTGCATGTCCTTCCTGCCTTACCTTTGTTTATGAGGTGAGAGAGTGGAAAGAGTTTCCAAAGGTTCGGCACCGCAAGCTTCCAATGCAAACTTGTTGAGGGTAGGTCAGTCGTCTATAATAGGAATCCCAGATCAGAATATCCCAAAAGGACTTTTGTCAGATCACAGTGTCACAACAGCATTTTTGTCTATATAGATCACGTGGAGTAGCAAAATTTTGCTACTCCACGTGATACATGGCAACCTGCCCTCAAGAATCTCATTCCTGAAAGACACAATGGCTGAGTTTGAATGGACGTTTACACCCCTCAAACCACAGTCGTGCCTAAAGTCTTGGCCCCTATCTTCTTGTCCAGATGACAATTGAGGATGGAGTGTTCTCGTCAAACATTAAGAAGTAAGTGTCTCAATCATCTGTGTCCCTTATCACGGGTGCAGCTACTGCAAATGGCGATTGGGATGTAGGCGATGAGCTCGGCATCTGGCTCCTGCTCCATGTTTGATTATCACTATTCCAAAAAAACCTCTTACAAACCTCTTCAAATGCCCAACTGACATAGACCCAGAGGTGGGGGGTCAAACTTTGGTGTATTATCATATTGGATATCTCTCATCATTGAGAGAGCAACAAATAAGAGATTAGATTTTGGCACCATGCTGAGGGTTAATACAATCTATAACAAACTGCTACCACCAATAAGTTGTTGGCTGTTCGGCAATCAACTCATGACACTTGAATGTGGAAGAATCAAATTTCGCCACCCCTGCCACACCCTCTTAGCCATGATGCTTCACATGAAATTCTTATAGATAATTGTCAGATTCAAGCTGCCAGATACCTGGCGATTGTGCAAGGTCTGAATGCCTGAATTTCACAAAGTCTAGCGCCTCTTATAAACCATGGTATATTGTGGAAGCTTTTGTCACTCTGTCTTTTGATTACAATGAAACAATGTTATTATTTGCTCTGGCCAGCACCCTGTTAGGTTTAAACACTCAGATACCCTGCGACCGCAACAGGTCTGAGTGGCCAAATCTCACAAAGTCTAGTGCCTCTTAGAAACCATGGTACATCTAGGTAGCTTTTGTCACACTGTATGTTGATTACAATAAAAATCATCCTTCTCTTTTTCAATCATATCCTTGTACAAGTGTCTGTCCTCTCTTAGACAAGTCAATCCTTGGGAATCACACAAGTGTGGGGAGTCTCCCAAGTGTGGGTAATCTTTGCAAATGTTAGCGCTTCTTATCTAGCCATATGTAAGACTGATATATACTCGAGATATTTTACTGTTTTAAAGATCTTATATAGCCTTACTCTAATCATCCTGTTTTTCCAATGTCAAACAAAGGTGAATGATGAAGTCGGCATTTGGATGGGCCAGTATTATTGAACCGCTATTTTTTTGGGAGACGAAAGGGGAAGGAGAACAATCTGCGGAAAGATATGTCATTCTACACATTGTGAAATTTCTGGAACTCATTGGCAATGTTAGCGCCGGACCATCCTAATTGGGGGGCAGGTTCAGCTGGTGGATATAGGGGCTGGCGCCCTTATGCCATAACTTACAGTCTGCATGTCATGAGAAGGAAAAAAATGTAAGTCACTTACATCTACCTCCATGAATCATGTGCTAACAATCTCAGGAGTTATTTTGATCATTAAGAGTGGATTAGTTTATAAGTAGATGTAAGATTTCTGACAAGTGTTTCATGATCCTTCAAATCTAAATGCACAGAAGGAGGATGAATACCAGATAGACAGAGTAACATCAAGCTTCAAAGTCCCATCATTTCACTGACAGGGCATGGGTTCCCAGTGGATATTTTAATGTAGAACTACTCTTTGTTGGTGCTAACAGTCTGTCTTGCTATGCTGTAGTCAGTCTCCCTGACATTTGACTCAAGGGCCATCTCTCATGCCAAATGGCCTCCACTCATGCCCAACAGCCGCCTCTCATGCCCAACGGCTGCCACTAGCACCAAATGGCTGTCTCTCGTGACCAACAGCTGTCTCTCTCATGCCAAGCAGCCACCTTTCGTGCCCCAACAACCACCCTCATGCCCAATGGCCATCTTTCATGCCCCATGGCCTCTACTGGCGCCCAATGGCTGCCTTGCATGCCGCCTGCCCGCATCAACCTCAAACAGGAGGGGATGGAGAAAGGGGGGCGAACGGACGGGCCCGGGACAGCCTGTTGTTATCAGTGACCATGTCCTATTGCCCAGATAGCATCATCACACCCACTGTTGTTCACAATTGCTCACGCTTAATGGATTGAAACCTGGATTCCAATACTTACTTTGAAGGGTGGCACCACGTTGGAAACCCCAGGGGCATGTACTTACTTGGCAGGAACACGCCAAAATATGCATACTCGCACTGCACCATATTTCCTAAACGACTATTGCAAAACACATAAGTTGCTCAGTGGGTACTGTCTCTAACATATTAAAAAAGGCTGGGCAATGGAGCAAAGGACAAAGATGATGATTATTTACACATTGACAAGGACTTCAAAGTGCAGTACCCACCATGGAAAGTGTGTGCACTTATTCTGAAAGCTCAGATCCTTCGCTCACCCACTAGGATATTGTCAATCCAAACATGAAAGTGAAGCCGGAAGATGAAGCCTCAGTAATGGTTTGGCAGGTTTGTCAAGTGTTGGAACAGCATATGATCTCATCAACACTGGAGGTGATCACAGTGGATGGGTCATCACGCAGTCCAGTAGTACTCTATGCTATGCGCTACAGATTGTGTATCTACAATAGAGGGGGAATCTTACTACTAACCTTGTGCGGTGTTTGCAAGATGGGGGTTACTCGGTAAGAGCGTTATATTGCACAGAGAATAAGGACAGTCTTATATACTAGTCTATTTATTTGTACATTATTTGTATGTCATGGGATTGGGCACATGACACTATAGATGAAAGATCTATAGGAGTGGAATTCGTTCAACACTCCCCCTCGATGTGTATACATCGGATTTATGAAAATGTCAAGGAATGTTGGCGACATCTTTCAAAGAGTTCCCGACTAAGATTTTTAGTTAGCATATCCACAGGATTGGATGTGCCTTCAATGTACTCTACAGTGATCAATCCACGAGAGATGTATTCTTGGATGACATGATATCTTAGATCAATATGTTGGGTACGGTGTTCCTGCACAGGGTTGTTCCCAATAAAGATTGAGCCATGATTGTCGGCATAGATCGGGACATTCCGCATTAGGAAGCCAATCTCCTGGAAGAGTTGGATTATCCATTTTACTTGGCGGCTGCAATCGGACATTGCCATGTACTCTGCTTCAGTAGATGAGTGAGCAATGTTTTTTTGCAGATGACAAGTCCAGCCTACAGAAGCACCCTCCAAGCTTCAGGAAAAAGCCGGTGCAGCTTCGACACTTAATTTTGTCGGATGCCCAGTCAGAATCCGTGTAGGCATGTAAGCCCACATTTTGATCACCGGAATATGTCAGTCAGTAATCAGAAGTGCCCACAAGGTAGCGGATTATATACTTCGCTTTATCAATGTGTTCCTGGGTAGGACTTGCCGAGAATTGTGATAACGTGATCACGGCAAAGGCAATGTCAGGTTGTGTACCGATCATTAAATATAGCAGAGACCCTATGATCTGCTGAAATTGTGATTGAAGCGCAGCAGTGCCAGTGCCAGCATTTGCTGTTGGCTTGTATCCAGTAGGTAGAGGAGTCTTGGCGATCATTGCATTTGTCATGCCAAATCTCTCTACTACTTTCTGTAAATAGGCACATTGATCAATCATGATTGTGTTCTTGGTACACGTGATGCGCATTCTCAAGAATTCAGTGGGTTCACCTAGATCACGAGATTCCCAAATAGCCATGAATTCGGCTCTTTTAATGGTTGTAAGCTTAGCGTCTGCTCCCATGAACCTTGCATCATTGACATAGATTATTGCTAGTACAATGGTTCCGTTCGGGAAATAGAAAACAAAGATTCCGGTGTCAGATATGACCCTTCGGAAACCTAGTTTCTTCATGGATTTCTCCATGGCATGCCACCATGCAAGTCCAGCCTGCTTCAAACTGTAAATAGCCTTATGCAGGCGCCAAACAAGAAGTTCTTTGCCTTTCATTTTGAAGCCTTCCGGTTGCATCATGTATAACTCTTCCTGGAGTTTCCCATAAAGGAAAGCAGCAGTTACGTCAAGCGCGAGAATCACCCAACTCTCAAGCGCAGCGGTAGCAAGCATGAGACATACTGTCTTGAATCGAACTACGGGAGAGAATGATAATGAGAAAGGGTTTGTAAAGTAAAATTTTGTGAACAAGACTTTGGCTGCACAGAAAGAAAACCTTTCTTTGCACTGAAAACTAATGCAATACCCCGAACCCGGCCACAATATTCTGAAAGAATTTGGCATCTAAGTAATAAGATATTTTGCTGAGGGGAAAAAACATATTTCTCTGGACAAAAGTTGAAAGAGAAAGTAATATCAGAATTTCTGGCTGCCAAGATGATATCAAGGAGATCAAGATAACTCATCAAGACAACCAAGACATCTTTGAGACCTCATCAAGATAAATCATTGAGACATTAAAAATCCAAGCAATAATCAAGCCTTCCAAGATGCTTATCAACACACTATCTGGTTTTCAAGTCACAATCAAAAACAGCTTCAAGATCATATGCAATAAAATTATTGAAATTATTGAGCTGATATATCGGCTACTAATCTATGCAGGGGTACAGAATACCTGCAGGACCTTGTGGTTGTGGGGGTGCACATGCAACCCCCCTCCCTCCTCACGTGTGTGTTGTGTCGCGTCCCAGTGCCTCATGTTCATGGACCTTATTTTTCACATTTCATTTAGGCATTAAGAATGTTTTGGTTTTGCATTTAGTGTTTAAAGGTCCGATTCGGTCCGGTTTTTGACCCTCAAAATAGAGAGACCAAGACCAAGACCAAATTTTTGGTTCACAAGATTATCAGAAAACCGAACCAGACCCATGCAAGACCCATGCATCGGTCCACATTACCTCTTAGAGTTGAGACCGAGCCAGTTCAGACCGGTTTAAAGCAATATATTACAAGGTACATAACAATAAGGACGCGCGCACAGCCAGATGCTGCGCGTGCGTGTCGTACTCCCTCAATCGCTCCTCCATGGGTTCAGCCCGGCCGTACATGCTCTTGGGCGCGATTGGACGCTGTTGCGCGGGAGTTGACGCGAGTGGCGGCCGTTGGGTACGCGAGGGGGCAGTGGGGCGCGACTTGACGGCATTGGGTGGGAGTAGAGGCCGTTGGGCACACGAGGGGTCGTTGGGTGGGAGTGGCGGCCATTGGGCGGCAAGTGGAGGCCGTTGGGCGCTAGAGGGGGCCATTGGGCATGCGAGGGGGCGGTGGGGCACGACTTGACAGCGTTGGGCGGGAGTACAGGTGTAAGAGCAACCATCCGATTTCCTCAATCTGACACCTCCGACACCTCCGACCCATCCTCCGACCATTGTGGTACATCTATTATTTATATTACTATACTTTACGTTTCCTTTCGTTTCCATCTATCCTTCGACACCTCCGACCTCCGACACTTCCGACCCGTCCTCCGCGTCGGAGTGCACATTGGAGCAATGATTTATACCACCACATGCACGCTTCCGATTTACATATTCCGTTCCCATCCCTACTCCCGATATTTGTCGTATTTCAACATTCCTCTCCTCATTTCCAATTCTCGTCGTCTATATAGCTGTCTAGCCTGCAAGGGAATCCTCAGAACTTTCTCTTTGGATTTCCCTTGCAAGGTATGCCTCGTATTGTACTTCATAGAGTCTAATTTAACTTTGGATTTCCCTTGCAAGTCGTCCGACATCGGAGTCGCTTCGGAGCACTTCGGAGTTGTTGGATCGTAAGGTCGCCCTTACAGTAGAAAGTTCTCTCTAAACGGACCGGGTATGAATTGTACCATTGAAGCCATTCCGCACTTCAGAGTTGACAACACGGACTTGAGTCCGCCCTCCTCCAATTCCGGTACATCTGACACCCCTTCGGATCCCTCTTTCCACCATTCTGCCTACCACTCTGTAACTGGTGACTCCGTATCGCATGTAGAAATGGACGACCCCGAACAACTTGCTGTGCTTGAACACAAGTTCCAGGAACACCACCAGACCCTCACCAACATTACCGCTCAACTCGAACAACTTATCCATGCCGCTATTCCACCTGTTCCCATTCCCAACCCCGACCCGATTCCCCCTCCAGCGGAGGCCCCAGTTCCAGCCTTCCGGCCAGCCCCAATCGCACCTGCCAATCCAGGTGTGCATCGGGCCAAACCCGCAACTCTGTCGGACTTCAACGGAGCACGTACCACTGGTTGGACTTTTCTTAATTCTTGCGAACTGTATATGGGACTGGTTCCGGAACAGTTTGCAGATGATCATGCTAGGATCTATTGGGCACTTTCCTTCATGAAGAGTGGACGTGCTGCGCGCTTCGCCGACCGCGTCATCCGACAAGAGCGTCGGACCGGAGCTCCGTGTCACCAGACCTGGGTGCAGTTCCGAACCGCATTCATCGTGGAGTTCACTCCAAAAAACAAAGAACAAGACGCACGGCTCATTCTTGAGGGAGAAGCCTATTACCAAGGTAGTCGGGATGTGGAGGCTTACATTGACGACTTCAAGGATTATGTTGAAAAGGCTGGGTACACCGAAGGAACGAACATAGTACTTAAGTTCCGACATGGCCTCCGATCCGACATCCAATCCAAAATTGCGACACTAACTTTTGGACGACCCGCGGATGACAACCCGGATGCCTGGTATGCAGCCGCACGAGTCAACGACGATAATCGAATTGCCAATAAAGCTTTCAAGTCCACAGTTCCAACACGCCCGAACCCTTTCCGCACTGCTCCGACTGCACCGAAGGCAGCGGCAGGATCTGTATTTCCCCAACCTTTCATCCCCTATATTCCGTGTGCACCTCCAACAGTCATTGCTCTGACTCAGACCGTCTGCGACCCCAATACAATGGATATTGATGCCTCTCGTGTCAGGGGTAAGAACGCCAATGTATGCTTCAGATGTGATAAAACTGGTCATTTCAGTCGCGAGTGTCCGCTCCGATTCGACGTCCGCTTCATGACGTTGGACGAACAGGAGGAGTACATGATGAACCAACTAGCCACTAAAGATGCAGTGGCATCTACCTCCGACGTCGCCGGAGCGTCAGAGCAAGCGGAAGACAAACAAGAGGATTTTTCCCCCAACAACGAGTGAATGGTGTGCCCTCGTTGTCCACTAGCAATCGTTATGCTTCCTTGTCTATAGATGAATCAGATTTTATTTCTTCTCCCTATGACTCGGCACAGAATGAACTCTCAGTCACACCTACCCCGACTCTGAAAGTCGTCCGACCCCGACTCCGAAAATGGGAACGACGACTTCCGAAAAAATACATCCTGGCCTCCGACAGCTCCGACAATGCTATTGAACCAGATGTTGTTCTGGAGACAACGGACACCAAGGATACCCTTTCACAAAAGGCTCGTCTCAATAGCGGAGCGACTGGCTCCTTCATTGACCGCTCCCTGGTAGAGAAACATCGACTCAGTACCCGAAGGCTACAACGTGCAATCCCTGTCTACAATGTCGATGGTACTCCGAACGATGCCGGAGCAATATCGGAGGTCCTGGACGTTATACTCTGATATGAGGATCACACAGAGCGGACCCAGCTCGCTGTAACTGGACTGGCAAAGCAGGATATTGTACTTGGATTCACGTGGCTCAAGGAGCACAATCCCGAGGTAGATTGGACCTCTGGGGAGGTGAGAATGAGTCGCTGTCCCGCTCGCTGTCGGACTTGCCATCAGGAGGCCATTCAGGAGCGGAAGGTCCGCAAATTCGAGCAGGCACGCATCCGCACTTGTCAGATGGGTCCGACGCCAGATGCTGGATTAGCAGAGGAAGCCCCGCGAGGCCCTTGGGTGGAAGATGTAAGCGAGGACGAAGAACAATCATCGGATGAGCCATTGGAAGACAATGCGGAGGAGGAAGACAAGTTCAAAGAGGGAGATCGCCTCTTCATCGGAGCCCTACCTCCGACGTCGGAATTTGTCCGAGCATTGTCAACTACCTCACAACACCTATCAGAGGCATTCCTCCAAAATCAGAAACCCAAGTCTTTTCGCGATTCTGTACCTAATCACTTACATGATTTTGAAGATGTATTTTCCAAGACCTCCTTTGACAATCTGCCAGAGGAACACGTATGGGACCATGCCATTGAGCTGATCCCCGACGCAACTCCGACAGGTTGCAAGGTGTATCCGCTCGCTCCAAAGGAACAGAAGGAACTCGATGCATTCTTGGAAGAAAATCTGGCCACTGGTTGGATCCGACCTTCAAAATCTCTGATGGCCTCTCCGGTCTTTTTCATCAAGAAGAAGGACGGTTCCCTCCAACTCGTTCAGGATTATCGATCGCTCAATTCCAAGACTTTCAAAAACAAGTACCCTCTTCCGCTCATCTCCGGACTCGTCAAGAAACTCCAGAATGCTCAATACTTCACCAAGCTCGATATCCGATGGGGCTACAATAATGTCTGAATCAAGCCCGGAGATGAATGGAAAGCAGCCTTTCGGACAAATAGGGGCCACTTCGAACCCCTTGTAATGTTCTTCAGACTCACTAATAGTCCTTCAGACTATGATGAACGATATCCTACAAGATCTTATTACTGAAGGTGGCGTATGTGTTTATCTTGATGATATTCTCATCTTTACGTCGGACCTGTCGGAGCATCGGAGGATCACACGCATAGTATTAGAGCAGCTCCGACAACACGGATTGTATCTCAAACCGGAGAAGTGTGAATTCGAACAGACACGGATCAAATACCTTGGCCTTATTATTGAGAAAGGACATGTGGAAATGGACCCCGTCAAGGTAGCTGGAGTGTTGGAGTGGCCGACTCCGACTAACGTGCGGGAGGTGCAGTCCTTCCTTGGATTCACTAACTTCTATCGTCGTTTCATCCAAGGGTTCTCCGACATCGCACATCCTCTGTTCCGACTCACAACCAAGGGCTGTGTATGGTCCTGGGGCGACAAGGAAGCGGGGGCCTTCGGAGTTCTGAAGTGGAGGATCACCTCCACTCCGATACTTGTCCTCCCCGACCACAGCAAGGAGTGGCGAGTCGAAGCGGATAGCTCCGACTTTGCGACTGGAGCGGTACTGTCCCAACCGTCGGAGGACGGTAAGTGGCACCCTGTCGTGTTTTATTCCAAAAGTCTTAGCCCAGTGGAATGCAACTACGAAATTCACGACAAGGAGATGCTGGCTGTAATCTGCGCGCTGGAGGAATGGCGACATTTTCTTGAAGGAGCGGAGAAGACGGTGGAAATTTGGACCGATCACAAAAACCTCGAATACTTCATGACTGCCCAGAAGCTCAATCGGCGACAAGCGCGGTGGTCTCTATACCTAGCGCGTTTTGATTTCAAGATGCACCATCGACCAGGCAAGTCAATGGGGAAGTCCGACGCACTGTCATGTCGGGCGGACCATGGAGATGGCTCACGGGACAACGAGGACATAGTCCTACTCCGACCGGAGCTGTTTGCCATATGGGCCACTTGGGGAGTAGCCACTCAAGGTGAGGAGCGCGATGTCCTCTGGAAGGTCCGACAGGGCATCCGCAATGGCCTTCTAGAGGATAGCATAGCGGAGGTCATCAAATCCCTTCTGACAGTCGGAGCTGCATCCGTCGGAGGGTTTACCGTACTTCCGAGATCGCATTTATGTGCCCAACAACCCACAGCTCCGCCAACGAATCATCACGCAACACCATGACAATCCGGTGGTCGGACACCCAGGACGCTGGAAGACTCTAGAGTTGGTATCGCGCACTTATTGGTGGCCCCACATGGCACGTTTAATTGGTCAGTATTGCAAAACTTGCAACCCCTGCCTCCGCACCAAGGTCCAACGCTCCGCACCCTCTGGTGAACTCCATCCGCTCCCAGTCCCGTCGGAGCGATGGCAGGTAACTAGTGTTGATTTTATCACTGAACTACCAGAAGCCCATGGGTATGACACTATCATGGTAGTAGTAGACTCAGTTGGGAAACACGGACACTTCATTCTGACGCACTCCGCTCTCTCCGCCCTCAGATCCTCGAAATCTTTTGTTCAACATGTTTGGAAGCTTCACGGTCTTCTGGAGGCCATTGTCTCCGATCGCGGACCACAGTTTGTTGCCAAGTTCACATGGGAATTGTACAGGCTGTTAGGTATCAAGGTCGCTGCCTCGACGGCCTACCATCCGCAGTTGGACAGACAGACAGAACAGATGAACCAGGGATTGGAACCAGGACGATTGGGACGAATGGCTTCCGATGGCAGAGTTTTCGTACAATAACCATGTCCACACGTCCACGTTCCAAACCCCCTTCTACATCGACACCCACGTATGGGCTTTGAGCCCCGACAAAGACTGTCAGAGATCGAGGCCGTAGAGGATTTCAGCAAGCGGATGAAGTCTGCATTGGAGGAAGCATGAGCAGCTTTGGGGAAGGCCAAAGACGACATGGCGTGGTACTACAACCAGCGTCGGACATCTACTCTGACCTTCCAACTGGGCGACAAGGTCTTTCTGGATTCCTCCAACCTCAAAACCACCCGACCGACCAAAAAGCTGGCTCATAGATATGTAGGCCCGTTTCCGGTTGTCCGACCTGTCCGAACACATGCGTACGAACTCAAACTCCCTCCTTCTATGTCTTGCATTCACCCAGTATTCCACGTTGTAAAACTGTTGTTGGCTCTGGAAGACCCCTTCTGATGAGATGTGAAGTCGAAATGATCTTGGATAGTTGGCTTCAACAAGGCAAGCTGCAGTTCCTAGTCAAGTGGAAGGGGTACGGCTACGAGGAAAACTCATGGGAGACGGAGGAGGATGTCCATGCTCTGCGCCTGGTCCGGGAATTTTACCGCCGACACCCGGGAGCTCCGCGTTGAATCGCTGCAACTGCCTTCGAGTCCTTACCTTATGTAGAGATATGTAGAAACTCATAATAAGTATATTTACAGAGTATTCAAATGAATTTCAAAGTCTGAATAAGGTGAATATGAGTAAAATAAGTCAAAAATTTGTCAAAAATTTTTATTTCAGCTTTGGATTCCCTACATTCAGGGGAACTCCCAGCACCTTCATTTTTCAAATTTCATTCATTAGGGAGATATAACACTTTTTCTGAAATCTGCACATTTCATTGTTTCTATCTTACTTTGACTTTAATTATTCAAGGTGTTTCAGAAGGTGAATATATATCCAATATATAATTCTATCACTGCAAACTATTATTAGTCCATGAGGAAGGGGCCGCGTGTTACGGACTCTACGGTATAAGGACCACGTCATATCTTTTACTTATCGGCCCGACTCGGCGCCCTCTTACGAACTCACTATGTCTAATGTCTACTTTCGCAACCTTCGATTCCCAGTCTGACTCATTACATTACTTCGTCATCCCCTTTAGTATACTTCGCTCCCGCGCTGACTCACTTTCCACAGTCAGCTTACTCACTGTACATAGCCTTCCGCAGTCGCCTTACTCATGCGCACTGCCTTCCGTAGTACTGACTCATCCGCTATCGCCTATAGTCAGTACCTATATAAACCTCTTGTACTGTAGTAGATTCCTTAGATTTAGCAATCACATTGCTCTTCGCCTTTCCACTTTCCTGCATACTCTGCCCGAACCTTGGAACGGTTTGTTAAGCATAACAAGTTGCTAAATCTCGTTAGGTTCGCCCAGAGCGAAGAGAGCAACTACCAGACGAGTCAAGACGTCGCGCTTCTTTGAAGACTTCACCAGTAACCCATTCGCCTCACCAGAAGCCCAACAGGAGGAGCTAAGTCCTCGAGACAGTATCGATTTTACACTCATCCAGCAGTACATCGAATCGGAGATCCGTCGCATCCGGCAGCAGGTGCTTGACGAAGAACTAGACAACGACGAGCATCGCCCCCACGGCGAGATAGCAGAGAGCATCCATCTTGCTCGACAACACCAGATCGCGCGTTACAACGCCCGACAGAACGAACTCGAAAGTTTTCGCATTCAAGAAGGACCTCAGACAGGTCGGATCACAGAGATCAGAGAGTTTATCGGTGTCCAGACAACCGTTATCAGAAGATTGATTAGGACGCTCACATCGAGACGTCCCAGAGCCGCATCATCACGTCGTACTCAAAGCAACAGATCTACGCCCACTTTACAACCACCGAACAACAGACCGAGTACGGTCGTTGGGCACGAAACGAGAGACTTGACCCCTTCTCACAACCGACAGACGCGCAGGAACAGAGATTCCTTAGAGATCTACAAAGGAAATACCCCGAACGTTTTGCCACCGATTCCGCCGACGAGTCCCCTGACAAATTTGCTTTTGACTCCGCGCAGTCAGATATCGAACAGATGCCTAGAACAGGGACTCATTTTCAACCCTTACCTGTATCCCGAACCCCATCTTCATCCCAACAACCTGACCCCTCTCCTTCTCCGCAGACTCTAAACATGGCAGAAGCTCCGGCAGTACAAACGATGGATACATCCAAGATCATCAAGGATCCTGGGATGTTCAAGGACAGACACACCTTTGACGAGTGGTGGAAAGCCACCAAACTATATATCAGGTTCCAGAAGAGCCTAACAGACGATCAGAAGATTCTTGCGGTACTATCTCGCATGATGGAAGGGTCCGGCAGGCACTGGGCCAGTAACAAGTTAGACGCTCTTGCTGTTGACAACGAGAACATCACCTGGCTAGGATTCTCCGATGATATCGCCACACGATTCTCTATCGCCAACAAATCAGTCGCTGCCAAAGCAAGACTCGAAGTTCTGAGACAAGAGAAACGCACCGTCGACAAATTCTTGGACGAATTAGAAGAGCTCTTGAAGCTGTCAAACCTTGGCGAAGAAACTGGGAAATACATCCTAGAAAAGAATGTCAACCGCAGAATCTCTGAACAAGTGGCTAGTGATGCCAAGACGTACTCCGAGTACGCAAAGGAGATCCGAAACAAGGGACGACAGATGGAAGGACATGCAATGGTCATCCGAGGTGGCGGCGACATGCGCACCAGATCGGGTACCACTTATGGTGGTCAAGGCAAGGCCATGGAAATCGACAAAGCAGGACTGGCCCGTTGCTACAACTGTCAATGTTTCGGTCACCTCCCTAAAGACTGCAGCGCTCCAAAGAAGAAAGATGGTCACAAGTGCTTCAACTGCGACCAAGAAGGCCATATGGCGCGCAACTGCCGCAAGCCGAAGAAGAACTCCGGAAGGGTTAGGAAGGTGTCTGAGGAAGATGCCGAGAATGATGAAACCACAATCTTAGAAGCCGACGAGAAGGATTTTCCCGAATGGTCCAATTAAACGACGCTAAGTCGCGACCCTTATCTATTAAACGGACTTGCTTGCCTTGTATGACTGCAGACAATAGAACCTATGTCATCCCTGCCAAGCGAGCCGCTGCGTCGACTAAGATTGTAAAGGGAGACAAACCTCCGAAACGATGAGAGATCAGGTTGTTAGCTCAACTCAAAACACGACGAGGACCAAAGGTCATTCGACCTGAGGTTGATAGCGGATGTGAACGCACATGCATCCATCCCAGAATAGTACGCGAACAGAACCTCCCCATGCGAGGAATACCGCCCATAGCAATTCTAAATGCGGATGGATCACCAAATCGACAACAAAAAGCAAACCAACTTGCTGAAGTCAAGCTGGATTTGGGAACACATCAGGAAACCATGGAAGCGATGGTACTGGACATTAGGAGAACAGACATGCTCTTGGGACATGACTGGTTGGTACACCACAATCCTACGATCAATTGGACAACCGGCGCTGTAACGTTCAACCGGTGCCCAACAACATGCCGAACCAAACATTCGGAATTCAGGGTTAACCTTGATGGTCGCAAACACCGGGTTCGCATGGTTGAGGTGCGCGACAGAGATGCACCCAAGAAGTCGGATCAGAAATGGAAGCCTGGAGACCCTATATTGGAAGCTGTCACTCCCACACCACCTCCCACAACCAAACGACCCTCATATGTTGATCGGTTTACTCACCTCTTCGAGAAGGAGAACTTTGATAAGATCCCGAAGGAAAGGGAATGGGACCATGGTATTGAACTTACACTGGACACACCAAAGGAACTAGGGGGAAACACATATCCCATGACACAAAAGGAATAAGAGGAATTGGACGCATTCATTGACGAGGGTCTAGGAACTGGAAAGATCCGCCCGTCCAAATCCCCTTATGCTTCCCCTTGCTTCTTCATCAACAAGAAGGATGGTTCCAAACAATTGGTACAAGATTACCGCATGGTCAACAAATTCACAGTCAAAGACAAATTCCCACTCCCTCGCATCTCCGATCTCTTGGATGTGCTGAAAGATGCAGTCTACTTCAATAAGATGGACATCATGTGGGGTTACAACAATGTCCGGATTAAAGAAGGCGATGAATGGAAGGCTGCCTTCCTTACCAGTCGAGGATTGTTTGAACCATTGGTCATGTTTTTCGGCCTTTGCAACTCCCCGGGAACGTTCTCTCGGATGATGGCTAGTCTATTCCGGGACCAGATTCGCCGACGCATCTGCGTGATCTACATGGATGACATCGTGGTTATTGGTAAAACCAAGGAAGAACTCGCGCGAAACACCGAAGAAATTCTGCAGATCCTATCGGACAATGACTTGTTCCTGAAAGAGAAGAAGTGTTTCTGGGAAGTAACGAAATGCCCCATATTGGGATATGTCGTTGGTGAAGGACGTGTCGAGATGGAAACCGAGAAGGTGGACACGATCCGAAACTGGCGAGCACCCACATCAAAAAAGGAAGTCCAGAAGTTCCTTGGGTTTGCTAACTTCTATCGGTGTTTCACTGAAGGATACTCAAACATCGCGAAACCACTTACCGCGCTCACAGGCGGCACTGCGTTTACTTGGCGACCAACGGAACAAAAGGCATTTGAAGGTCTCATACAGGCGATCACATCGGCACCAGTCTTGGCATTACCAAAACCAGATGGACAGTTCAGGGTCGAAACCGATGCATCGGGCTATGCAATTGGGGCTGTACTCTCTCAAAAACAGGACGACAAATGGCATCCTAAGCACTGAAAGATTGGAGACACTATCTGCTCGAAGCCAGGGAACGCTTCGAGATCTTAACTGATCACAAGAACCTGGAGTATTTCCGCCGTCCTCAGGACCTAAATCAACGACAAAGGCGCTGGAAGATGAAGTTACAAGACTATGACTTCGAACTATGGCATGTGCCTGGCAAGACAAATGCAAAAGCGGACATCCTGTCGCGCTTACCCTGGTATGAAACGGAACTCGAACCACAAGACAGTGACCAAATGCTCAAGGAGGGACTATTCTTGAAACGATTAGAATCAGAAGATGTGGTACAAATGGAGATGTTCACGGAGGAACAATTCTTTGAAGGGGGTGAAACATCTGATTCCATCAAAATTGGAAACGTCACAACCATCGAAAATCCGTGGATCGCACACATCAAGGGTTCAAACCGCATGGAGACAGAAGTAGCCCAGGGTCTAAAAAAGAATCCTCATTGGTATCAACAGGAAAACGGCATCACATATGCAGGCGAACGAGTCTATGTTCCACCGGACCCACAACTGCGTCAAGAACTAATGTTTGAATCACACGATGCACCAGTCGCTGGACATCCAGGACTATCGAACACACGAACTCCTCACTCGCACCTACTGGTGGCCTACCATCCTGCATGATGTAAAGAAGTACGTAAAGGGTTGCGACACCTGTCAGCGCAACAAGATCAACAGACAGAAATGACATGCTCCGCTACACCCCCATGCAGCACCAAGTCATCCATGGGAAGACATAGGGATTGACGTCGTGGGACCAATACCAGAATCTGATGGAAAAAATGCGATCCTGGTCATCACGGATAGACATTCAAAGATGCTTCATCTCATTCCGACAACCGTGGAATTATCGGCTGAAGGATTAGCCAAGATCTATCGGGATCAGATATGGAAGCTCCACGGAATCCCCAAGAAAATCATCAGTGACAGGGGACCACAGTTCGCCGCGAAGTTCATGGAGATACTTTGCCGCATGTTAGGGATCAAAAGGAACCTGTCCACCGCATACCATCCACAGACGGATGGACAAGCCGAACGATCGCATCAGGAAACAGAAGCATTCTTACGAAACTTCGTCAACCATCTGCAAGATGATTGGGCTGAATGGATTGCAATCGCCGAATTCCAGTACAATGACAAAGAACATCAGGCGATGAAGCACACACCATTCTACCTCAACTATGGCTTACATCCTTGGAAGGGAGAACTTGTGTTGGAAGACACCAACCCGGCTGCCAACAGCTTCTTGGAAAAACTCAAACAAGCACAAGAAGAAGCCAATGCAGCGCTGAAACAGGCACAGGATCAGATGAAGAAGACAGTTGATACACGACGGAGTCCGTCTCGGGACTACCGAATCGGAGACAAGGTGTGGTTGGAAGGGACTAACATCAGGACCGATTGCCCCTCAAAGAAACTTGATGCACTCCGACATGGACCATTCAAAGTCCTAGAGAAGAAAGGAGCTAGCGCGTACCTTCTTGATCTTCCGAAGACTTGGAAGATGATTCACCCTGTGTTCAACGAGACCCTGTTATCACCATATGAAACTCCGAAGTACGCCATCCAGAAAAAGAAACCAGCCCCTGATCCGATCATCGTTGAAGGACGAGAAGAATACCATGTGTCTACGATCCTAGACTCTCGAAAGTTCCGCGGAAAAATCCAGTACCTCGTCCAGTGGGAAGGATATGGCCCAGAAGAGAACACATGGGAACCTCGAGCTAATGTTCAGAACGCTCAAGATTTGATCCGTGATTTCCATCGGCAGAACCCGTCTCGACCACAATAAAAGATGAGTTCTCAAAACCCATGGCAGTATCGACCTCATCAGTCAACCACACACCGAGTTCCCCGCTCTAGTCTTCGCCCTGCCCAATATAGCCACCCCATTCTTCTTTTACCTCTCAACCATCCTCACCACCATGTCAAACACCATCGTCACCTCCACCTCCACCACCGATATCAACCCCGCCATCGCCGCCCTTATGAACGAAGCGCTCTCCATGAGAGACCAAATCCATGCCCTTGAAACTTCCCTCGCCGATCTCCTTCATCGCCAGATGAATATTCGACTTCATTCGTTGTCGAATCTCCCCGTCGCCCCGACTCCCAAAGAGAAACAAATCCTTGGGAATTACACCAGCACCCTCGTCATCGAAAACCGACACATTCGGCTGGCCATCAAAGGCCTTGAACTCGCCGTAGCCATCAACGAGGAGTTGATATATGATTGGAGCCTCAAGGAAAGTCCAAACTGGTCCGATCCCGGCAACAATGAGGGATGGGGACAGTGACTCTGTGAGGACACAGAGCTTGGAGAGGGGAACATGTTACTGACTCTACGGTATAAGGACCACGTCATATCTTTTACTTATCGGCCCGACTCGGCGCCCTCTTACGAACTCACTATGTCTAATGTCTACTTTCGCAACCTTCGATTCCCAGTCTGACTCATTACATTACTTCGTCATCCCCTTTAGTATACTTCACTCCCGCACTGACTCGCTTTCTGCAGTCAGCTTACTCACTGTACATAGCCTTCCGCAGTCACCTTACTCATGCGCACTGCCTTCCGTAGTACTGACTCATCCGCTATCGCCTATAGTCAGTACCTATATAAACCTCTTGTACTGTAGTAGATTCCTTAGATTTAGCAATCACATTGCTCTTCGCCTTTCCACTTTCCTGCATACTCTGCCCGAACCTTGGAACAGTTTGTTAAGCATAACACCGCGCATGCCCGCATGATGCATTTTGCATATTGTTTACTATTATTTGGTCATCAGCATCGCACCTCTATAACTTACAATCCGTGGCCTAATTTGATGAATTAAGTACATACTTGATGATATAGAAGGTCCCCCTATCTAATCGATATAGTAGAAGCCCTTACTTGTTCCTGTGTAGACATAATAAGCAGATGTGTGATGTTTTTTCAGGTTTGTTTACATGTATTTGACATGTTTGATGCGCGCGTGTCGCGCAACATCCAAAGTCGAACTGACGCATCCACCCATTGCTGACTCCGCAATGAGGGGCACAGATGGTGAAAAGTTTAGAATATATTTATAACCTGTCTACTTGTGATTGAGGCAGGAGGGAGCGCACGTGCAAGCCTTTTGTCAAAAACCATGAGGTTGTGCTTATTTAGCAAGTGGGAAAATGGGATGTAAGTAGAGTGTGAGCAATAAAATATAATGGTCTTGTGGCTCAGTTGGTTAAGTGTTGTTAAAAGAATCTTTTGTACTATAGAAGTTCAGAGTTCAAGTCTTTCTTGTGGCACAAATTTTGTACTTGCCATTTCGGGACATCCATTTCAGTTCCTCAGATCGTTCTGTGGAAAACACTGGTTTAAACTGGTCGGAACTGGTCTTTGGCCGGTCTTTCAAACTCTAAAGTTTTGAGTGAACCAAGGACCGGCTGTGATCCCAAACCTTAAAGACTGAGACCAGCGGTCTGGTCTCTCACCAGTTTGGTCCCGTCCAGTCTCGGTCTGAAATTGACGAAGGTAAACTGGACCTCGAAACACTATTTGCATTTGCCATGTGTTCTGCCAAATGATTATTTTGTCAATTGTTTTCAAAACATATTTTGCATGTGCCAAATCAAATGTTTTCAAATTTCACATGTGCAAAAACCAAAAAAAAAAACAAAATTCAAAGTATTGCATTAGTTTTCAGTGCAAAGAAAGGTTTTCTTTCTGTGCAGCCAAAGTCTTGTTCACAAAATTTTACTTTACAAACCCTTTCTCATTATCATTTGCGGAGGCCAAAGTTTGCATTTTGTCTTGTGTTAGTTTGAGAGTGTTTGAAGATAAGACAAAGTAAGCGTTGTTTGCCTAGGTCAAGCTAAGAACCTCGACTCTGAGGTTACAAGTCTTATATATGTTATCCTATGGCTATAAATAAATAGGTGCTGCGCAGGAGCTAAATAAGCCATTGGTTGGGTGAATGTTTCAAGGGGGCTGTGGCCTAAGAGTCAGAGATAGGGCCTCAAGGCCATGAGTCAGAGATAACAACTGAAAATGTATCTACAAGGGGAATAGTCCGAGTCATTGTGAGTTATCACGCTGATAGAGGGGATGTAAGGGCAACCACTTTCACTTTTCACTTTTCCTTTCCACCATCTCCGACGTCCTCTGATTGTATCCGCTGTCTCCGACATCTTATCCGCCTCTCCGCATCTGACGACTCCGCCCCCATCCGCTACTCCGCACGTCAGATCGCAGGTACTATCATTCATCTTGTTTCCATTCATCCTTCATCACTACTCCCGATCATTGCTCATCATTCATGCGTCTCATTTTATCTCTTATTTCATATCTCATTTTACTATTTATCTCGCTAGCTTGCAGGGGAATCCTTAGAACTTTGTCTTCGGATCTCCCTTGCAAGATGTGTGTTGTATTACTTATCAGACTGCTCAATCTAAACTTCGGATCTCCCTTGCAAGTATCTGAGTTTGAGTCTTGGATCGTAAGGTCGCCCTTACAGTAGAAAGTTCTCTTCTAATTGGACCGGGTCCGATTGCATCGTTGTCACAATTCCGCGCTTCAGAGCAGCTTCATCCGCGTCTGACTCCGATACATCTCACACCCCTTCCAGTTCTTCTAATTACCTCTCCATAACTGGTGATTCTGCTCCGCGCATAGTAATGGACGACCCCAATCGCCTTGAACAGCTCGAGCATGAGTTCCAGGAACAACATCAAACTCTCGCTGATATCTCGACTCAACTTGACCAACTCCTCCTTGCCTTCAACACAATTCCTGCCCCAGCTCCGCCACCTATCCCACCTGCTCCCGCACCTGCTATTATACCCGCTCCACTCGCTCCGGCCAATCTGGGCATGCGTCGAGCAAAACCTGCCAATCCGTCGGACTTCGATGGATTGCGCACAAATGGCTGGACCTTTCTAAACTCCTGTGAATTGTTCATGGGGCTGGCTCCGGAACAGTTCGCAGACGACCATGCTAAAATTTATTGGGCTTTATCTTTCATGAAGAGTGGACGTGCAGCACGCTTTGCAGATCACATTATCCAACAGGAGCGGAGGACCGGTGTTCCGCCTTATCGGACTTGGGTGGACTTCCGTGCAGTCTTTACAGCGGAGTTCACTCCGAAGAATGAGGAACAGGACGCGAGACTGATCCTCAAAGGAGAATCCTATTATCAAGGTCAACGGGATGTCAAGACCTATATTGACGAGTTCAAAGACTACATTGACAAAGCGGGCTATCAGGAGGATACCAACATTGTACTCAAATTCCACCATGGTCTCCGTTCCGACATTCAGAACGAGATTGCCACCCTGACCCACGGATGACCTGCGGATGACAACCCCGATGAGTGGTACTCTGCAGCACGAGTCAATGACAACAATAGGATTGCCAACAAAGCCTTCAAAGCCACTGCTCTGACCCGTACCTCCGCCTTCCACAATGTTGTCGGACCAAGAGTACCTGGCACCTCAGTATTCCCTCGCCCCTACATTCCATTCACTCCGCGTACAGCTCCGCTCGCATCCGCATCCGCTCCGCCGACAAGGGACCCCAATGCAATGGACATTGATACTTCACGCGTCAAAGGCAAGAATGCCAATGCATGCTTCAGATGTAACAAAACGGGTCACTTTAGTCGTGAATGCCCCCTTCGCTTCGACGTTTGCTTCATGACAACGGAGGAGCAGGACGAGTTTGTTATGGAACAACTCGTGGTCAAGGATGCAGCGGAAGGCAACTCCGCTCTGCCCACAGAGTCTGCGGAGTCGGAGGAGGGACAGGAGGATTTTCCTCCCCACAGCGAAGGTAGATTGGACGTCAGGGGAAGTGAAGATGAGCCGGTGTCCTGCACGATGCCGGACATGCCACCAGGAGGCAGCCCAAGAGCGGAAGGAGCGGAAGTTTGAACAAGTCCGCATCCGAGCCTGTCAGATGGGTTCCATTCCGACGTCTGGTCTAGAGGAGGAGGCTCCACGTGGCCCATGGGTGGAGGATGTCCCAGAAGGAGAGGAAGCGGAGGAGTTAGCGGAAGACGCTGAGGAAGAGGATGAGTTTGAGGAGGGAGATGGCCTTTTTGTCGGAACAGTACCCGCGGAGGCGGAGTTCATCCGCGCTTCATCCAATATCTCGCAACGTCTATCGGAGGCCTTCCTCAGTAACCAAAAACCTAAATCTTTCCGCAACTCTGTACCAGACCACTTGTTTGACTTCGAAGACATATTCTCAAAGACCTCTTGCAACACCTTACTGGAAGAGCGGACTTGGGACCACGCCATTGAACTTGTTCCGGACGCCTCTCCGGCGGGTTGTAAGGTATATCCGCTTGCTCCGAATGAACAGAAGGAACTCGACGCGCTTTTGGAGGAAAACCTTGCAACTGGTCGGATCTGCCCTCCCAAGTCTCCGATGGCATCTCCGGTATTCTACATCAAGAAGAAGGATGGCTGGCTTCGTCTTGTACAAGACTACCAGTTACTCAATTCCAAAACTATCAAAAACAAGTATCCGCTTCCGCTCATATCCGAACTGATCAATAAACTTCAACGCGCTCAATACTTCACCAAGCTCGACATCCGCTCGGGCTACAACAATGTGCGGATAAAACCCGGAGACGAGTGGAAGGCCGCTTTTCGGACCAATCACGGACTCTATGAACCATTGGTGATGTTCTTCGGCCTCACTAATAGTCCATCCACATTCCAGACTATGATGAACGAGATCTTTCAGGACCTTATCACTGAAGGTGTAGTCTGTGTTTACCTCGACGACATACTCATCTTCACGGAGACCCTAGCGGAGCATCGGAGAGTCACACGGATCGTACTGGAACGACTTCGCGAACACAAACTCTATCTAAAACCAGAGAAATGCGAGTTTGAACAAACGCGCATTGAATACCTAGGCCTTATTATTGAACAAGGACACGTAGAGATGGATCCGGTGAAGGTAGGACGCACTCTGACATCTCCGCACTCAGGACTGCACGCTCCTATGTTCAAAATGTCTGGAAACTCCATGGACTACCGGAGGCCATTGTCTCCGACCGAGGACCACAGTTTGTCGCCAAGTTCACGCGTGAACTATACAGGCTGCTTAACATTAAGGTTGCTGCCTCGACAGCCTACCATCTGCAGTCGGATGGACAGACGGAGCGGGTCAATCAAGGATTGGAACAATACCTTTGCCTATTCGTCAATGAACGTCAAGACGATTGGGACGAATGGCTTCCGATGGCGGAATTTGCATACAACAACCATGTTCACGCATCGACACATCAAACTCCATTCTACATTGACACCGGCTGCCATCCGCACATGGAATTCAAACCTCGCGAGAAGCGGACGGAGATCGAGGCGGTAGCGGATTTCAGCCAGCGGATGAAGTCCGCTCTAGAGGAGCCTCGCACAGCACTGACAAAGGCAAAAGACGACATGGCGTGATACTACAACCAGCATCGGAGCACCACTCCGACATTCCGCCCAGGGGACAAGGTCTTTTTAGACTCATCAGACCTCAATACCACCCGACCCACAAAAAAACTTGCACATCGATACATAGGCCCTTTCCCAGTGGTCCGACCTGTCGGAACACATGCCTACGAACTTTGCCTTCCCCCTTCCATGTCCTGTGTTCACCCAGTATTCCATGTCGTCAAACTTTCACTAGTTCCCGACAACCCTTTCCGATGCCAAGTACGCTCTCCTCCGCCTCCGACGGTAGTCGGAGAAGAATTGGAGTATGATGTTGAAAACCTCTTGGACAGCCGACTGCATCGAGGCAAGCTTCAATTCTTGGTCAAATGGAAGGGATATGGCTACGAAGAGAATTCCTGGGAAGCAGAAGACAATGTCCACGCTCCGCGCCTAGTCCGTGACTTCTACGGACATCATCCGGGAGCTCCGCGGCGGATCGCCGCCGCGATATTAGACTCGTTTCGCCTGACACGTTGAGACGCCGTGCCTTGAAGGGGGGGTGATGTAAGGGCAACCACTTTCACTTTTCACTTTTCCTTTCCTTTCTTCCTTTCATTTCTATTCCACCATCTCCGACGTCCTCCGATTGTATCCGCTGTCTCCGACATCTTATCCGCCCCTCCACATCCGACGACTCCGCCCCCATCCGCTACTCCGCACGTCGGATCACAGGTACTATCATTCATCTTGTTTCCATTCATCCTTCATCGCTACTCCCGATCATTGCTCATCATTCATGCGTCTCATTTTTCTCTTATTTCATATCTCATTTTACTATTTATCTCGCTAGCTTGCAGGGGAATCCTTAGAACTTTCTCTTCAGATCTCCCTTGCAAGGTGTGTGTTGTATTACTTATCAGACTGCTCAATCTAAACTTCGGATCTCCCTTGCAAGCATCTGAGTTTGAGTCTTGGATCATAAGGTCGCCCTTACACCCACGGGCTCACGATTGGAGATACAACCATTCGCACCAGTCAGTTTCTTAGCTTCGGCTTTGAAACTACCTTGTAGGGACATAATTTCATCTACATTGCCTAGTCCAAGACGACTGTGCTCCTTGCAGATACTCGATAATCTGGCCAAGGTACTGTCGCGTCCGCTTGCTACCACTGGGTAGTTGTTTATTAACTCTTTCTTA
The DNA here is from genome assembly GCA_963565915.1 of Entoloma clypeatum. Lineage (NCBI taxonomy): Eukaryota > Fungi > Basidiomycota > Agaricomycetes > Agaricales > Entolomataceae > Entoloma > Entoloma clypeatum. The sequence goes on along the minus strand of OY751486.1, from coordinate 1,318,733 downwards.
TACTCCTCCCATGTTCCTGTAGCATAGGAATTGAGGGTTGTCCATTCTTCTTCAGAGACACTATCTGCATAGCCTCTGATTAACTTTTTCTTTTCCATGGTATCGGTTATACCTGCATGGTCAAAGCAGATTTCGACTTCATCGATAAATCTTAAAAGCTCGGAGGCCTTTTCTTTATCAAATCTCGGCGCTCCCCATTCACTTCGACGCGGCATTCTCGAACCATTCCTTGGTGCAGTTGCTGCAACATTCTGTGTATTTGTAGCCATTGTATATGTCAACAATTGACTGTTAAGATTTTGATCTTGAGTTTCTATTGGTTGCACAATGGATACTGAATGCTCTCGCAATGCTAGTAGCCTTTCTGATTCAAGGTTTTCTAGTGTTCTCTTTCGAGTATGCTTTATGGGCTCTTTGAGAGGTCCTACTAGTTCTGCTCCTGCTTTCGATAGACTATGGGTCACGCGCTCACGAGCCGTTTCAATAGATTGTGAATTTGTTGCTTTTGAAGATGACGCTTTTAGAGACGTTGTCTTCGGGTTATGACCACTTGCGAGACCTCTTTTATGAACTGGAGGCTTCCACAAGTTTGCTTTAACATGTTTGCTGCTAGATGCAACAGTGGGTTTGCTTGTAGAGGACAGGGTTATCTCTCAAGCGAGAACTATAACTAAATTCCTTGAGAGGAACTGTATCGAGCCGATACTGAGTAAATTTGTTATTTTAGAACCACCCCTCGTGGTGGGCTCCAGATGAAACGAAGGAAGTGAGTCTGGGGATGAGCGTGAGCGATATCTCTATCACACACACAAACACCAAACACAACAACAAAGACCGAACAAGTCTCGCGATGTGTACTTCTCAATCGATATAGTTCGGGGTGATGAGTGGGATCACTCAGAATGCGACTCTTCCAAACAACAATTGAATAACTCGTTTAGCGATGGCTCAATAAGTCTCGAACAAGACTTAGAGATAGTTCTCAATAGATAATGAACCGAGGTTTGTGATTTCCGAACCAACAAGACTTCGCGAACATGATCTCGACCGAATACGAACATGACAATGACCAATACGACCGATAGATAACATGATTTTGATGATTGACAAGTTCTCCAACACACAAAACACAATCGCGACTGACTTCCAATGCAAACCAAACGATCTCAAGGCTTCAATGATACTCGTGAATGACGACAGATGCACAAGACAAATGCTATCAATTCTGGGGCACAATCTAACCTAACCTATCTACGACGAAACTACGAGATTTTATACATGAGCAGCAATAAATATAGAAAAAGGTTGCATGTGGTATCGATAAATGGTATCCAGTCAAATGACCTTCGCTAAAGTCGTTTCAATGCACCCATGTGGTAGACAACACCACAGGTATGCCCCTTTTCCATATCCGAACCTCTGCCGTACTGGAGAGGCCACTATTTCAATAGCTTGGTTTTGCGATGTACCCGGGACAATGCCGACTAGTTACCGTGAGGTATCAACTGCATCAATTAAGGGTCGCCTCGGTAAGCCACCCATCAGATTCGATCTCTATCAAAGTTCACCATAAGGTCACATTGATCGCAACATATCAAACCCGATCTCGGTCTGTATCATCCGATGTCATTTTGATATTCCCGATACGGATGATTTGGACGTGAAGCACGGCGCATGTTGACCAAACCTCTCGCAAGAATGTCTCCGGTCAAGCCCTGATGTATGGTAGACAGTGCTAGTGTCATCGATAACTCCAATATAACCCATCTCCTTGTTTCATGCTTCGTCGCGAGAGGCACTCAATAGTCTTTTCTATCTTGCGAGACGATCCCATAGCTCTCGAGTATCATAGCTAAGCCCATAGTGGTGACCAGCGCTATGTCCTACATTGCCAGGGTCGCTGGTCTCTCTCTAACGTTGCCACTAAGTCCTCAGAATCGCAGCTCATCTAGGACTCTCTATATCCCTTAGAGATAGTGTGAAAGGGTGCAAAATGCGCAGATTTTAGGCCTAGACGCATCACGGCCTTCTCAACGGGTGTCACTTTCGGAAGGTGGAGTTCGCCAAACATGTTGACAAGCCATTTGCAGGTTTTAGCACAATCTGAGAGTGCCATATACTTGGCTTCCATGGACGAGTGTGCAATTGTCTTTTAACAGTGTGATTGCCAGATGACTATCCCATCAGCAAGTTTCAGATAGAATCCCGTCTGCGACTTTCTGTTAGAGGGGTCTGACACCCAATCAGAATCTGTAAAGATAGGTACAACAGGGATCCAATCACCGATTGGAATCGGGATCAAATTTCTGGGTTCGACTCCCCCTGGTTCGGTACCAGGTAATACCCCGTGGGTAGTGGAGTAGGAGCTGGCTTGGCATTCATCATGCCAAAGCGCTCAAGGACCTTTTTCAGGTACGCTACTTGGTCGACTCTGATTGTATGACCTTCCTGGCAAATAGTCAGGCCAAGGAATTCTTTTGCGTGACCCAGGTCTCGGCAATCCCAGATTTTTATAAACTCAGCTTTCTTCTTCTGGGCCAGGCGCTGATTGGGACCTGTGAATAGGGAGTCATCGACGTAGATCAGGGCGATGACCAAGTCACCTGTCTTCGCATCTGTGTGTACGAATACTCCGCTGTCCGAGAAGATGCAGACAAATCCGAGCGTTTTCATTGATTGGACCAATTCAATCCACCAGGTTCGTGCTGCCTGTTTAAGTCCATAGATGGTTTGTAATAAGTGCAACACCATTTGTTCGCTTCCTTTCACCACAAAGCCTTCAGGCTGCTTCATATAAATTTGTTCGTCAAGCTTCCCGTAAAGGAAAGCCGATTTGACATCTAGTGCCAAGATCACCCAGTTCTCAAGTGCAGCTAAGGCGAGAATGATTCAAACAGTCTCGTACCGAACAACTGGGAAGAATAATTCATAGAAGTTGATGCCTTTGACTTGTGAGAATCCTTTGGCAACTAATTGTGCCTTTTTGCGACCATCTGATTTGATCGCAAATACCCATCGGTTCTGTATCACTTTATGACCTTTTGGTAGGTCAACCAACTCAAAGACTTTGCACTTGTTGATGGCCTCTAATTCCTCTTGGCAAGCACATTTCCATTTCTTCTGCAATGCTTCAGGCATGCGTGTGATGTCCCTATATTGATTTGGAAGTTCGCTTGTGACAGGGACTGCGTGTTTCAGCAGGTATGTTGTAAGCTCTACTCCCCCTTCCCGACACAAGCAAGTGAGGTAATCCTCAAACTCCTCGTTATCCCCTTGAGGGGTGGAAGTGTCCGTATCCTTGTTTTGATCAGATGCAACATTGTCAGTATTTGATGGATTGGAGGATGGACCCAGGTTGGAAGGTCCGGGATCTGACGGTCTTTGTGGGTTGTACGGAACCCTCAAGGTATCCTTGTTGACACTTCTCCGCCATTCATGTTGTCCTTGATTATGAACATCTGTCGCTGGCATATTGCCGTAAACATTTCCGGGACGTCAGGTTTGTTTCCGAATTTGACTAGGACGCTCAGCTTCTGGATGATGGTCACCAGGAAGACAATCATGTTGGTCTTCTGGTTGTTCCACGTGCTTGCGCTTCCCTGGCTGGTAAGGCCTAGGGGTCCAGGGCTGATTTCCATGGTCCTATCTTTGATCCTCAGCTGGTGGCTGTGGACTCGGTGAGCTTGGAGGCTCGGAGGGGGGTTTGGGATGATTATGTGGTTGTGGAGTACCAGAATCATCTCCGTCTTCCAAAGGAAGGTCTGTTGGTACAGAGGGGTCTTCAGGATCGTTCAGTCCCATATCAGTAGGATCCTGGTATTGTGTAACCATTGGCATTTTGCCTTTGTGACACTTTGGGAATAGGTTCTCATCGAACCATGTGGTGGCAGCCATACATAAATAGCTGGTTTTGTGGCAGGCGCATAAACTTAAAACCTTTCTGACTGGGTTCATACCCAAGAAACATCATCAGCTCCGATTTGGGCGATAGTTTGTTCTTCCTTTTGTCTTCAGGTAAGTGTATGTAAGTGCCATATCCAAACACACGCAGGTGAGAGATGTCTGGTTGTTCCCGTATTAAGGCTTCTACCGGTGTCTTCCATGAATGGCATTTCAATGGAGTCCGGTTGTAAAGGTGTACCATGTGATCAATGCAGAATGGCAGACACACATCAAAGCAAAGTGCTTGAGCTTTGTCCATAATCGTGTGGTTTAAATGTTCCGCACGCCTGTTCTGTTGTTGCTTGTGAGGCAGTGACTTTTCAATAAGTATTCCTTTCTCATGCAATTCCTTCTCAAATGGTTTGAACTCTCCACCACCATCAAAGCGCCATTGTTTAGCTGTTTTGCCAAACTGATTTTTGATGAGTGCATTAAACTGATGGAAGGCAGTGATAGCCTCGGACTTCTTGCATAGCTTAACAAGCCAGGCATGTGAAGAGAAGTCATTGAGAAAGGAGATGTACCACTTATACTTGTGATAAGAGAGAGTCGGAAATTCTTTTAAGTCCGAGTGAATTAACTTGAACGGCTCTCTGGCGCATGATGAAGAGGGTGGAAATGCTTTTGAAGGCATCTTCCCTTGAGCACAACCCTGACAGGGTGGTGTGACCTTTGGCAGTGTAAGCCATGTGAAGCCTTTGACGTGTTTTGGCGTGTTAGCTAATACATCCTGAGAAGGATGGCCAAAGCGTCTGTGCCAAGTGTGGTAATCTACCGTCTTGGTCGATTGCACATTTAAGGCAGCCAAACTTGATTTACTTGTAACTGAGGAACTCAGCCAATACAAGTTGTCATTCAAAGAATGCGGTTCACATGTAAACAAGGTTTTACCGCTTTTGGTCAGAAAATCAATTTGACCGAACGAACCAAACATTTGGGTTCCTTGTTTCAAAACCCCACCCACAGACAAGAGTCGTGTGCTCAAGTCTGGGATATAATAAACAGGATAAAGACAAGTTATCTTTTTTGTTTTAATCCTGTTGTCACTTATAGTATGACTTACCATAACGGTACCTTTGCCAAGGATCGAGATTTTATGTCCCTTGTGAAAAAGGAAACACTGACTTCAGATCACCACCGGTTGCAATGTTTTCCATATGAGCTCCGAAGAGCTCATCCTCCCAGTCATGGGCATCCAGATATTTCTCTTCCAAACCAAGAGAGACATTGTTGTCATCTTGTTCAGGGGTCGGAGACTTGCGCTTCATAGAGGGGCGCTTCTGGGGATCTACGGTCTTCATCTGTTGCTCAAGCTAATAAGCTGAGCGGCATGTCGACACCTCAGGTTGTTGAAGCGTGGGATCGACCAGCTGTTCGCAGAATCGAAGGTTGCCTATGGTAGGCGTTACATCCATGTGGATGGCGAGGGAGCGTCCAGCCATGACTGATGGCCAGATGCTAGGGCTCCCCGACAATTCACCCATGACTGATTGGTCATTTGTCCTGATGCATTGGATCAGGGTTTTAGCCTTTTTAGAAGGTGGGATGTAGGTCGATTCACGGAAGATGGTTCCGCTGCCATTGATGACCGTGATGGCTGGTGCAGGCATGAGAAGGGGAGAGAATCCTCAACCTCTTCGATGCGTGCGCAGCTCGCAATGTGTGTGTGCTCCCTAGCCTTTTCTTTGCCCTTGCCGCGAACTCGTTCACCATGTTTCTTCTTGGGGCTTTCCTCCGACTGTCTCGACGCTGGTTGCTGGGACTGCTGCAGCTGCTGCCCCGGCCTTTGCCACTTTGGGTTTTGGCCGGGAGTCTATTTAACGGCGGAGATTTTCTGTGCGGAGGGAGGAACATTTTTGCCAGATAGGTTACGTCCCTTCCGGTGCTTGTTAATTATCGAGCTCGTTACGTTTTCCCAAGTAAGACTAGTCCCATCATAGACAATGAGAATAGTGGTGACGAGGTGGTCCCATTTAGATGGGGCGGCATTAAGGAGGATCATAGCCCGAAGGCTTTCTGGAATGTCGATGGAGTCGGATGTGAGAAGGGAAAAGAGTGATGCAAGGCGCTCAATCTCGATGGTGGGATCACTGCCAGAGAGCTTGAAGGCCATGGCCTGTCTGAAGATGCCGAAGGTATTAGCAGGCGACGTGCCGCCATACTTCGTCTCCAGGGCATCCCAAGCTTCCTTGGGGGTTTTAGAAGCCTTGATGTGATTCTTGATGGATTCATCACATCATGTTTTTATAATCCCTAAAGCAGCAAGCAGCTTCTCGAACCATTCCTCAATTTGGCGAGTGTTGGTCTGGACGTTTCTGGATTGAGTGTTTCCTTTTGCGTCCAGCCAAGACTTTGTTTCCCAGATCTTGGCGGGTTGTAAGGACTCGCCAGTGACGTGGTGCCAGAGGAAAGTTGACTGAAGGTAGTCCTTCATTTGTTGTGACCAAATGAGGTAATTGGTGCCAGTGAATTTCGAAATGAAAGTGTTGACAGAGTTTGACATGTTGAAGAGATCTGGAAGGAAATTTGGTCAGCATATGGTTTAATGAAAAACTGAGACACAGAGAAAATAAATATTCAATCATGTGTGCTGCATGCTGCCACAATTATCATTGGCGAGGGCTTACAGAACATTGGTAAGGCGGAGGAGGATCCTCATGCTCAGGGCATCTGAAGCCTGGTGCTGATAGATGACAGCACCGCCGATATTCAAGCGGATTTCCAGGAATAGTTTCTCTCCATGCCGCACATCTGTAAGGCGGAGCAGGACTAGAGTCTAGTCCGGAGCGAGCAGCACGTACACTTTCTAATACCGCCGCAAATTGATGTCCATCCCTATCCATGAAGAAGCATCAACAGAAATGACAATGCGCTGTAAGCAATCCTTCAGGATGTTGTGCCCATTGAGTAAGGTGGGCAGGCGGATGGTGATGACGATAGTCACCACTCATGTATCCAAAACAGGTGTCACACACTCTGAGATATATCCCGTGAGTGGTGGACAGCCAGTCATGGAGTACAAATTCTGGTATAGGAGCATTTCTGCATCCTTGTGCCAGAGGCTCAGCTCCATGTCTGTGCAAAGGCGGATGTTGCCCAGGAGGCAGAGGTACAGGCAGGTAGTCAACCTACACTGTATTGTAATTTACGGTCCAGCGAAGGCATACAGTGTATGGTAAATTACGGAAGCAGCGAATTCGCTACAGCACCAGTGAATTTACCACGGCAAACGGCGAAATAATAATGTCACCGGCGAAGAAAAAATGTCGCTGGCGACAACATCCAACAGATCGGCAAATAATTCACCGGCAAAAGACACCAGGGCAAAAAACCGGCAACAAACCGGCAACACGGCAACAGGCCATCGGCAAATTGATGACCCATCAGCGAAAGCGAGCCTTGAGTGCTGGCAACACTGCAAATGAAAAGAACGATGCTAACGACAGAGCGGTGAATAATTCACCGGCGAGAGACACCACAGCAAAAAACCGTCAAAAGACCGGCCACAAATCGGCGACAGGCCATCGGCGAATGAATGGGCCACCGGCGAAACCAAGTCTTGAGGGCCGGCGACACTGCAAATTAAAAGAATGATGCTAATGACAGATCAGCATATCATTCACCGGCGAAAGACCGGCGACAAACCGGCAAGACGGCGACAGGCCATCGGCGAATTGATGACCCATCGGCACAAGCGAGCCTTGAGTGTCGGCAACACTCCATATACAAAGAACAATGCTAACGACAGATCGGCAAATAATTCACTGGCGAAAGACACCACAGCAAAAAACCGTCAAAAGACCGGCCACAAATCGGCGACAGGCCATCGGCGAATGAATGGGCCACCGGCGAAACCAAGTCTTGAGGGCCGGCAACACTGCGAATTAAAATAACAATGCTAACGACAGATCAGCATATCATTGACCGGCAAAAGACACCACAGCAAAACACTGGCAAAAAACCAGCGACAAACCAGCGACAGGCCATCAGTGAAAGCAAGCCTTTAATCCATGCTGATGTAATGGTTTTTTACCGTTTTTGATGCTTATGACCAGTTTGTGCTGCTCATGACTGATTGAATAAAAATCCATGTATATATTCTGAGCTTTTCAGCATGTGTGCTCCTCATTGCACAGTCAGTAATGGGTGAATGTGTGGGTTCAATGTTGCATGATGCGCGACACACACGCATCACGCATGTCAAATACATGTAAACAAACCCCCAAAAATATCGCACATCCTCCTCATTATCTCTACACAGGAACAAGTAAACTTTTCTACTATATCAGTTAGATAGGGGAGCATGTTGTATCATCAAGTATGTATTTATTTTATCAAATTTTGCCATGGATTCCAAGTTATAGAGGTCCTGTGGTCTGAACCAAATAATCGTAAACAATGCACCAAAGACATCGCGCAGGCATGCACGGTGCCTTTCTCATGATTTAATAATAGTTTGAAGCAATAGGACTCATGACTGCATATGTATTCACCTTGTGACACACTTTGTATAATTTTTAGAAGTCCAGATATGATAGAAATAATCAAATGTGCAGATTTGAGGAAAAGTGTCATATCTCCCTAAGGAATGAACCAAATTTGAAAAATGACTGAGATCCCCTGAATGTGGAGAATCCAAAGGTGAAATAAAAGATTTTGGTCAAATTTTCGACCTATTTTGCTCATATTCACCTTATCAAGTCCTTGAACTTGACTTGAATGGTCTGAGGAGGTTTATATCCAATGTTTCAATGGTATACAAACAGTACATGTAGACTAAAGTGGTTGTGGAAAGGGGAAAGGAGGAAAACATTGGTTTTGGTGTTTGGAGTAACCCATGATGCATTGTTGCATCACAATTTTGCTTGTGTTTTGATCTCTCATTTCAGAATACAGATTCTCTATCATTACATAGCTTGAGTATCCAGCCGTATATATACTTTTCATGAGTTCATAGGCATCTATCCATTAGTTAACAAGCATATTTGTGGCCCATCAAGTGGGAAATGTAGAAAACATGATTTCGTTCCCAACACTGTCATTGCTATGCACGTGGGATTCTGAGACATATTTTGGACAAAGTCTTATCTCCAGTCATCCACATGGCATGGATTCTCTTGGAACTTTTTGTATCAAGTAGATGTACATCTGATACACCCTATACAACATCTATAGATTTATTGACCATACAATAATAATGCCAGATGATGAATACATAGATATTTCTGATGTGCAAGTTGTCTGATACTTTTTAACACCTATCTATACATCACACCATTTACTATTGATGCGTTGAGACCTACTCACACTAGAGAATAGCCATACACAGGTGCCCAGATTGCACCGCAGGCATAAAATGATGATCTGTGCCAAAGATGAGGACATACATTTCAGCTTTTTTCACCATGTTTTACCTCTACATGGTATCCGCATATCTTTATTCATATCCTCACATAATCGGGAATGAACCTCCAGATGGTTCTGTAGTGGGGAGAGACTTTCTACCGTGTATTAGAACAAATATACTGGTAAGCTTCACTTTCAACTGTGTCTACAGCTTTGCCGGCACTGCACACATGCCCTAGATAACTGTTGAGATGGTGACTCATTGACCAGCAAAAGAACATTGTCGCCACAGCCAGTTTTTTGCTGTGGTGTCTTTTGCCAGTGAATTATTTGCTGATCTGTTATTAGCATTGTTTTCTATTATTTGGTTCAGACCATAGGACCTCTATAACTTTAAATCTGTGGCTAATTTTCTTAAAATAAATACATACTTGATGATACAACATGCTCCCCTACTCATCTGATATAGTAGCAAACATTGCTTGTTCCTGTGTAGATATAATGAGGAGATGTGCAATATCTTTTGACATTTGTTTACATGTATTTGACATGTTTGATGGGTGTGTGTTGCACATCATCCAACATTCGCCGGTTTTTCACCGGTTTTTTGCCATGGTGTCTGTCACTGGTGAATTATTCGCTGATCTGTCGTTAGCATCGTTCTTTGTATATGGAGTGTGGCCGACACTCAAGGCTTGCTTTCGCCGATGGGTCATCAATTCGCCGATGGCCTGGTGCCGTGTTGCCAGTCTTTCGCCAGTTTTTGGCTGTGGTGTCTTTCGCCGGTGAATTATTCGCCGATATGTTGTTAGCATTGTTCTTTGTATGTGGAGTGTTGCCGACACTCAAGGCTTGCTTTTGCTGATGGGTCATCAATTTGCCGATGGCTGGTCGCTGTGTCGCCGGTTTGTCACCGGTCTTTGGCCAGTTTTTCGCCGTAGCATCTTTCGCCGGTCAATGATATGCCGATCTGTCATTAGCATCATTCTTTTAATTTGCAGTGTCGCCGGCCCTCAAGACTTGGTTTTGCCGGTGGCCCATTCATTCGCCGATGGCCTGTTGCCGGTCTTTCACTGGTTTTTCACTGTAGCATCTTTCGCCGGTGAATGATATGCTGATCTGTCATTAGCATCATTCTTTTAATTTGCAGTGTTGCTGGCACTCAAGGCTCGCTTTCGCTGATGGGTCATCAATTCGCCGATGGCCTGTCGCCGTGTCGCCGGTTTGTCGCCGGTCCTTCGCCGGTTTTTCACCGTGGTGTCTTTTGCCAGTGAATTATTCACCATCTGTTGGATGTTGTCGCTGGCAACATTTTTTCTTTGCCGGTGACATTATTATTTCACCATTCGCCGTGGTAAATTCACTTGTGCTGTAGCGAATTTGCTGCTTCCGTAATTTACCATACACTGTATGTCTTCGCTGGACCGTAAATTACAATACAATGTAGGTTGAGTATGTGCCGTGACCCCCATCTGCTCTTGCGCATGAGTCAATGCCGTTGGGCGCAAAAGGGGGGCCGTTGGGCACGTGTCATGGCAGCTGCGCCATGCCGTCCGGCGTGAAAGGAGGCCATTGGGTGTGAAGAAACAGTGTTGGGCACGCATTGTGGCAGTTGTGCGTGAGAGGGTACCGTTCGGTGTGAAGGGAGGCCATTGCTCACAAAGGAAGGCTGGTGGGCATGAGTTGACGGCATTGGGGACCTGAGGCAGCCGTTGGACATGCAGGGCGGCCGGTGCACGCGAAGGAAGGGTGCTGGGCGTGAATCAATGGCGCTGGGGACGCGAGGCGGCCATTGGACGATAGAGGGGGGCCGTTGGGCATGAGGAACGGCTGTTGGGCAAGCTAGGGGGCCATTGGGTGCAAAGGAGGGCGGTTCGGCATTAGCGGAGGCCGTTGTGTGTCAGTCGGTGCTGTTGGGCACTAAAGGGGGCCGTTGTGCATGAGGGTCAGCCATTGGGGGGGGAAAGTGGCTGGGTGGAGTGAAGGTGGGGGATAAAAAAGTGTGGGAACATTGGCTGGCTGTCGACTTATGTATGGTTTGACTTTCAGCAATTGCCAAGGGTGCTTGGCACCAATGCCGAGCAACGCACATTGTTGAAACTCATGTCGTCAAGGCCAATGTAAGTTCTAAAAATAGTTTGTAACTCATGTAGAGATCCTTAGAAACTAATAGTAGCTATACAAACAGTTAAATACAGGAGCTATGTATGTAGAGAGTCTGTACTGAAAAATGATACATCAAAACACACTGTAAATTGTGATAAACAGTGCATCATGGGTTTCCCCAAGCACAAAAACAAGTATTTTCTTACTTCCTCCTTTCCACAACCATTTTATACTACATGTAATATATATATACTTGTATGGGAACCTATTGAGACACTTCAAATAAAATTAAAGGACTTCATAAGGTCAATATGAGTAAAATAAGTCGAAATTTTGTCCAAAATTTTTATTTCAGCCTTGGATCCTCTTCATCCAGGGGACCTCCCAGCACCTTCATTTTTCAAATTTGGTTCATTCATTACGGAGATATAACACTTTTTCTGAAATCTGCACATTTGGTTATTTCTATCTTATCTGGACTTCTAAAAATTATTCAAGGTGTATCAGAAGGTGAATACATATCCAATACATAGTTCTATTACTTCAAACTATTATTAGACCATGAGGAAGGGGCCGCGCGCACCCGCACAATGCATTTTGTGCATTGTTTACTATTATTTGGTTATCAACATCACACCTCTATAACTCACATTCTGTGGCCCAATATGATGAAATAAGTACATATTTGATGATATAGAATGCCATCCTACCTAATCAATATAGTAGAAGACTTTACTTCTGTGTAGACATAATAACCAGATGTGTGAAGTTTTTTGGACATTTGTTTACATGTATTTGGCACGTTGGATGTGCGCGTTCCACACATCATCCAACATCAAAACAACGCATCCACCCATTGCTGACCTTGCAATGAGGGGCACAGGTGGTGAAAAGGCCAGAATATATTTATAGATTATACATATAACCTGTCTACTTGTGATTGAGGCAGGAGGCAGTGCACACGTGCACCTTTTTTTTTTTTTTTTCAAAAAAAAAACCTCAATTTATATTCTGGCGCCTGATCGCAGTCCGGTCTTGTACACTAAGTTACAAATTTATCGAGAACTACATACGAAGAGTATTGGAGAGTAATGCCCTGTGGTCATGGCACCTGTGTGGAGAGAGTGTGAATCAACTGAACGAGGCACGAGTGAGATTGAGTTGTGTCTGTGACTCATCACGTGGATGCAACATCAGTCTCTTCCTCCTCGCCGCATCCACACGCCCGCGTAGAGAGCCGTTATAGCTCTCTCATTTTGATTCTTTTCCTTTTATCAACCTCTATTCCCTACGAACTGCAACTCACGTCCACATTCGCCTTTCCGACCACCAACATCATCAAACCCACACTCTTTCAACTTTATTTATCCTCCCACCCTCAACCATGCCAAATGCCATCGACCCTCTTCAGGAGCCGGAACCTGACTTTGCCAGCGAACCATACAACATCTCCCATCAGGCACTCGCCAATGCCGGAGTCGCAGAAGAGAACATCACTCCCATACTTCGGCAATCCTGGCAAGCCGACAAACTCGTTCATCACACAGCCTGGGCACTCGAGAGAGAGGAAGAACAAGCGGCCGCCATCGCCGCCGCAGCTGCCGCCGCCGAGGCCGAAGCAGCAGCAGCAGCACAACACCCAGCAAAGGAACTCGACAAGAAGGCATCCAAGGCAGGAGTGTTCCCGAGCGACACCACCATCTCAGACTCAGACTCCCTCAACCCCCTGGACTACGCCAGACTTAAGCTAAGTAAGGCTGAATGGGTCGAACTCTGGTACTTCACCAGGGAAGGTTGCCTCGAGGCTGCCATATCCACCACCTCCTTTGCTAGCAAGACCTTCGGCATCACGACTGAGGACTCCAACACCATGCACCTCAGATCCATTGCCACCACCAAGGCTTCACTCAACGCAGTCCCAGACACGGCCCTTACCTGGGACCAAATCACATTTGCAGCCAAAATCTTTGTAAGGATCATGGCGGAAGAAGGATGGCCGGCTCAACATGTCAATGCCATGATTGACTTCTTTTGCGCATTAGAATTCCAACACCCCCGCCTCGCATATGACACCGACCAGGCCCTCATCAAATATCAAGCAACAGTGCGCAAAACCTGGTTCAACACACTTGGCACAAACCGCACCTTCAACCCATCAATCATCAACCTCTTGAGGATAAGCGCCATCAAGTCCAAACTCACTCTGGCCAAGCACAAACAAGCAATGGTATGTTTCCCCACATCCACACCCAAATAACCCACTAACAATCAGTCCCTCCCCACCTCACCCATATCAACATTTCACATGACACAACGTACCTCGATCCCCCACCCCTGCATCACACACCCGCAATGTGTCGCGCGCACCCTGCATCACCCCAAATACCAAATAACATGCAACATGCAACATGCACCGCACCACCCTGCACCATATTCAACGGCCCCTCATCTGGCCCGATTACCCACACACCGCACCCGTATGGCCCCCACCCGGCCCAACCGCACCGCAACACGCACCATGAACACTCCGCACATCACGCATCACAAACACCATGCCAAACCCATGACCCATCGACAACTTCGTCGTATATCATGCAATCCAAACAGAAATCAAACCCCTCACCCCCCAAACCCCTCACGGCACCCATCTGTATCCACGTACCCAGGCAAACCTCCAACCGCCTTCCAACAGCAAATATGAATGCAGAAACATGAACCATTGAGGCAGAAACTGATCCTCCTCCCCTCCTCCCTCCCCGAAACATCGCCGCTCCCAATCGGGCAAATACCAATGCAACAGATCCCCATCGCCTCGCGCGCATAGAGGCGATCGCACATGATCAGCTTCCCCTACACGGAACGGGAGAACGCAATGCACCAAAGCAGCCGAGAACCAAGCGGCCCGTATCTACTCCGCATGTGCCCTATGTCTCGGGCGGCACCAACACAGGATCAGCAAATGCAACTCCACCCTCACCTGGGATGGTAAGCGCACGTGGTGCTCTAGAGATGACAGGAACCAACTAATCAACCCGCTCAGCCAAGTCCTCTGCATGGACTGGCAACGAGTCCACGGATGCAAACACGCCGATCCTCAGTCAGGCATGAATGTTCCGGGTGCGGAGCCACAGCTCATGGGGCGCAAACTTGCCCTCTCACACAGCCTAGCACAACATGGAAACCAAGCACTCACCCCCTATATACCCGACGTTTGGCATCACAACTTAGTAGAATCCGGACTAATATCCTGTTACCCCACTATCCCTTTTGACCTAGTTAACGGCTTCGACGCTGACATCCGCAGCATACATCAGACCTATGCACCCCCTAATAACCCATCTGTTCAAACACATAGTAGCATCTTCGACCAAATGGTTGCGGCGGAATTTGACAAAGGCCGATACCTAGGACCCTTCTCACAAGAAGAACTAGAGGCCGAGATTGGTCCTTTTCAAACAGCACCGATCTCCATCAACCCTAAGCCAGGACAGCAGGGCAAGTACAGGATAATCCAAGATCTATCATACCCCCGAAATGCCTACCCGGTAACATCAGTTAACGCACAGATTAATGCCTCGCGATTTCCGTGCACATGGGGAACATTCTCCACGATGTGTACACTCATAGCATCACTCCCACCTGGAACAGAAGCAGCCGTACGCGATGTGGCAGAAGCCTACAGAACAGTACCAATCCAACACGATCAATGGCCCTGTCTCATCGTCAGAATCTCCGACGGTGACCAGTTTGCGGTAGACACCTGCTGCTGCTTCGGGTTAGCATCATCAGCAGGAATACACGGTATCATAGGCGATGCAGGAGCCGACCTCATGTGTGCAAATGGCATCGGCCCCATAGCCAAATGGGTTGATGACCACATCTTCTTTCGGCTACCTCGCAACTGCGTAGACGACTACAATACCTTTAGAAAGACCACCAGACAGATCATCATAGATAGAGGAGGCCAGAAGCACGCAAAGGGGAGACTCTGGTTCACCAGAACAACCCAACCAAACGACCAGACAGACAAATGGCACAAGGACATGAAATTCCCCATCCGAAATCTCCCGCAGCATGATGAACACCAGACGCACGCATACACACTGCAGGACATAGATGACATATCTAAACCCCTTGGCATCCCCTGGCAACTCAGCAAAGACCTCCCCTTCGCCTCATCAAACATTTTCATTGGCTTTCTGTGGGACATACAAAACAAAACCGTAACCCTAACCGAGAAGAAACATATCAAATACCTTGAGGCAGTCGAAGAGTGGAAAATGAAACAAACACACCAAATGGACGAACTCCTGAAACTCTACGGCAAACTGATGCATGCAACTTACATAATCCCCCAGGGCCACGCGTACCTCACTGGCCTTGAGGCGATGATACCCACATTCCATGATGAGCCCTTCAAACCACGCACCCCCCCACGATCGGTAGCCAAAGACCTCGAATGGTGGAGAGAAAAACTATTGACCACTCCTTGCCCCCACATCATTCCCCCCCCTTGCCAAATCCTCGATATCCAAGCCTTCTCAGATGCAAGCTCCTCCACCGGCATCGGCATCGTCATCGGAAACCAGTGGAGAGCTTGGCTCTTGGCTGACAGCTGGCAGGAGAGCGGCCGCAACATCACTTGGGCCGAGGCCATCGGCTTCCAACTCCTCACCACCACCGCAGCACACCTTCATCCCAACATCAAGGACTTCCGCATCTACGGTGACAACCGGGGAGTTGTTGAAGGTTGGTGGAGAAACCGAAGCCGGAACCAGGCAACAAACAAAGTATTCAAGCGAATTCTCCGAATGGAGGAGGAACTGGGAATCAAATTCCACACACGCTATGTACGCTCAGCTCTCAATCCCGCAGATGATCCATCCAGAGACATCTACCCCCCAGCCAACCTTCTCCTCCCAACCATACCCATCCATCCATCCATCACTACCCTTGTCCACAACATCAACCTCGCCTCTTGAGTGGAGAGCGGCCTGGACCACCAACGGGCACAACGAAACCTCCCAAAGACAATCGACAGGAGCGAACGTAGCCAGCTCGCTTCGAGCGGGACGCCCTCGACCTCCTCTGGATGCTCGAAACTCAACAGAGCACTGGCAACAGTGGGCCTGGACCCAACATCCCCGAAGACACACCCCATATCAACACCTGACAAAGCCGCGCACCCCATCAACCAACACACACAGCCAACCCCATTCCCACACCCCCTCAGACCACCATGCAAAGCTAAAGACAGACTCCAAGCATGGCGCCCCCCGAGATCCCACGACGCAATTGACGAGAATGGGAAACCACTCCCCCTCACCCAGGCGATGATAGGACAGCTAGAGAACGTCCTCAAAAGTGCCTGGGCACCCAGCACTATCGAAACTTATGGCTCAGGACTCGCCACTTTCCACACCTTCTGCGATATCGCAGGCATCTCAGAAGAGGACCGAGCCCTGGCCCCACGCGAGCTCCTCGAAGTCTTTGCAGCCATGTTTGCTGGAACATACGCCGCCTCGACCATATCCAACTACCTAGCAGGAGTCCAAGCCTGGCACATCATCCACGGACTGTCGCTTAACACGCACCGACCAACAATGAACACAATCCTGAAAGCAGCAGCAATCCTGGCCCCACCAGAAAGCAAGAAGATGAAACATCCCCCACTCCTCACGGAGAACCATCACCACGATAAAATCTCTACTCACACTATCCACCCCCCTTGATGCGGCCGTTTATGCCTGCCTCACCACCACGTTCTGGTGCGCAGCCAGACTCGGGGAATTCACCCTCAAGAACAAAGACCACTTTGACCCTACGATCCACATACAACGATCCGGCATGTCCTCCACAACGGATCATCAAGGCCATGAAGTCCAATTCTTTTGCCTACCACGTACAAAAGCAGCACCCACCGGCGAGGATGTATACTGGGCCAAACAAAACAACGAGATCGATCCCCATGAAGCCATTGAAAATCATTTCCGCATCAACAAAACACCGTTCAACTCCCCGCTTTTTGCTTACCGCAAGCCGAATGGAAAACACTGTGCCCTCACTCGCAAAGCCTTCATAGACCGCATCAACAAGGTCCTCAAAAATGCTGGACACCCCCCGCTTCAAGGCCACAGCATCCACATCGTAGCAACACTTGAATACCTCCTCCGCGGACTTCCTTTTGACGCTCTCAAAGTCAAAGGCCAATGGGCAAGCAAAGCTTTCAGTCTACCTACGAGCACACGCAGAGATAATGGCACCCTTCATGCAGGATGATGTAGAACTTTCACGAGAACTAAACAGACTCACCTTACCACCCATCACACGAGGGAGAACATAATGGTCCGAGCACCATGACTAGAACTAAGGGGCCGAGCTTCACATCACACGTCGCATCACTCCTACCAGTGTGGGGAGTGCTGCTCACCTCGTCCTTGGTTCTCAGACCTGCGGCTAGTCGGATCCCCTAGCGGGGTGTTGCCCACATATATATCATGCTTCGTATACATTCATCTATGTTCCCTTCTCAATACTTACCCGTATCCCTCGCGGATCACATATACATGAGATACCGCGACTCTGATTCTACCGCAGTAACAAATAGAGTCACAGAAGTGTATATAAGTATCTGAGGGTGGGGTCCGCCCATGGATCAAGTCCACAAGAACAGACCCCATATATAAACTACATATGCCCGTAGGCAGAGACCATAGTAACTAAAGAGACCGTGAAAGAAAGAAAACATAACACTGAAGCTCACCTGGTAAGTTAGGGTGGGGGGAAGGTGAATAACGCAGGATGGTTTGCGAGCATCCCCAGGAAATTGCCGATGTTGTACCTTTTGTTGGAGGGGTCATCTCTATCAAAGAGAGGACATTTGTGGAGGAGGTGGTCGACCATCTCGAGAGTGTCATTGTCGCAGGTGCACATGAATGGGCCTGGATGCTTGAAGCGTTGTCTGGAGGCACCGATGGGGGCGTGGCCCAGGGTGGTGCGGGTGAGGCAAGTGAACAGCACATTGTTGTTGCCTGCCCAGGAGTTGAGCCAAGGTCCACCTTTGACGTGGTCCAGTTGAAATACTTTCTCTTCATCTCCGGTGTGGAAGGGAAGGAAGGAGCGTCCATGGAATTGGGGGCAGAATGAAGTTTGCGCCATCCATTGATAGCACTGGTGGTGGCAGCGGTACGGGAAAAGTTGGACGACAAAGGAGACAGAGCTGTTTCTTGAGTCAATTTGAAATGACGTGAGGGGTCGGGGAAGGCAGAGCCCCATTCAGACGTGAGAGGCAGGTCGAGATGGACATGAATGACGCCAGCTCCAGCGAGGAAAGGCCAGAGAAGATGGGAAATGGCGCATGAGATGGAATGGCCCGTGTGAATGGAACCAGTATCTAGAGCGAGTCGCACAGCCTGTATGTTTCGGGTGAAGATATGGATCTCTGTGACATAAGGTGCGGTGGTGATGACTTTGCTAAGGCCAAGAAGGGTGGCAACGATGTGAGTGAGGCTCCTACCTGTGCTGGCTCAGGTCATTTGGGGGTCTTGAGCATGATGACCAATGGAGGGAGCAAAGCGGACTACCACTACTGCCGATGACAATGTTTTGCCGACGCTGGGCTGGGCAGCGATGCAGAAGGCCGCTTGGTGGTTTTCTTCCTCAGCAGTGGTGAGGATATCTTTGAGATAGGTGTAACGCTTTTTGTCGTCGTCGACCAGTGGTGAGTCCCAGATGAAGGAATTGTGGAAGAGGTCAAGTATGCAATTTCCTGGGTGAGCTTCCTCGCTGAGGTAATTGGATCTCTTGAGTTTGACAGTGGTCATGAGTTTCTGAATGTTGATGACTGGGCTAAGGGTCTTCTCCTCCGCTTTGAGCAAGAGCTTGCAGACAACAGGATGAGTTGTGGGAAGCTGGGCGGCTCTGATATGAGAACGTTGCACAAGCTTGGTGATGTGTTGTCTGGCAGGCATGAGCCCTGCGATAGCAAGGACACCCCCGGTAGGCAACCGATTGAAAGCGCCAGTAATCCACCTGGCTGCTCTGTAGTGGACCAAGTTCATAAGGTTGAAGGCAGTCTGAAGGCATGGACCATTATAGTACCAGAGTTGGCACCCATAAGTGAGGATCGGCATAACACATGACATGTACAGGAGGCGTTTAAGGCGGGGTGTGAGGCTGCATGAAGAGTTGCCAAGGAGGAGGGGAATGGACATGAGCGTCTTGGTAGTGTAGAAGTGCCTGTGTTCATTAAAGGTAAGGCGACGATTGAAGAAGAACCCAAGGTAGTGCCAGAAGGCTTTGACTTGGAGGGGAGGTTGGCCAGGTAGTTGGACAATGGGGTACAATGGAGAGACAGTTTGGGTGAAGAACATGAGTTTGTCTTTCATCAGTTCGGTGGCTAGCCCCATGTTGAAGAGGTCTGAGACATTCTGTCCTGAGACAAAACGAGTAGACCATCCACAGAGATATGATTCAAAGAACTTACTCAAGGCGGCTGAAAACCCCAGCCACTGTAGTACTCCTAGCAAAAATTGATGGTCCAGAGAAGGGAAGAATTGTGCAATGTTGAAGGCCACGACCCCCGTGTCACGTTTCTTCACCCATCCATTCTGGACTCTGTGTGTTATGATGATGCCAGCATCAGTTGTAGATCTGTAGCGAAGTCCACCAAACTGGTATTGGTGGATCAGGCTATACTTAGCACATTCAAATTGCATTCAATTGGCAATGACTTTCTCAATAATCTTTGCCACCGTGTTGAGGAGAAGGATGGGTCGAAAGGACTTGGGTTTATCGTAGGTTTCTTTGCCAGGTTTCGGTATGATGACCGTGACAGAGGTTTTGAAAGTGGCAGGCCAGCACGAGTACTCTATGCAGGCATTAGCGATGCATGTCAACACTTCATCTTTATGGAGGAGATGCTTGAGGAGAGCCCATGATATGTGGTCCAGACCAGGGGCGGATTTGGGGTTGCATTTGAGGACAAGGGAGATGATCTCGGGACCTGTGATTGGTATCCAGTCACGGGTGGGTTCTTGTGGAATTTCATTGAGGATTTCCATTTTGGGAGAGTTCGGAGGAGGTGTATGAAATGCCTTGTCATAAGCGTCAAACATGTCATTAGAAGAGTGGAGAACGTCACCATTGGCCCCTTTCAAATTTGCAAGGGGGTCTGAGCGACGGGGCTTGTGGGACCAGGGGTTTTTTTGAGAGAGGGCGATGGTTTCGATCTTCTCCTGGAAGAAGTGGTGTTTAGCCTTGCAGATGGCCGACCAAAGATTTCTGTAGTCAATGGGGGATTTGGTGTTGAGATATACTTGCCTGGCTAGGTCACAGGTTTCGCTCCACCATGAGTGGGACTTCGATCCTGCGCCCTTGACTGGGCAAGAGTGAGTGTCCCAATTTTCAGAGAGGGCCATTTGGAGGTTTGTAGCTGCAGATTCGACGTCTCGGGCCGAGGCGTGGAAGTCGGGAACCAAGCTAAAGGCGACTAAGAGGCCTGCAACGTAGGCTTTGTAAGTTTTCAGGGGAACAATCTGCCGGACCAGCAGCTGGTATAGAGTCGAGGGCAGGTAGACTGTCAGGGGGATGTGGTCAGAAGTGTCGCGTTCAAAGGGACACAAGAATCATTCGCATTTTCTAGGCCTGGAAGCTGGGAGGAAGACAAGGTCAAGCGTGGAGGGCTGGTGAAGGGGATTGTCCGGGATCCGCATGGGAGGGTCAGTATTTGTTCTGCTGAGCGTAAGGTCAAGGGAAGAAGCTACATGCATGAGATTGGTAGAAAGACTTGAGGCCTAGGGAACTGCAGCGTCCCAGAGAGCAGATGGGCAGTTGAAGTCACCACCAAGAGAGATGATGGGGGAGGGGAGCGTGTGAGCGTTACGGGTGAGCCACTTGATGGCCAACCCAGAAGCATCGGAGTACATGTTGATGAGGAAGACCTGCCGAGACTTGGTGGGCCATAGAGATAGGATCTGGATGTCAGAAGGGGCATCAAATTCTTGATGCAGTACTGGGCAAAGATGCGAGATGTTACTGTTGAAATAAGCTATTGTACGGGCCGAAGCATCGGCCGTGGAAGCGTCTGAGCATATCCAAGATGGGTGTCGAGGATAGGAGTAAATAGGGGTCCCACCTTTGGAGGAGGTGGAGATGGTGTGACGGGCAAGGTACTTGACAGGTTCTTGTACAAAATAGATATCGATATCTTCACTGTGTCTAGCAAGGAAAGATTCAATGATAGCATTAGTTCGCCGAACATTGTGGGTATGTAACTTAAGAGAGACCAGCTCGTCCACAGTGCTGCGGTTATATCAACCATTAACAACGCCATAGAAGGGGCTGGTCCCACTAGTTGTGGCAGTTTGCATTGGTTCAGGGTTTGAAGGCGCGACATCCTCCATACCATCTAGAACCTCAAAGCGATTACAATCGGTGGGGACAAGGGTTGCAACCTTGGCCGCCGTTGTGGTAGTGGGGTGGGCAGCCTTGGCAGCCTTGCGAGATGCATCTTTCATGGCAGCTTTGTCATATGCCTTATGGTGGAAAGAGGGATCGAAGTGGTTCTTCCAGAACTTGCAAATGGTGGAGTCAGAACAGTGGTCTTTGCCACAGTTGCAACATCTTGGGGCATGATCGCACGGCTGCCCAGCAGGGGTGGGGGTGATGGGAGGGTTGGCTTTAGGCGCACCCTTGCAACAAGGGGCATGGTGCCTGTGGTTGTCAACATGGTGAGGGCCACCACACGGAGAACAGAGTTGGGGTCTAGAGGGGCAGCCAGTTCTGTTGTCACAGATCTGGTGCCCCCACTGGAAGCAGTTTTTGCAGAGGGGGACACCAATGCGTTTGTCTGCCTGTCTAATGGGAGATGGTCTAAAGTTCGCATCCACATTCCAGCAAACCTTAGTCTTGATCAGGGTGTTCAGGGCAGCCCTACCAGTAGAGCTGATGGTTTTCATTCTCAGTCCTTTGGGGCATCGATCGGCAGCCTCAAGGGAGAGAGGAGAGTTGAGTCTCGCAAGGGCTTCAAGCGCAGCCTTGTGAACCTCGTCATGTTTCTTGAAAAGAGCCCATTTGGAGCTCGATATCATGACAAAGCTCCTGTTGGCACCCTTGGTGGTCGAAGATGTTCTGGGTTTGGAAGCCACAGGAGTCTTCGGAGCAGGAACATCGCCTCCAGTTTCTGCAGATGCTTTGCCCGTAGGCACGGCATGTGCTCCACTCTTGGCTTTGTTGGCATAGGAAGGCCTAGGACCTCTGTTGTAAGCAGAGCCCTTTGGCGGTAAGGGTGGGAATGCTGACGTGTCATCGATCCTGGGAGGGGTTCGCTTGACCGTTCCAGAAGGTAAACCCTGGGCTGCTGGGACAGGTGCCAAGGGTAAATCCTTGGTGCCGCGCAGGATCGGGGCCTTTCCAGAGCTAGGGGCTTTGGGAGGGGTGGGGGATTTGTGGGCTTGCCAAGAGTCTGTCATGGAGGCCTCCGCCAACTGTGAAGTGGTGGGAGGGTTGGGAGGAGGAGGGGCCTTGGACTTTTCTTTCCCTTGGGAGGCAGGCATCAGGGGAGGAGGGGGAGGAATGAATTCCCTGTGAATGAGGTTGCTGTCATTGTTGAGACTGAAGCCAAGTTTGTCGCCCATAAGAGCAAAGAGCATGAAGAATTCTTGTTTGAGAGCTTCGTCAAAAGCGATGGCGTCTCGTGAGATGCCCCGAATGATGAGTCGCTGTGCCAAAGAGATGACGGCAGTGGAGAGGGTGGCCATGTTGAGCTGAGTGAGGGTGCCGCCAGAGGCCAGACCGAAGTCGATAGTGTCGCCAACAGTTTTGAGAGCAGAGCACATCGCAACGAGGTTGGCCTCGCTGTCACCTGCCATATTTACCTGCAATTCCTCATCAGATCATTGAGTATGTAACCCGGGGCCTCATTGAATGACACAAGGCCAGCATTAGCGGGGAGCATGATAGAAGAATGCCTTACTGCTTCAGCCCGCCCACTGAAGGGGGTGTCGCTGCGGTAGACAGTTTGGGTAGGAGCCAGAGGTCCCACAGAGATGATGTTGTTGATGTCAGGAAGGGTGTCAACATCGATCGGTTTCTCCGCCCAGCTACCAGTGGGATTACCTTCCACAGGGCTGACAGATCCAAGGGCAGACTTGCAAGCCTTCTGCCTGAGATGGATTTCCTCAGCCTTACCAGATGGTGTGGGAGAGGATGGAGATTGGGTGCAATCGGCTGGTGAATCCGGCCAGGAGCAGTGGTGATAGTACATACTATGGTTGGCTTTTCCCATGTTTTGTCAGTTTTCTGCAACCACCACCACCTCACCTCCGCCACGATACTCAACTCCCGCCCAGTCTCGATGTCCACCCACCCTCTTTTGCCCCACTTGCAATCCCGCCAGCCCAACACACAAACCCACCTCATTGACATCATCAACGCCCACATTCTCTGCATCGCCGGCATCTGTGGCCATCTTTTGGGCATCAACAACTTTTCTACGACTCCCGCACCCAAGAATGTCTCCTGTGTCTGTGTCTCTAACTGCCTCGGAATCTTCAGAGTGTTTTTCTGGGAGGAGGTAAGGTTAGGCACAGCAGGAAGAGAACAAGTGATAGAGTGAAAACGCACAAGTATCCTATATGGAATTTGGTGTAATAATTGGTATCAAGTACCTCCATTCACAAGGGCGCCCCGTAGCAGAAGAGTATATCTTCAGTTCTGTTGTGCTATGCTTCTTACATCTACTAGCCTGAGTACACTATCATTTCAGTTATCGAAGTAAGCCTTCCTGGGAAGTAAATAAGTGTGAGTCAATCAAGTCCGCAATGCCAACAATAGACAGCGCAAACATACCTTTTTTTCTGAGTCAGAAACCCCAACCCCATTGTCACTGTGTCTGGAAGCCACCGATTCCTTCCCTGGAGGCGAACACGACCCCCGACGATTATAGTCACCCACTATACCAGTCTGTAAGCAAGTATTGTTAGCATTCTTTGCATTGACTTACTGTCCTGCATATTTTGATTCGCTTCGTCTCGTAGCCCTCAAATTTGGCGCTGTGATTCTTGTTTTTCAATGGAATATACACCCAGACCTCACTTCCCACCTGTATCCAAGATAAGAAAGAAATCGTTTTGAGTGTGAAGGCAGTAAGTATTAGCAGCATAGAATGCTCACCTTGAATGGCCAATCTTTGTGCTCTGCCAAAAGGTTCGAGTTCATGGTCTGTATGTGAAAGGTGTTGAACTTGATGAGGCGTTAAAATGACGTGAGACTTACTTTTGACAAGTGAGTGAGTGGTTGGACTGTGGCAATCATATTCCACAGTGGCTCTGGCCGATAATACTTATTTTGTCTGCCAACTATGAGGAACAGTATGGCATTTTATTTTTTTAATCAGTAAATGATTTTAACTCATGTTTAACAAATCCATCATATCGCTCATCCGTGGTGTCAAGAGTTTATTTCCATGCCCAATTTGTCTTGTTCCAAAGACTGACTTATCAAACCTAACTGAAAAATAGGAGCTATGCACACAAGAGCAGTCACAATGTACTTTGATGGAAGCATGAGCACAAGACACTTTTGAAAAAAGAGATCAACATTTGAAAGACTTTGGTGCATGGAATGTTGAGGTTTGTCATTGATGGTGACTGTTAGTGGGAATCTGAATCTTTTATTTCATTGCTTTAAGAATGTGTTTTGGAATATTGGAAACACTGATGTCCATAAAGCTTTATCCTATGATTGTCTTCACTTCGATGACAATGGCCGCTGGCAGGACCATCTGTTCAAGGTCTTCAAGGACTTAATTACTACACAAAATGATATTTTTATGATTGACCAACAGTATATTTTATATTGTTCTAGTAGTGGCACAGTGTTAATGAACATCTGTTCTCTATCTAATATTAGGTTTGATGCAATGCCATTGTGGAGTGGATTGAATCATTTTTTGTCGGTGATGAACATTAGCTTTAACAATGGTTCTAAGAACAGAGATATATCAAAGGTAATCTGGTAGCAATTTCTGGTATGGAATGTTTTCTAAGCATCATCAAATAATCCAGGTGTTCCTTTATCAGAAGAGACATGCAATCAGCAGCTTATCTCCTCCTCCGTTGCCTTTGACACTACCTCAATGTCCGGATGTATGCAGATTTGAATCTTCACACAGCAATGACTATTTGCGAGGGCCAGAAGGAACTGAATAATCAATTTGCCCCCTCAGATGATGGTCTGCTAAAGATTATGACTCCACTCACATTCAATCATTGACTCATATTTCATGTTACTGCAGGAATACATTGAACTCACCCGTGAACAAGAAGAGGACCATAACCTGCTGAGCAGTCTAAGATAAACATGACGAAAACTATAATAGATTTTACAAGCTGATCATTTCCTCACAGTATCCAGTCATATCCAAAGTGTGATACATGAACTCAATGAGTTTTCCAAGAAGAAGACTGTTGATCCAGACAATGACTCTGACCCTGCAACGGTAAATAGAGATGATTTTCATGGAGTTCGCCAGCTGGGAGCAGACCAGAAACCATGTTCTTTCGATGTGGTAGAGCAAAAATACCAAATTGAAAAGGATCCCAGCTTCAAAAGGTTCCGCCTCAACCTCACCAATTTCTTGACAGCATTCCGAGCTACCTTTGAAGAAGATGCCAGTGTGGTGATGTTTAAATCTACCAACATGGTATGTTTATAGTTTTCTGCTACCACGGGAGTTCATGTGATAAACACTAGATAATTGAACATTGTTCCCTTCGTGTGTGCTATACCTGCATTGCTGACTGGAAAACCAAGGTCGATCTACTGCGCTGCAACCCCAAGTACCACGGAAAGCCCCGCTATGACTGTGTTCTTGTCAATAGCAACCCTCCCTTCTTTGCACGGCTGGTTTTTCTCTTCAGGTGTCATGTCGGAAAGCAGAGCTATGATCTAGCTCTAATTCAACCATTTGAAGACATCTATTGAAAGGTGTAATTTACACTCCCCCACAAGTCCAAGCGGAATCTGTGCGGAATCTGTGCGGACTCCAAGCGGATTCTGAGGACACCAAAAACCATCCAGACTCTGAGCAGAATCCACTCACCTGAGCAAATCCGCTTCATTCTGCCTGGATTTTGAATGTTAGATTTTTGAACTCTATTTGGTAATTCCAACTTTATTCAATTTGATCTACTTATTCTTATTCACTCATTTCACTCATCTTAGACTTGTTTTCAGTCAATTTAATTGTATTCAAATTGCTCATACAATACAAACTAAATAACTTATTTTTGACTCATTTTTTCTGTGGGACAAGGGTGGGGTTGGGGTAAACGTGCTGTGGCACGATATATTTATTTAAATATACAAAAATTTAATTGACAACCAAATACAACCCCCTGCATAAGGCGGGGGGTGGAAAGCCTTGGGAAAGGGGTGCATCACAGGGCGGCACCCGTTTTGGGAATGGGTGGTACAAAGCGGGCGTTAGGAGTATGTGACAGATCACAAAAAGATCAACCCCCCACATAAGGTGGGAGGTGCAAGCCCTGGGGGAGTGGTGATGGGGATAGGGACATGTCACCCATTTTGAAAATGGGTGGTACAACGGGGTACGTGGCAGATCACAAAAAACTGAGGGGCCACAGGGAAAGAGGAGGTGGTGACGTGGCATGCAGGTGCTGGTGTTGTGGGCCCCAGGAGTGGATATGGGGGGTGGTCAGTCAATGGGGGAGGCTGCAGTGAGTTGGGCTTACCGGGGGGGTTCCCTTCCTGCTCGTTGTGTCACGTCGGACGAGAGCTGGGTGCTCTTGCCAATTTGTCAGCTATTGGTGGCCGATGGTGATGGCGAGGGGCAATGCTGTCGTCACCCAGGTTGGAGGAGAGGGCAGAGGAGGTGGGTGCGCACCTGGGGTATGTAAGGGCGACCTTACAATCCAAGACTCAAACTCAGATACTTGCAAGGGAGATCTGAAGTTTAGATTGAGCAGTCTGATAAGTAATACAACACACATCTTGCAAGGGAGATTTGAAGAGGAAGTTCTCAGGATTCCCCTGCAAGCTAGCAAGATAAATAGTAAAATGAGATATGAAATAAGAGATAAAACGAGACACATGAATGATGAGCAATGATCAGGAGTAGCGATGAAGGATGAATGGAAACAAGATGAATGATAGTACCTGCAATCTGACGTGCGGAGTAGCGGATGGGGGCGGAGTCATCGGATGCGGAGAGGCGGATAAGATGTCGGAGACAGCGGATACGATCGGAGGACGTCGGAGATGGTGGAATAGAAAGGAAAGGAAAAGTGAAAAGTGAAAGTGGTTGCCCTTACAAGGTACCCATTTCTGGCACGGTCAGGGGCTTCGTGTACAGCAGGGGCAAGAGGCGGGGCCTTGGGCCTTTTCGTGTTCAGCAATGGCCGTGGTGGTAGTGAGGCGGATGGTGACGTGGCACCCAGGCGTGGCATGGTGGCACCTAGGTGTGGCGTGGACATTGGGGGTGGTCAGTCATTGGGGGCTGGCTGTCGTGAGTTAGGCTTACCACGGGAGCCGCTTTCCGATCCGTCAGGCATTGGTAGCTGAGGGTGGTGGCGAGGTCAAGAGGCGGGCAGTGGGGCTTTGTGTACAGTGGCAGCCGTGGTGGTGGTGAGGCAGGTGGTGACGTGTAGGTCGACATGAGTCGTGGTTAGTGTTGGGTGTGGATAGGGCATAGGGTGGGCTTACCGGGGGTCCCCATTGTGGCGACACATTGGGAATATTGTCACGACAGGTAGTCAACCTACATTGTATGGTCTTAGACGGTCCAGCAAAGACATACAATGTATTGTCTCAGATGGCCGCAGCGGGCCTGCTGGAGCTCCAGCAAACAAACCTTGAATGACAGAGCTTAGTAATCAAAGTAGAACAGTGTGTTAGTGGCTCTACTAGCACTGCCAGTCAATAATATATTAGCTATATCTCAGTGACCTGTGCATGGATTTAAATGACCCAGGGCTTGTTTCGAAGCCGGTCCACCGGGCATTGACCGGCACTATGACCGGCATCTACAATTTCGAGGGACTGGCACATTTTCTGACAGATTCATCGGCACATCAGGCAGGACAAAAATGCCGGTCAATAATATTGTGGGTATATCTCAGTGGCCCATGCATGGATTTGGATGACCCAGGGCTTGTTTCAAAGCCGGTCCACCGGACATTGACCGGAACCATGACCGGCATCTACAATTTTGATGGACTGGCACATTTTCTGGCACATTCATCGGCACATCCGGCGACACACATTCATCGGCACATCCGGCGACACACAAGTGCCAGTCAGTAATATTCCGGCATCATGACTGGCACCTACAATTCCAATGGACCGGCACATTTTCTGGCACATTCATCGGCACATTGAGTGACAGAAAAGTGCCGGTCAATAATATTGTGGGTATATCTCAGTGCCCCGTGCATGGATTTGGATGAGCCAGGGCTTGTTTTAAAGCCGGTCCACTGGACACTGACCGGCACCATGACCGGCACCTACAATTTTGATGGACCGGCACATTTTCTGGCACATTCATCGGCACATCCGGCGATACAAAAGTGCCAGTCAATAAGCTATCGGGTATATCTCAGTGACCCGTGCATGGATTTGAATGCCCCAGGGCTTGTTTTGAAGCCGACCCACCAGACATTGACTGGCACCATAACCAGCACCTATAATTCTGATGGACCGGCCTATCTTCTGACACATTCACAGGAAAGTGAAGTCCCACCAGCCAAGAGAAACCATGAATGACAGATGATGAATGTCGAGCAAAAACTCACAGATGGTGACACACTGTCAACAGGCCATTGGCAAAATGGGCCTTCCCC
Organism: Entoloma clypeatum; assembly: GCA_963565915.1. Lineage (NCBI taxonomy): Eukaryota > Fungi > Basidiomycota > Agaricomycetes > Agaricales > Entolomataceae > Entoloma > Entoloma clypeatum. Next base: position 1,289,478 of record OY751486.1, on the reverse strand, counting down.
CCACTAACAAGCATCAGGACACCTATATAGGGCTATTCTCTAGTATGAGTAGGCCTCAACACATCAATAGTAAATGGTGTACAATGTATAGATCAAGTGTTAAGAATCAGGAGACAGGTTGCACATCAAAAATATCTCTTCATCATCTGGCATTAATATCTTATGGTCAATAAATCTATAGATGGTTGTACAGGTGTATCGGATGTACATCTACTCAATACAGAAGATTCCAAGAGAATCCATGTCATCTGGAAGACTGGAGATAAGACTTCGTCCAAAATACATCTCAGATTGGCATGTGCATAACAATGACAGTGTTGGTGACTAAATCATGCTTCCTTCATTCCCCGCTCTATCAGCCTCAAATATGCTTGTTAACTGTTGGATAGATGCCTATGAACTCATAAAAAGTATATATACAGTTGGCTATGTATGATAGAAAATCTGTATTCTGAAATGAGACAACAAAACACAGGCAAAATCATGATGCAACCGTGCATCACAAGTTTTCTCAAACACCAAAAGCCATGTTTTCTTCCTTGCCCCTTTCCACAACCACTTTAATCTACATGTACTGTATGTATACCATTGAAATATTGTATGTAAACCTCATCAGACCATTCAAATCAAGTTCAAGAATCTAATAAGCTGAATATGAGCAAAATAGATTGAAAATTTGACCAAAATCTTTTATTTCACCTTTAGATTCTCCACATTCAGGGGATCTCAGGACACCTTCATTTTTCCGAATAGGTGTCATTGTTGTCACCTTCAATGATCATCGTGATATGCTGTGATGCCTGTCAATATGCCCCCAATCCGGCTGGGTTGTGACAAGCCATGGGCATAAACACTGGGAGGTTTGAGGGTGGGCATGGACGAGGGGGTACAGCAGGGGGCAGGCGAGCGATGTGGAATGCAGGCAGGCAGTGACGGGCAGAACCTGCATCAGTAGTACCCAGAAGTAAATTGAATGCAATCTAAAGTATGGATGATGAACTGGGAGTGGACATACTTGGATTCCCTGAGCCTAAAGCCATGGCAGGTGACGGGAGAGTGAAATGGCATGTGGGAGGAGGCGGCTTGTGATAGAGGGGGGTGGGATGGATACTCTATGTAAAACTGTATGCAGACGAAATTGTTAGTACTTAGAAGTGAAAAGGATTGGAAGTTGATGTACATTGGTGGTGTCATCATACCATGTCACATCCAGTGGGGTCTCGCGATCTTGAGGCATGTGGAGAGATCAACAAGGTCACATGTGAGCGCGTTGCACATTTGGTTGATTGTTGATCTTGTATACGATCACCTCTCTCTCCCGCCTACCACCACCACATCCCTCCATGGTCCCCCCTTCTCGTTGAGTCTACAATCAGGTATGTTCGCCAGCTGATTCTTTCTATCATCCAAAGCCATCCGGATTGACATTATTACTTTCTGTAACATGGTGTCACTGTGACATTGGGCGCATCAATTCTCGACATGAACTAGTACCAGCCGGCCCTCCAGGACTGTGCAGCATTCGCCGCCGACTTCCAGGCTGTCATCAAAATCCATGACAAGCATGACGGGGGGAAAATGAGGGTAGGGGATGATTGGGATGGGCCATGGAGGGCCATCATTGAACACACAGAGGTGCATATACACCTTTGTATATGCTATCATACTGACATGTTCCCCCTTTAGTTTAGGTGCAATGAGGTGATGCCGATTCTCAACAGCTCCATCAATGACATCTTTGTGCAACATACCAAGAACCCAGATATGTCCCCCGTCCTATTGTTATGCAGAGTTTACTAATGGAATCTGATCTACTTACAGTCCCCACCATGCACATCCCGGCTCCCCAAAACCAGCCCCTCATTGTGCCTATCAACGCCTGTGACAACATCCATGATGCCTCCGTTCTCCCCTATGCCTAGCCCGTCCCACTCCCATGCCGCCTCAATAATCTGTCACAACAAACCAGCTTCTCCAACCAGCTTCCCCGCACCTCAACATTGCCACCGATCAATGATTGTCACCCCACCCCACAGCCCATTGCATTTCCGATATCCATGACCGGAGCCACCAATCTAGAGCCTGTTGACTGTTGTTTAGTTGGTCCACCGCACTGAGCCATCAATTGACGTGTTCCCACAACCGACTAATCAGCAGTGGAGCTTGTCTGGCCTGGCCCCGTCATCTCACTGTCACAAACCCGCATGGTAATACCATAGTGTCCAGACCCATGGTTTTCATTTAACACCATGATTGATACCCGCACCCACATGGGTTTCACAGGTGCAGGTGCGGTATGCCAATTTTGCACCTGCTGGTTTGCTTGTTTAAGCCCTAGTGTTCATATGTGTGAGATGCCTATCAGACAATCCTACCGGTGAATGTGGTATGTAATGTTAACATCATCCTCAAATTCATATGTTTTCGTACATCTCTGTCTCTGCCCTCCATTATCCTAGCTATGGGGTAAAACACATCATCAAATATCCATTTTCGTAGCCAAAAGGAATTCAAGGCGCGGATATGAATGTCTGGCTGCTATTGTTTATAGCAAATATCCTGTAATGAAGCTCTCTTTCTGTTCTCAATGGTGAGTATATTAAATATCAACTGTTCGACGATTTATATAGGCTATTCTTTCAGTTCATACTTATCCTGGGTGGTTTCAATCAATCCAACAGTATCCCTTGCTTCTATTGTTCCAGCTAAAGACAATGCACTGATGCCTACAGCTCAATAACATTGTCCAACCATCAACCTTGGTCAGCCAACATTAAACAGGGTCCTAACATGTAAATGGCTATTTGTATGTAATGAGAATTTCCGCTTGACCACACCCCGAACCATGACCTGCCCACCATCACTTGAGTTCCGGATATATCTAAGGTCACCGTCACAAGGTATTTGAACCTGCAATGCTTTGAGCAGCTCTTCTCCGCACCACTTAACACTCTGTCTTTGTACTATCAACATGGCCTTGACTCCCAAAGATGCACTTGCTATGGCTGCCGCTGCTCTCGCTCGCCAATGTATGTTAAATTTTATTGTCTTCTCATTTCAAACATTTACTCATTGCTCATCCAACAGGCTTTGAAGTTGTGTCAAACAGCTCTCGAGGCTTCAAGTGTCACAATATGTGATCTCTGTATTCGAAACACGACCCTGGAAGCTGCAGCGCAGGTGCCGACAACACCATCTAGCTTGGATGCTGAGAACAGCCAGAGTCGCAATCTGCTGGCCAAAGCTGCCAAAGATTATACAATGACTAGGGCATTGTGGCTCGGGGCATCTGCCTTCATTCAGCCATGCCCCCTTCCTGTTCTGGTTGAAGAGCGCTATCAATCCGACAAGGCGATGGCACACCACCTGATTTATGAACTCTATAGTACTGTCCCCAGGTTCATGCACAGCAATGTTGAACACTTGACAATGTTTAAAGAAACAGTACGTCAAAGCCTGTCGATACATTACAATATTGTTTACCTTCATAGTTCATGAAGCAGATGGTGCAAGGCTGGTCCTGGATGATCTCCACTGCTCATGGCATAGCACCCGCCATTGTTAACCAGTTTGCCCATGAGAATCCTGAGCTTGGTCTCGTCTTTCCCACCAATTGCTTTGCAAGTACAACTGACTGTGGCATTTTGGACTCCTGCACTCGCCTCCTCAAATTCAAGCCTGACACCTCAGCAATGATCACTCACCCTCCTCTCAACTTCCTGGCACAGGTGCGTCGGCCCAATGTCCCTCTCAGAAACATTGTGAACAAATGATAATCGAATATAGTATTTTTTAAGTTGGTAAATGATGTGACCATTGATTGGAAACATGTTATATAAGCACAAGCTCAGCCGTCGGTGTTTTCACGAGACAAATCTTATGGAAATATTGAATAAAGTTATGATTTTTCATACAAGATTCCCATGAAACACATAGGGATAACATTCTGCATAAGATCTGTTTGTTTATTCTTTTTTTGTTCAAGGTTTGATTGCATGTGTGCTCGATGAATACACACCGATCAATGTCTTTATGTTTTCTCCATGTTCTCGCCACGTACACAAAGGTCTCATAGGCAAATAACACTAAATATAAAGTCACAGTGAGCCTAGTATAGAACTGTTCCTCACACAAAGGTTATATAATCAATGTTCCACTTGAGATAATTAATGTTCTACTTGTGTTCCTGTTTTTCTGACGAACACAATGGGCACATTTATTATATAACTCTGATGTGATCAATAAGTCAATATTGTGCTCATTGCAAGTTTATATTTAGTGTTCTTTGTCCATGGGGCCTTTATGTATGTGGCGAGAACATGGAGAAAACATAAAGTCTTTGATCGGTGTGTATTCATCGAGCACATATGCAATCAAACCTTGAACAAAAAAAGAATAAACAAACAGATCTTATGCAGAATGTTATCCCTATGTGTTTCATGGGAATCTTGTATGAAAAATCATAACTTTATTCAATATTTCCATAAGATTTGTCTCGTGAAAACATTGATGGCTGAGCTTGTGCTTATATAACATGTTTCCAATCAATGGTCACATCACTTACCAACTTAAAAAATACTATATTAGATTATCATTTGTTCACAATGTTTCCGAGAGGAACATTGGTCCAACGCACCTGTGTGGAGCTATGAAAGTTGCCTTCAAAAGTCTTCCGCACAAAGCCATATGCACAGGTGTTGAACAAACAATATCTATATATGGTAGTATCAAAGTATATGATATATATAGTAGTACAAAGGATACAACATATTAGGAAAGGTAGTCACATCACAGTAATGTCACGCTCCTTGTAGTATATAAGGAGCCCACATTCTGTCTGAGAATATAATGATTTCACCCCAGAAGTTGTTCACCTTGTAAGTCATACCATCTAGTATAATAGCCTTTAGTATGTACTCTACAACCTCTGCACTCATTGTATTGCACTTGTGCTTTAGCACAGTGCTGATCATGATGTGCTTCAATAGGTTATGGGCCCCAGTGGCCTTGTGCATCGCTTTTTTGGTGACTGCACATGCTTCTGCTGTCATGGTTATGCATCCTAGTGTGCACCAGTGGTTCTGGACCGCTGTTCATCACACCTATGGACGCAGATACCTATCTATTACCATTGTTGTCAGCATTAACTTCTGTGATGAAGCTTATGATGATGATTTGGTGTCTGATGGCATGGTCAGCGGTCAAGATGGTGTTCAAGGCATTCAAGACTCTCAAGATACCTCTCAAGGCTCTCAAGGGTTCATGATTTCCAAAAGAATTCCATTGTTCTTGACACTGTCTTGGCCCTTTCAATGCTCAAGTATTCCAAGACACCTTTTGTAAGGGCAACCACTTTCACTTTTCACTTTTCCTTTACTTTCTTCCTTTCCTGTCTATTCCACCATCTCCGACGTCCTCCGATCGTATCTGCTGTCTCCGACATCTTATCCGCCTCTCCGCATCCGATGACTCCGCCCCCATCCGCTACTCTGCACGTCAGATCACAGGTACTATCATTCATCTTGTTTCCATTCATCCTTCATCGCTACTCCCAATCATTGCTCATCATTCATGCATCTCGTTTTATCTCTTATTTCATATCTCATTTTACTATTTATCTTGCTAGCTTGCAGGGGAATCCTTAGAACTTTCTCTTCGGATCTCCCTTGCAAGGTGTGTGTTGTATTACTTATCAGACTGCTCAATCTAAACTTCGGATCTCCCTTGCAAGTATCTGAGTTTGAGTCTTGGATCGTAAGGTCGCCCTTACACCTTTCAAGACATATATCCAAGCATTCAAGAAATCTACCTCAGTCTTCAGTCTTCCAAGACACCTCCAAGTGTTTTCAAGCAGCAGTCATGTACAGACCCTGCCTCAAGTAATACATTGGTGTTTTTGAGTTGGTACTCATCAGTCAAAGAGGTGTCCTTGTAACAGTATGATAATTTATTACATGATTTTAAGGGACTCCATAAAAATGTATGTATCATAATATAATGTAAGGGCCTTACAACATTATAATTCAGGTAGTGCAAAAGATTATCATTCAATGCAAGGGAGGAATTATAATCCCTCCCTTGCGTCGGTGCATCTCCACCGCTCTCGCACGTCTCCCTGTGTGTCCACCACCGTTTCTTGCATGTCCGCCGCCGTTGTTCGCGTATCCTGCCATTGTCATGTGTCATGTACCGTTGTCATGGGTGGCCCTGTTCTCATGTGTCCTGCACCGTTACTTGTGTGTGTCCCGCCGTTCTCACCTCCCCAGTGCTTCTCGTGCGCCTCCCACCATTCCCGTGTGTTCTGTGCCATTCTTTGCGTCATTGTCGTGGGTCCTGTGCCGTTTCTTGTGTGCCACCCACCGTTTCTTGCGTGTCCCGCCATTCTCACATGTGTCCCGCCATTTCTTGCATGTCACGCCGGTCTTGCGCATCCTGCACCGTTGTCACGTGTCCTGTGGTGCCACACATACCCGCCGTTCCTGCGTGTGCCCCATCGTTCTTGCGTGTTTCGTCAGTGGTCTGACATGATGTGAAAGGCCTGGTGCTTACCTATATGTGGCCTCAGTGGCCCACGTGTGGCTGGAGGGAGGAGGCATCCAGGGAGGAGGAGGGAGGGAGGAGGGAGTGGAGGGAGGGGATGGGGGGAGGCAAGAAGATGTGATGGGGACTTTGGATATTTTTTGATTTTCAGCTGTTGCTGGATCGGCAAGTTCTGATGTTTCATCAATTATCACGGGTGCCTTGGCCCGGAACCTGCCGAGTATACCGTACATCAATTGCCCAGCCCCGCCATGTCAACTTCTTGCCTCCCCCCATCACCTCCCTCCACTCCCTCCTCCCTCCCTCCTCCTCCCTCTGGTCACACACAGGCCACTGAGGCCACATATAGGTAAGCACCAGGCCTTTCACGTCATGTCAGACCACTGACAAAACATGTGAGAACGGCGGGGCACACGCAGGAACGGTGGGTATGCAAAGGGTGGCGCGGGACACACAACAACGGTGCAGGATGCGCAAGACCGGCGTGACACATGAGAAATGGTGGGACTCGTGCGAGAAATGGCACAGGACGTGTGAGAATGGCGGAATATACAAGAACGGGTAAGCAGTGCTCTGATCAGCAACATTCAGGGCCCATCGGCCCACATCCACCACATCATTTGCAACGCCGAGCAATGTCCAGGCGCGCTCCCATGCCCCTGCCACAAGCCTGTTGAATGAGTTCTGCTTCCATTAGACGCGCCATGTGCTCAACCCCATGACGTACAAATAGTGTACAAATAAGTAGACTAGTATATAAGACTGTCCTTATTCTCTGTGCAATATAACACTCTTAACGAGTAACCCCCACCTGCAAACACCTCTCAAGGTTAGTAGTAGGTTCCCCCTCTATCGTAGAATACACGATCCATAGCACGTAGCGTAGAGTATACTAGGACTGCAAGACGACGCATCCGCTGTGATCACCTCCAGTGTTGATGTGATCGTATGCTGTTCTAACAGGTTTTGAGCCCTGAGACTCGCCATTGCGCTCGTCGCTGGCAGTCTTAGTAGACTCAATGCTGCTACATCGCGAACGCGATAGATCAAGTGCAACTCAATCTGTACATACAACATTAATGATTATGTGGATGTTTAATCCCACATCATCGTGTAGCGCGATGAGCTAGCAGATCCGGGCAATAATACCCCGATGATCGCGATGCCCATCCGCCTCCATACATGTGTCTACCAGTTAACTCTGTGTACAACGTTAAACGTGGAATAGGGGTCTGATGGACCCTAGTGGAGTAAAACACATGTTGCTGTGTCCCTGTTTCATCTAAGATCCAGCAATTTGACATGTGACTGATGCATTCTATTTCCAGTCTTTTGCGCTCTCACCCTTCGCATCAAAACATGTCTTCTTTTGATTACAAATCTGCTGTCGTCAAGATGACCGGCTCTAACTGGAAGGAGTGGAGCGATAAGATGACAGGGTTTTTACAGTTTGAAGGGACCTGGATGCTCGTATCCGGGGACTGGTTACAGCCAACCTCCCTGACAGCCGCTTCGACGTCTGAACAACGAAAGGAGTTCCGCGAGTGGAAGGAGAAAGACTTGAAAGCGCACGGCGCAATCGTCTTATCTCTGGTGGAGTCTGTAAAGCATGAGGTTACAGCATTCCAGACTTCAAAAGAAGTTTGGGATCAGCTGAAGACTCTCTTTGAGAACAAAGGCCCCGACGAGATGTTCAAGGACTTCGCCTTGACTCTCGATTGGCACCTGACTGGTGGTGACCCCCGTCTGGAATTTTCTAAATTCCGTGATCTCTTGGCATGCCTTGACGGGCACAAGATCCCCTTCGCTCCTAAATTGCAAGGGATGCTTGCTGTGCACCATCTACCTCCCAAGTGGAAGCATCTTGGTTCGCATCTGGCCAAAGAATGGAAGTTAGACACTTTCAAACTTACAGATGTTGAAGAGATTGTAACCGCGGAGCATATGCGCGTACAAGCCGAAGCACAACTTCCGGCTGCCAACAAGATCTCCGCTGTCAAGCGGAAAGGACAGGAACCCCGCTGGCACAATGGTCCGGGACCTGCTGATGCTTCTGGGTCAAACCAGAATTCGGGCAAACCTGATCAACAGAACAAAGGAAAAGGAAAGGCAAAGGAGACACCGTCGAACAATTCCGGTGATCAAAACAAAAAGCAGCCATTCGTACCCAAAAAGGAAGGGTCGCGGAGTTGGAAAAAGGCCCAGCGCGCCCAAGAGGCCACTGCAGGCGACACCGCCGGCTGCTCTCATGTTGCCTCGTCGGCAATGACTATGAATCTGCCGACACCTCCCTTCACCACTGTCACAGGCCTGGGACGCGTCATTCCCCCCCAACAATCTTCTACTCCAACGACTGACCCCCATCGTTGTCCTCCTCTCAAATCGCGGTTGACATCTAGTCCTGCTGAACATATCATGACTGCTGGTGCGAGAGAACTCCTCGATCGCATGACAAACACGTCTGCGCAATGCTTCACAGGTGCTCCGGTTAATCAACCATCAATGTACCCTGAGATGCAGGCAGCGCGCGACGTTGTCACATCTCTTGGCATTGTGGGAACGCCCCAGACCCTCCAAAACATCAATAATATCATACAGTGCCTCACAAAACTGATTCAATGTTTGCTACTTTGTGAATACCTTCAAAATAACTTTGCAAATAATGCCAATCAAAAGAAGGTATTGGTACCTGGTTAAAAGCCCTGCTTCAGGACTCTTGGAATCTGCAATAATTATGTAATTCCCATAAAAAATGATCAATATATGATCAAATTACTCCAGGGACTCATTGAATCAGTTTTGTGAGTATGTACAATAAATACAGTATTTCATACTTTAGTACTTGGTATTACCCCCCTTAGCTTTGATTACTGCCTCTACCCTTCTTGGCATACTTTCTATCAGGTTTTGACACACTTCTGGCTCTATATTATTCCACACCTCTGCTGCTCTGTCCCAAATCTCCCAGACTCCCTTGGGTGGTGTTGGATATTCATTCAACTTCCTTTTAATATGAACCCAGAGGTGTTCAATAGGATTGAGGTCTGGGGACTGTGCAGGCCAATCCAGCAGAGCAATATTCTTGCTGTCCATCCATTTTTTGGCCTTCTTGGAGGTGTGCTTGGGGTCATTGTCCTGCTGAAAAATGATCTCCTCTTCAGAGATTCCACTCTCCTCCATGCTGGGCAGCAAATTGTCCTCCAAAATGGACACATACTGATCAGCATCCATCCTCCCCTCAACCTCTGCAAGTCTCCCCACACCTTTCCAACCCATACAACCCCAAACCATAATATTTCCTCCCCCAAACTTGACTGTGCCCTGAACCTCTCTTTCAATAAGCCCCTCACCCTTCTTTTTCCAGACCCATTTCTTGCCATCTGACCCAAACCTGTTGATTTGGGTCTCATCTGACCAAATGACCCTCTTCCAGTCCTCCACTGTCCATTCCCTGTGCTTCATAGCAAATGCCAACCGCCTCTTCCGATGTATGGCCTTTAAGGAAGGTTTTTTCTTCTTTGTTACAGCCTTGAATTCATGTTTTCTGAGAACCCTTCTCACAGTTTCTGGGGAGACAGGATTGGAGATGACAGTGTTGATGTGTTTGGTAGCCTGCACAGCATTGGAGGCTCTCCCTGAGGTGATTTGTGAAAGTATGTTTTGTGTGTTGGTGGGAGAAAGCTTGGATGGACGACCACCAGAAGAGAGATTGCAATGAGGAAGAAGATTCTGAAGCACCTGGAGACAGTTGGTTGGCTGACACCCAGGTTAGAGGCAATATGACGAGTGGAGTGACCATTGGAGGCCAGAGAAAGAATGTTTTCCTTGTGGGAAGAGGAGATAGGGTGCATGATTAATTATGGAGGCTGTTGAGGTTGGATTCTTCTTATACAACTTTCCTTGACAACCCATCAGGGTTCTATTCAAGTTCCATCAGTAAGTCATGACAACTGGTTACCATACAACCAGTGAAGCATTTGATTCTGATAATTGCCATAGGTACTCACAAAACTGATTCAATGAGTTGCTGATTTAATTTAATCATATCTCCATGGATCCTGATCTAAATCATATGATTTCTTTATATTCTGAAAGCCCTGAAGTAGGGCTTTCAATTGTATACCAAAGATTCAATTCAATTGGTATTCTTTGCAGAGTTATCTTGAAGGTATTCAAAAAGCAACAAACATTGAATCAGTTTTGTGAGGCACTGTATGAATCACCTTCTGGAACTCGGGACAGGCCATTGGACTGTATCCCATTCACAATCAGTCACATCAATGGGACCACAAGTACTGGGTAAAACATTGTGGATGTCAAGAGGGTGGTCAAGAGTTTCAGCTATTACAGCTCGGGCTGTACCCTCTCAGTTATCAGAGGATCGAATCTGCCTTTACATTTGATCTATTGGATGGTTGTCATTTGGAGAACCTCGAATGTCATACATCTGTATATCACCTTTACATGAAGCTCCGTCGTTTGACCTCAGCAATGTTTCCCCATGCTGTTCCTGTACGTACCCCTGCCATTAATTTGCGCCCCTTACTCATTGTCCAGCTTTAGAACCGATATCAAGAACTCTATAGAATCCTCCGACAATGGAGGAACCTCAAGGAGTGGAAATGGAGTGGGGTCATCTATCAGGAGGGCTCCGGGCAATCTGATCCAGATGCCTTTGCCTACACCCGAAGCTTTGTCATGGATGGAAATTTCACTGCGTCCCACCAGAGGAGAAACAACGCTGTTCCCGAGAAATGTCTAACTGACAGCCATCTCTACATGGTCAGCGAAACCAAATATCAATGCCATCTTGCTTCTGCAAAGGAATACAAGGAGGTAATGGTCTTTTTGCTCACTTCTGTCCTGTGATTCAACATCTGTAGCCATCAACATGTAACGAGCACCATGCTATCACTGATAAGTTTGTCAAGCACAAGGGCCAGGACATCACTGGGATTGGTGCCATAGCATGCGCCCGGCATGGTGCATTTTGCCCGACTGGCGTTGTTAATTTTCAACTTGGAGAAAGGTATTCATCAACTATCAATCACTCCTATTCATTCTGTAATGTGTTTGTGTGGTGAAAACAGACAAAAGAACATGAATTACTCCTTGTGCCATGGAATTACTAATAGCAACATCGGGAACATTGACAGACTGATACTGTATTATGATGTCATCTGCCAGTATTGCGTCTATCTGTTGAGAAGGGTAAGAGAGGGAAAGATGTTCCTCCCTAACCCCTTGGAAGGAACAATTTACTATGGCATTGGCGCCTTCCACATTTCCGGCCATATCCCCTGATGTTTCCCCCAATTCTCACCTCAATTTATCCCTGGTGCTGGAGTCATTGATGGCGAGATTCTGGAGACCCTTTGGGCTGTGCTCAATCAAGTATCCCCCAGTACACAGACTGCCACTCTTGCAGCTCGAACAGAACTCCTTGATCACCACATCCTTGATTCAAACTGGAAAAAGACCATAAACATAGGTATGCAAGTGCCATCCAATATTGCTCCTCTACTCAATCACCCTCTTTCTGACAGTTCCGACAATTTCCAAAAAATATCGGAAAGCCATACTTGGTGCAGAGCAGAGTGCAAGATATCTGGAAGAACTGTCAGAGAATATTGATCCCCAGTCTCTGAAAAAGTGGGAGAAACAAATGTCGGAGGCACAGGCCAACTGAACATCTGACATAGGGGCCATGGACATTTTCAATACTCAGCTGGAAAATGGTGATGAATCCATTTAGCTATGCCCACTGTATACTAACAGCCAGGTGTTCATAGCACCAACATGTGCCGAAACACAGCTGGAACTCATTGTGGAGGAGGCCCAGTCATCACATCTATGTGGTTGTACATCTTGGCTTGTTGAGGGCTTGGAGATTCAGCAATTACAGTATGCCCATCTTTGGCCCAAACTGGAGTCGCACTTCTGACATCCTAGGCAGACTAGTACTACACTCCGAGGCTCAAAAGCTACGAACCAATGTCACTCCAGATCAAGAGCTTACATTGGCAAAAAAGTGTCAAGCCCTTGATGAGCGGATCGACCGACACCAGGACCTGGAATGGCGGAATCAAGCTATGGCACAAATTGGCCTTGCCTCATATGAGGGCCTGGCTGCTTATGCCTTTCGACAGGCTGGAAACTGGGAAAGATTGAAAATGGTGGCCCTGGGTTCATTCCAGAGGCTCGATCCAGATATCACGGGGGTATTTGGTTTTGAACATAGAATGACTGTAAATGATTGTTTCCTGATCTGGATTGACGACATTTAGCCATCCTGAAACCAAAGTCCACCATGTGCTAGATTGTTTCTCATCTCTGACAAGGAGCACTCAGCATGCCTTTGCCCCTGCTTTTGGGAACTACAACACTGCTGTGTTATGCTTAACAAACCGTTCCAAGGTTCGGGCAGAGAATGTAGCTATGGTACATGGGGTTTATATAGTACTGGCTACGAGCGGTAGCGAGTGAGTCAGTAGCTGCGGAAGGCAGTGCGGATGAGTCAGTAACTGCAGAAAGGCAGTGCGAAGTGAGTCAGATGACTGCGGACTGAGTAATCCCTACTGCGGAGTGCGAGTCAGCGCGGGAGCGAAGTATACTAAAGGAGAATGGTAGAGTAAAGGTAAATGAATAAGCGGTCCGATGAGTCAAAGAAATAACGAAGGTACAATGCAAGGGAAAAGTGCGTAACATACAAACCGGTAAGTCCGTAACATGCTGGTCCAGGGTGCTCAAGATAAGACCTGGGTGTATCTACACCGATTGCAAGCAGGCTCCGACGGCGGTGAAGTTGCCCCCCCGTCGGGCCCGGGGCATGCCCTCATGCCGCTATCACTATTACCATTTTTGGCCATCTTGATTTCCGACGGCCCGATGTGTTTTTTGATAGGTCCGGTCGCCTATATTTTCCCCCGTCAGACCTGTTTCAGAGTCCTGAACACTTCCCGAAGTCATCATGCCCTTCTTGGAACTCTTGTGTGGTTATCCAGTGACAAGTGCCATAGTATTATCTATATGACATGATGAGGGACAAGAGAGCTTGATTGAGGATCACCCAAAGAGGCTCTCCATGCATTTTGTTCGGGTTCATTGCGCCCATAAGGGTGTTCACTCCATTGCCCTGCCTTTTGGGTGCATGCTGATTTATCATCCGGCAGGTATGGGTTTGGTTCGATGAATCCCGATCGTAACCCAACCCCGACAGCGGCAGTGTTTCCACCCCGTCGGGGCTGGGGGGCACTCGCATCCCTGCTGGCGAAATTGCCAGTTTTGGCCAGCTTGATTTCCAAAATTCATGTTCAGCGGATTTGAAGTGCTAAAGATGTTAAAAAGGCATCATAGTATATCTTGATATATGGCACTGTTGGATGTATGCTTGGTGTGGAATTAGAACCACGAAAACTATCTTATATAACCTCAGTTGTGCGATAGCAAACTGAGCTGCGATGGGGCCATAGATAGCAACCATTATGAATGTAGATCATATTGGACAAAAGATTGTGGCCTTTCGCTATTTAAAAAGCCCCATACATGAATATGAATGTAGAATAAAAATACTCGCTATCTTCGGGCATCAGACTTGCAACTGCAACGGGTCGAGTATTGAAATCCATCCCGATGGTAACCAGATGCCGACCACAGCGGTGTTGCCAACCCATCAGGCCCGGGACGCTCCTACATCCCTGTTATCAATATTGGCATTTTTGGCCATCTTGATTTCCGAATTCCCTCCACTTTTTTGCATAGTTGCGGTCACCTTTATTTCCATCCCTCTGGCCCATGTCGGAGTTCCCAACATGTCCTTTATACTGTCATCTAGATACATAGATACCTACTCTTATACATAGTATAATATACTATTACCAATATCCAACCAATCCCCTGAGGTATAGGTGATTAATACGGCTAAAAAAGCGGTCAGGGATGGAGGAGTGAGGAGGAGCACATACCTCTTCTTGAGATACTGGCCTCCCCAGCCAAGATGTTACATGTAGGTTGGTTATAGAGTATATATATGTGTGGGGGAAGGTACATGGGCACGCCAGCATGGGTAGAACAAGGTGAAAAGAGTGAAGATGTATGTACTTACCTTGGGTGCAGATCATCGTCTTGACCCCTCAATATGGTCAGGGCACCTATTTAGGCCTATTCTATAGTATAAATAGGTCTCCAAGTGTTGGTAGTACAAGGTGTGCAATGGCTAGATTAGGTAGAAAAGTGTATAGAATGAGATGTACATCAAAAATACATATTCCTCAGCTAGCATTAGTATCTTATGATAGATAAATATATAGAGGGCTACAGAGGGTGTCATGGATGTATATATACACACTGAAAAAGACCCCAAAGGAATCCAAGCAGTGTGGAAGGTGGGAGACATGATTCAGTACCGAAAACACAACTAGAGAACAAGACTTATTATAAACATACCATCCTGAAGTGCAATTCAGACAAAACAGTATTCTCTGCCTTCCACACTGCTTGGATTCATTTGGGGTCTTTTTCAGTGTGTATATATACATCCATGACACCCTCTGTAGCCCTCTATATATTTATCTATCATAAGATACTAATGCTAGCTGAGGAATATGTATTTTTGATGTGCATCTCATTCTATACACTTTTCTACCTAATTGAGCCATTGCATACCTTGTACTACCAACGCTTGGAGACCTATTTATACTATAGAATAGGCCTAAATAGGTGCCCTGACCATATTGAGGGGTCAAGATGATGATCTGCACCCAAGGTAAGTACATACATCTTCATTCTTTTTCCCTTGTTTTACCCATGCTGGGGTGCCTATGTACCTTCCCCCACACACACTGGATGCAGTGAATGATACTTGGTGCTAAACTATTCAAAAAGTATTTAAAAAATATTCCAATTTTTATCATGAATTTCTTTACATCTTTTTTGCAAAAGAATCTTGGAAATATTGAATACAAATGTCACCTCCAGGTATTGTTGTCTCTTGTAGTGATATTTGTATTGAATACTTGCAAGATCTTTTGGAATGAAAAGATGTAAAAAAAATCATAATAAAAATAGGAATATTTTTTGAATACCTTTTGAATAGTTCAGCACTAAATAGCATTGACTGCATCCAGTGACATATACATACTCTATAATCAACCGACATGTAACACATTGGCTGGGGAGGCCAGTATCTCAAGAAGAGGTATGTGCTCCTCCTCACTCCTCTGTCCCTGACCGCTTTGTTAGCCATATTAATCACCTATACCTCAGGGGGTTGGTGTAAGGGCAACCACTTTCACTTTTCACTTTTCCTTTCCTTTCTTTCTTTCCTTTCTATTCCACCATCTCTGACGTCCTCTGATCGTATCCGCTGTCTCCGACATCTTATCCGCCTCTCCGCATCCGACAACTCCGCCCCCATCCGCTACTCCGCACGTCAGATCGCAGGTACTATCATTCATCTTGTTTCCATTCATCCTTCATCGCTACTCCCGATCATTGCTCATCATTCATGCGTCTTGTTTTATCTCTTATTTCATATCTCATTTTACTATTTATCTCGCTAGCTTGCAGGGGAATCCTTAGAACTTTCTCTTCGGATCTCCCTTGCAAGGTGTGTGTTGTATTACTTATCAGACTGCTCAATCTAAACTTCGGATCTCCCTTGCAAGTATCTGAGTTTGAGTCTTGGATCGTAAGGTCGCCCTAACAGTAGAAAGTTCTCTTCTAATTGGACCGGGTCCAATTGCATCATTGTCACGATTCCGCGCTTCAGAGCAGCTTCGTCCGCATCTGACTCCGATACATCTCACACCCCTTCCAGTTCTTCTAATTACCTCTCCGTAACTGGTGATTCTGCTCCGCGCATAGTAATGGACGACCCCAATCGCCTTGAACAGCTCGAGCACGAGTTCCAGGAACAACGTCAAACTCTCACTGATATCTCGACTCAACTTGACCAACTCCTCCTTGCCTTCAACACAATTCCTGCCCCAGCTCCGCCACCTATCCCACCTGCTCCTGCACCCGCTATTATACCCGCTCCGCTCGCTCCGGCCAATCCGGGTCTGCGTCGAGCAAAACCTGCCAATCTGTCGGACTTCGATGGATCGCGCGCAAATGGCTGGACCTTTCTAAACTCCTGTGAATTGTTTATGGGGCTGGCTCCGGAACAGGTCGCAGACGACCACGCTAAAATTCATTGGGCCTTATCTTTCATGAAGAGTGGACGTGCAGCACGCTTTGCAGATCACATTATCCGACAGGAGCGGAGGACCGGTGCTCCGCCTTATCGGACTTGGGTGGACTTCCGTGCAGTCTTTACAGCGGAGTTCACTCTGAAGAATGAGGAACAGGACGCGAGACTGATCCTCGAAGGAGAATCCTATTATCAAGGTCAACGGGATGTCGAGACCTATATTGACGAGTTCAAAGACTACATTGACAAAGCGGGCTATCAGGAGGATACCACATCGTACTCAAATTCCGCCATGGTCTCCGTTCCGACATTCAGAACGAGATTGCCACCCTGACCCACGGACGACCTGCGGATGATAACCCCGATGAGTGGTACTCTGCAGCACGAGTCAATGACGACAATAGGATTGCCAACAAAGCCTTCAAAGCCACTGCTCCGACCCACATCTCCGCCTTCCGCAACGTTGTCAGACCAAGAGTACCTGGCACCTCAGTATTCCCTCGGCTCTACATTCCATTCACTCTGTGTACAGCTCCGCTCGCATCCACATCCGCTCCGCCGACAAGGGACCCCAATGCAATGGACATTGATACTTCACGCGTCAAAGGCAAGAATGCCAATGCATGCTTCAGACATAACAAAACGGGTCACTTTAGTCGTGAATGCCCCCTTCGCTTCGACGTTCGCTTCATGACAACGGAGGAGCAGGACGAGTTTGTTATGGAACAACTTGTGGTCAAGGACGCAGCGGAAGCCAACTCCATTCCGCAACACGCAATTCCGGTATACAACATCGACGGAACTCCAAACGAGGCCGGAGCAATAACGGAGGTGTTGGATGTAGTGCTCCGCTATTGAGATCACTCGGAACGGACCCAGCTTGCAGTCACAAGTTTGGGAAAACAAGAAATTGTGCTAGGCTTCACTTGGCTCAAAGAACACAACCCCGAGGTAGATTGGACATCAGGGGAAGTGAAGATGAGCCGGTGTCCTGCACGATGCTGGACATGCCACCAAGAGGCAGCCCAAGAGCGGAAGGAGCGGAAGTTTGAACAAGTCCGCATCCGAGCCTGTCGGGTGGGTTCCACTCCGACGTCCGGTCCAGAGGAGGAGGCTCCACGCGGCCCATGGGTGGAGGATGTCACAGAAGGAGAAGAAGCGGAGGAGTTAGCGGAAGACAATGAGGAAGAGGATGAGTTTGAGGAGGGAGACCGCCTTTTTGTCGGAACAGTACCCGCGGAGGCGGAGTTCATTCGCGCTTCATCCAATATCTCGCAACGTCTATCGGAGGCCTTCCTCAGTAACCAAAAACCTAAATCTTTCCGCAACTCTGTACTAGACCACTTGTTTGACTTCGAAGACATATTCTCAAAGACCTCTTTCGACACCTTACCGGAAGAGCGGACTTGGGACCACGCCATTGAACTTGTTCCGGACGCCTCTCCGGTGGGGTGTAAGGTGTATCCGCTCCGAACAAACAGAAGGAACTCGACGCGTTTTTGGAGGAAAACCTTGCAACTGGTCAGATCCGCCCTTCCAAGTCTCTGATGGCATCTCCGGTATTCTACATCAAGAAGAAGGATGGCTCCCTTCGTCTTGTACAAGACTACCGGTCACTCAATTCCAAAACTATCAAAAACAAGTATCCGCTTCCGCTCATATCCGAACTGATCAATAAACTTCAACGCGCTCAATACTTCACCAAGCTCGACATCTGCTGGGGCTACAACAATGTGCAGATAAAACCCAGAGATGAGTGGAAGGCCGCTTTTCGGACCAATCACGGACTCTATGAACCATTGGTGATGTTCTTCGGCCTCACTAATAGTCCATCCACATTCCAGACTATGATGAACGAGATCTTTCAGGACCTTATCACTGAAGGTGTAGTCTGTGTTTACCTCAACAACATACTCATCTTCACAGAGACCCTTGCGGAGCATCGGAGAGTCACACGGATCATACTGGAACGACTTCACGAACACAAACTCTATCTAAAACCAGAGAAATGTGAGTTTGAACAAATGTGCATTGAATACCTAGGCCTTATTATTGAACAAGGACATGTAGAGATGGATCCAGTGAAGGTAGCGGGGGTCGCGGAGTGGCCTGCTCCGACAAACGTCTGAGAAGTACAGTCCTTTCTGGGATTCACCAACTTCTATCGCCATTTTATTGAAGGGTTTTTGGACATCGCGCGCCCTCTTTTCGAGCTCACGAAGAAAGGGCACCTCTGGTCTTGGAGGGAGGGAGAAGTGTCCGCATTTGCGGAGTTGAAGCGGAGGATTACATCCGCTCCAATCCTGGTCTTAGCTGATCATGGAAAGGAGTGGCGGATAGAAGCAGATAGCTCGGACTTTGCAACCGGAGCAGTACTGTCCCAACCAACAGAGGACGGTAAGTGGCATCCTTTCGCATTCTATTCCAAAAGCCTTAGTCTGGTGGAATGCAACTACGAGATCTACAACAAGGAGATGTTGGCGGTGATCTGTGCATTGGAGGAGTGCTCGAAGGAGCGGAGAAGACAGTGGAGATTTGGACGGACCACAAAAATCTTGAGTATTTCATGACAGCTCAAAAACTAAATCGACAACAAGCTAGATGGTCCTTATATCTCGCTCGTTTCGATTTCAAAATGCACCATCGACCTGGCAAGTCAATGGGCAAGTCCGACGCTTTGTCCCGATGAGTGGACCATGGAGACGGATCACGGGACAATGAAAACATCATCCTTCTTCAACCAGAATTGTTTGCAGTGCGAGCAATGTGTGGGGTAACTGTTCAAGGGGAAGAACACGACGTCCTCCGCCAGGTCCAACAGGGAATCCGAGAGGGGTTACTGGAGGATAGTGTGGCGGAGGTCATCAAATCCCTTCCGACCGTCGGAGCGGGATCCGTCCGTAGTGCGGAGTGGAGGCAAGCGGAAGGTTTGCTCTACTTCAGGGATCGTATCTATGTTCCTAACAATCCCCAACTGCATCATCGGATCCTCACACAACACCACGACACTCCGGTGGCCGGACATCCGGGACGGTGGAAAACCTTGGAACTGGTGTCGCGCAATTACTGGTGGCCACACATGTCTCGTTTAATAGGTCAATATTGCAAGACATGCGACTCATGCCTCCGCACCAAGGTCCGACGCACTCCGCCCTCCGGAGAGCTCAATCCACTACCGGTCCCCACGGAGCGGTGGCAAGTAACCAGTGTTGACTTCATTACTGAACTACCAGAAGCCCACGGCTACGACGCTATCATGGTCGTAGTGGACTCAGTAGGGAAGCGGGGACACTTCATCCCGACGCACTCCGACATCTCCGCACTCGGGACTGCACGCTCCTATGTTCAAAATGTCTGGAAACTCCACGGACTACCGGAGGCCATTGTCTCCGACCGAGGACCACAGTTTGTCGCCAAGTTCACGCGTGAACTATACAGGCTGCTTAACATTAAGGTTGCTGCCTCGACAGCCTACCATCCGCAGTCGGACGGACAGACGGAGCGGGTCAATCAAGGATTGGAACAATATCTTCGCCTATTCGTCAATGAACGTCAAGACGATTGGGACGAATGGCTTCCAATGGCTGAATTTGCATACAACAACCATGTTCACGCATCGACACGTCAAACTCCGTTCTACATTGACACCGGCCGCCATCCGCACATGGGATTCGAACCTCGCGAGAAGCGGACGGAAATCGAGGCGGTAGCGGATTTCAGCCAGCGGATGAAGTCCGCTCTAGAGGAGGCTCGTGCAGCACTGACAAAGGCAAAAGACGACATGGCGCGATACTACAACCAGCATCGGAGCACCACTCCGACATTCCGCCTGGGGGACAAGGTCTTTTTAGACTCATCAGACCTCAAAATCACCTGACCCACAAAAAAACTTGCACATCGATACATAGGCCCTTTCCCAGTGGTCCGACCTGTCGGAACACATGCCTATGAACTTCGCCTTTCCCCTTCCATGTCCCGCGTTCACCCAGTATTCCATGTCGTCAAACTTTCACTAGTTCCCGACGACCCTTTCCGATGCCAAGTTGCAAAAGACGACATGGCGCGATACTACAACCAGCATCGGAGCACCACTCCGACATTCCGCCCGGGGGACAAGGTCTTTTTAGACTCATCGGACCTCAAAACCACCCGACCCACAAAAAAACTTGCACATCGGTACGTAGGCCCTTTCCCAGTGGTCCGACCTGTCGGAACACATGCCTACGAACTTCGCCTTCCCCCTTCCATGTCCCGCATTCACCCAGTATTCCACGTCGTGAAACTTTCACTAGTTCCCAACGACCCTTTCCGACGCCAAGTCCGCTCTCCTCCGCCTCCGACGGTAGTCGGAGAAGAATTGGAGTATGATGTTGAAAACCTCTTGTGTTATGATCGTATTTTCACTTTTCACTTTATCTTATCTTATCTCGATCTTATCTTATCTACATCATATCATACATAAGGACATCTTATCATTATCGCGCAGCATGACGCTGCCACAACGCAGCCTCATGGAATTTACATATATAAGTAGGGTACTTTCACTTGTATTCGATAGCTTGTTCTCTTGAGATTCCCGCTGGGTCTCTTGGCAATACAGTTCTCTTATCATCTTTCCACTTCGTTCCTAAGTTTGGGCTCGCAACGTCGTTTGACTTAGCGTCGCCTCAACAGAAGAACAAGCTCTTTCTACTCGCCCGCCCAAACACACACTTCCCACTCCATCATCACTATCCCCGCCGTCCCGCACCTCTGCGTCAAAAGCCGCACTTCGTTATTACACGCGGACCCTAGCGTTAAGGGGGATCTCCCGGACTTCAGGGATAAGAAGAGAAACACTTGGTGCACCCACTATATCTAGCGTTGCCGTTTGAGACACATAGGGAAACGTTGAGCCCGTCCTGTGTCGAGGTGACCAAAGGCCGACGCAACTAACCTTCGGGAAAGCTCCTGGCGCGTGTGACGGTTGGAGAGAGCAGACCGTACATGTCTAGATCGCAAAAGGTGTTCCAACCCCCGACCCTATTTCAGGATATCGACCAGTCCAGCGCGCATAGGGGATCTGACCGCGTGGACTTCATTTTTCCTAGATCTTCCTTTGCTCGGGTAAATCGGCTACCTGGGTAAACAGATCGCTCTTTGGGTTTTTTTTCTTTTAGATTTTTTCTCACCTAAGCGTTAGAACAGGGTTGCGCGCCCGACGCAAGGTACTACTGTTCAAAAACAACCACTCCCCCTCATCACACCATCATGGCCGAAGGCACCAATGCCCAATTCGACGAAGAATTTGAACAACACCACGCACCATCACCCTTACCTCCGATACCACTGTTCAATCACCCCCCCCCCACAAAACAACAATCATGGAAGGAAATTAGAAGTCGCCGCGGATCCCGGCAAATACAATGGATCCAAAGCAATGTTCACAGTATGGTGGACTAAGATGCTCGCATGGCTCAGGGTCAACCAAGAGCTATTCAATGGAGAAGAAGAAGTGTGCATTGCAGTGTGGTCGCAATTGGACGGTCCCATGGCAGGAGTTTACGGGGAAACCCGTTTGAATCAATGTATGGAATCAGAAGATTGGCCAACGTACCGAGAGCTAGTCAGTGAAATCACAACGAGGTTTCGTCCCACCACTGAGATCGAATGGGCCCGATCCAAAATTGAGAGCTTTAAGCAAGGTTCAATGAAGACCGATGATTGGATTACGCAATTCGGGACCCTGGTGATCAAGGGCAAGATCGAGGAAAGGCACGGTGTAACCCTTTTGGAAAGGAACGCCAAGGAATCTATCATGCAACAACTCTTCCAGCAAGGAAGGAGAAAGTCCACAGTGCAGGGCACCTGTGAAGAAATTTTGGCAATCGGCAGAGCGGAAGAGACCTTCGCAGCAAGACCAGGCATGAGGACTGGCAATAACTTTGGACAACAATGGGGCAATCGGCCCACATATGGACAACAGCAGCAACAGAGGCCCTTTGGGCAACAACAGAATGGGGGGTACCATCCTCAACAACAAAACGGTCAACAACAACAACAGCAGCAACCACGATGGGATCCAAATGCAATGGACGTCGATAGGAACCAGAGACGCGCTCCTGGTAATTGTTATAACTGCGGCGGACAGGGGCATTTTGCCCGAGATTGCAGACGGCCACAGCGCAGGGTACAAGCAGCAATGATCGAACAGATTGATGAACAAGAGGAGGAGGAAATTTTGAGACAGATCAACGCGAGGCATCAAGCGCGCCAAGCTAATAATGGACAGCAGGGCCAACCGGCTCAGAACAACGGACAGGCTGCAGCGCAGCAGGATTTTGTAAACGTCAACCAGTAATTCCCCCGCTGGCTCTGACAAATCGATATGAACAATTGCCTATAGACTCTTACATACATAAAGACACTGTAAATTCTTGGTTTCAAAAGCTTACGGACGCAGCAGTTACATACAATAAAATACTATTGGACAAACCCAAAAAGGTATAAACGGACAGACAGAACACATCAACCAGGAGTTGGAGCAATATCTAAGATCATTTATTTCCCATCAGCAAACAGATTGGCCCGAATGGATGGCAACCGCGGAGTTCGCCTATAATAATAAAATTCACACGGCAACTCAGTTTTCACCGTTCTATGTAAATTATGGGTTTAACCCTAGGATGGGCGTAGAACCCCGGAGGGCAGAAAAGTCAGAACCAGCAAAAGAATTCGCAGAGCGAATGAAGAAGATTCATGAGAAGGCAGAAGCAGCGCTAGTAAAAGCACGAGAAGAGATGGAACGGTATGCGAACCTGAAACGGGGTGATGCACCAGTTTACAAAGTTGGTGACAAAGTTTGGTTATTGACTAAAGACCTAAAGTTGAACCGACCCTTAAAGAAACTTGCCGAACAATGGATTGGACCCTATACCATAACCCAAATCATTTCGTCACACGCTGGAGAACTTAAATTACCAAAAACTTGGAAAATCCACCCGGTCATCAATGTATCACGGGTCCGATTATTTAAAGAACCACTATTTATATCACAAAGGGTGCAGGCACCAAACCCGATAGTTATCAATGGTGAAGAGGAGTACGATGTCGCTAAAGTTATTGACTCAAGGTTGAAGAGAGGGAAACTGGAATATTTAGTGCAATGGGAGGGTCTGACTCAGGACCACAACACGTGGGAACCCGAGGATCACCTAGAACATGCCAAGGAAGTGGTGGAGGACTTTTTTAAATTAAACCCGAATGCACCCCGGCGCTTACGCGCAAACATCTTTGAAGGATTGGAATTTAAACCATATGAGAATTTCACAGACACCCCGGATGACATCATATCTCGCCTGGAAGTCGAGATCTAGAAAGGGGGTAATGTTATGATTGTATTTTCACTTTTCACTTTATCTTATCTTATCTCGATCTTATCTTATCTACATCATATCATATATAAGGACATCTTATCATTATCGCGCAGCATGACGCTGCCACAACGCAGCCTCATGGAATTTACATATATAAGTAGGGTACTTTCACTTGTATTCGATAGCTTGTTCTCTTGAGATTCCCGCTGGGTCTCTTGGCAATACAGTTCTCTTATCATCTTTCCACTTCGTTCCTAAGTTTGGGCTCGCAACATCGTTTGACTTAGCGTCGCCTCAACATCTTGGACAGCCGACTGCATCGAGGCAAGCTTCATGTTATGCGTAACAAACCGTTCCAAGGTTCGGGCAGAGTATGCAGGAAGATGGAAAGGCGAAGAGCAATGTGATTGCTAAATCTAAGGAATCTAGCTATAGTACAAAGGGTTTATATAGGTACTGACTATAGGCGATAGCATATGAGTCAGTACTGCGTAAGGCAGTGTATCTGAGTAAGATAACTGCGGAAGGCAGTGCGTCTGAGTAAGATGACTGCGGAATGAGTCAGACGGCTGCGGAAAGCGAGTCAGCGCGGGAGCGAAGTATACTAAAGGGAATAAAGTATAATACGATATGTGTAAGCGGGGGCCGATGAGTAAGAATGAAAAGTAAGCGTATACGTCCGTAGTCGTTAGTCCGTAACATGTTCCCCTCCTCAAGGTCTGTGTCCTCACAGACTACCTACTCCCATCCATCGTTGCCATTTGGATCGGCCCAGGCAGGGTCAACTCGGTTACCCCAATCCTTTATCAGTTCGTCGTTTACCGCCGTGGCAAACTCCAAACCTCGAACGGCGAGGCGAAGGCGTCGATTCTCGACAGCAAGGGTGTTGGTATAGTTTTTGAGGATGAGTTTTTCCTCAGCGGTGGGGGCGGTTGGCAAATCGGAGAGGGTATGAAGGCGGATGTGCATCTGCCGGTGGAGGATGTCGGCAACGGAGGTTTCGAGCGCATGGATCTGGTCGCGCATGGAGAGTGCTTCGCCGATGAGGGTGGTGATGGTGGGGTTGATATCGGAAGCATCGGTGGAGGCGGCGGTGATGTTGGACATGGTGTGGAGGATGTTGGAGAGATAGAGGAAGAATGGAGTAGCTATGTTTGGAGACGGAGCGGGGAACTCGGTAGGTTTTGACTGATGAAGGTCGATGCTGTTTGCTGATTTCAACGGGTGTCTTTTATCGTGGACGCGACGGGTTCTGCCGATGGAAATCACGGATCAAATCTTGAGCGTTCTGAACATTAGCTCGCGGTTCCCATGTGTTCTCTTCTGGGCCATATCCTTCCCACTGGACAAGGTACTGGATCTTTCCGCGGAACTTTCGAGAGTCCAGGATCGTAGACACATGGTACTCTTCTCGTCCTTCGACGATGATCGGATCAGGGGCTGGTTTCCTTTTCTGGATGGCGTACTTCGGCGTTTCATATGGTGACAACAGGGTCTCGTTGAACACAGGGTGGATCATCTTCCAAGTCTTCGGAAGATCAAGAAGGTACGCGCTAGCCCCTTTCTTCTCTAGAACTTTGAATGGTCCATGTCGGAGTGCATCAAGTTTCTTTGAGGGTCGATCGGTCCTGATGTTAGTTCCTTCCAGCCACACCTTGTCTCCGATGCGGTAGTCCCGAGACGGACTTCGCCGTGTGTCAACTGTCTTCTTCATCTGATCCTGTGCTTGTTTCAGCGCAGCATTGGCTTCTTCGCGTGCCTGTTTGAGTTTTTTCAAGAAGTCGTTGGCAGCCGGATTGGTATCCTCTAACACGAGTTCTCCCTTCCACGGATGTAAACCGTAGTTGAGGTAGAAGGGGGTGTGCTTCGTTGCCTGGTGCTCTTTGTCATTGTACTGGAACTCTGCGATTGCGATCCATTCCGCCCAATCATCCTGTAGATGGTTGACGAAGTTTCGTAAGAACGCTTCTGTTTCCTGATGCGATCGCTCGGCCTGTCCATCAGTCTGTGGGTGGTACGCGGTGGACAGGTTCCTCTTGATCCCCAACATGCGGCAAAGTATCTCCATGAACTTCGCAGCGAACTGTGGTCCCCTATCGCTGATGATCTTCTTGGGGATCCCGTGAAGTTTCCATATCTGGTCCCGATAGATCTTGGCTAATCCTTCAGCCGATAGTTCCACGGTTGTCGGGATGAGATGAAGCATCTTTGAATGTCTGTCCGTGATGACCAGAATTGCGTTCTTCCCATCAGATTCTGGTATCGGTCCCACGACGTCAATCCCTATGTCTTCCCATGGTTGACTTGGCGCGGCGTTAGGGTGTAGAGGGGCGTGTCTTCTTTGGCGGCTGATCTTGTTACGTTGACAGGTGTCACAACCTTTCACATACTTCTTTACGTCATGTAGGATGGTGGGCCACCAGTAGGTGCGAGTGAGGAGTTCGTGTGTTCGATATTGTCCTGGATGTCCTGCCACTGGTGCGTCGTGCGCTTCAAACATCAGTTCTTGGCGCAATTGTGGATCTGGTGGAACATAGACTCGTTCTCCTGCGTAGGTGATGCCATTTTCCTGCTGGTACCAGTGAGGATTCTTCTTCAGACCCTGGGCTACTTCTGTCTCCATGCGATTCGAGGCCTTGATGCGTGCGATCCATGGGTTTTCGATGGTTGTGATGTTTCCGATTTTGATGGAATCAGATGTTTCACCCCCTTCAAAGAATTGTTCCTCCGTGAACATCTCCATTTGTATCACATCTTCTGATTCCAATCGTTTCAAAAATAGTCCCTCCTTGAGCATTTGGTCGCTGTCCTGCGGCTCGAGTTCCGTTTCATACCAGGGTAAACGTGACAGGATGTCTGCTTTCGCGTTTGTCTTCCCAGGTACATGTCGCAATTCGAAGTCATAGTCTTGTAGCTTCATCTTCCAGCGCCTCTGTCGTTGGTTTAGGTCCTGAGGACGCCGGAAATACTCCAGGTTTTTGTGATCGGTTAAGATCTCGAAACGTTCCTTGGCTTCAAGTAGATAATGTCGCCAGTCCTTCAGTGCTTCCATGACCGCCAAGAGCTCCTTGTCATATATCTCGTAATTCTGTTCGGCCGCGGACATGGTCCGCGACAAGAACGCGATAGGATGCCACTTGTCGTCTTGTTTCTGTGAGAGTACCGCTCCAATTGCATAACCCGATGCATCGGTTTCAACCCTGAACTGTCCGTCCGGTTTGGGCAATGCCAAGACTGGTGCTGTCGTGATTGCCCGTATGAGACCTTCAAATGCTTCTTGCGCCGCTGGTCCCCATGTGAATGCTGTATTTCCCGTAAGTGTCGTGAGTGGCTTTGCGATGTTTGAGTATCCCTCAATGAAGCGTCGATAAAAGTTGGCAAATCCCAGGAACCTCTGGACCTCCTTTTTTGATGTGGGTACTCGCCAGTTCCGGATTGTGTCCACCTTTTCAGTTTCCATCTCGACACGCCCTTCACCAACGACATATCCCAATATGGGGCATTTCGTTACTTCCCAAAGACACTTCTTCTCCTTTAGGAACAAGTCATTGTCCGACAAGATCTGCAAGATTTCTTCGGTATTCCGGGCGAGTTCTTCCTTGGTTTTACCAATAACCACTATGTCATCCATGTAAATCACACAGATGCGCCGACGGATCTGATCCCTGAATAGGCTGGCCATCATCCGAGAGAACGTTCCCGGGGAATTGCAGAGACCGAAAAACATGACCAATGGTTCAAACAATCCTCGGCTGGTCAAGAAGGCGGCTTTCCATTCGTCACCCTTTTTGATCCGCACATTATTGTATCCCCACATGATGTCCATTTTGTTGAAGTAGACTGCGTCCTTCAGTACATCCAAGAGGTCGTTGATACGTGGGAGTGGGAATTTGTCCTTAACCGTGAATTTGTTAACCGTGCGATAGTCCTGTACCAATCGTTTGGAACCGTCTTTCTTGTTAATGAAGAAGCAGGGTGATGCATAAGGGGATTTGGATGGTCGGATCTTTCCGGTTGCCAGGCCTTCATCAATGAAATCGTCCAGTTCTTCTTGCTCCTTTTGGGTCATAGGGTACGTGTTTCCTCCTAGCTCCTTTGGTGCGTCCGGTGTAAGTTCGATGCCGTGGTCCCATTCTCTTTCCCTTGGGATCTTGTCAAAGTTTTCTTTTTCGAAAAGATGGGCAAAACGTTCAACATATGAGGGTCGTTTGGTTGTGGGAGGTGGTGTGGGAGTAACTGCTTCCAATATGGGGTCTCCGGGCTTCCATTTCTGATCTGATTTCTTGGGTGCGTCCTTGTCTCGTACTTCCACCATGCGAACCCGATGTTTGCGACCATTAAGGTTAACCCTGAAATCCGAGTGTTTGGTTTGACACGTTGATGGGCATCGGTTGAATGTTACGGCGCCGGTCGTCCAATTGATTGTAGGGTTGTGGTGCACCAACCAATCATGTCCCAAAAGCATATCCGTTCTCCCAATGTCCAATACCATTGCCTCCATGGTTTCCTGGTGTGTTCCCAAGTCCAGCTTGACTTCGGCAAGTTTTTCTGCTTTCTGTTGTCGGTTCGGTGATCCATCCGCATTTAGGATTGATATGGGCTTTATTCCACGTGTGGGAAGGTTCTGTTCACGTACTATTCTGGGATGGATACATGTGCGTTCACATCCGCTATCGACCTCGGGTCGAATGGCCTTTGGTCCTCGTCGTGTTTTGATCTGAGCTTGCAGCTTGATCTCTCGTCGTTTCGGAGGTTTATCTCCCTTGACAATCTTAGTTGACGCAACGGCTCGCTTTGCAGGGATAACATAAGTTATATTGTCTGTAACTGCACCAGGCAAGCGAGTTCGTTTAATGGATAAGGGTCGCGACTTAGCGTCGTTTAATCGGACCCTTCGGGAAAATCCTTCTCATCGGTCTCTATGGTGATGGTTTCATCGTCATCATCGGTATCTCCATCAGACACCTTTCTAATCTTTCCAGAGTTCTTCTTCGGCTTGCGGCAGTTGCGCGCGATATGTCCTTCTTGGTCGCAGTTGAAACACTTACGACCATCTTTCTTCTTCGGGGCTTTGCAGTCTTTGGCAAGGTGACCAAAGCGCTGACAGTTGTAGCAACGGGCTACTCCTGCTTTGTCGATCTCCATGGCTTTGCCTTGACCACCATAAGTGGTACCCGATCCGGTGCGTGTGTCGCCACCCCCTCGGATGACTAATGCATGTCCCTCCATCTGTCGTCCCTTGTTTCGGATCTCCTTTGCGTAATCAGTGTACGTCTTGCCATCGCTAGCCACTTGTTCAGAAATTCTGCGGTTGACATTCTTTTCCAGGATGTATTTCCCGGTTTCTTCGCCAAGGTTTGACAGCTTCAAGATCTCTTCGAATTCGTCCAAGAATTCGTCGATGGTGCGTTTCTCCTGTTTCAGGACTTCGAGTTTCGCCTTGGCCGCTGCCGACTTGTTGGCAATAGAGAATCGCGTAGCGATGTCGTCTGAGAATCCTAACCAGGTGATGTTCTCGCCATCGGTGGCAAGAGCGTCTAACTTGTTGCTGGCCCAGTGTTTACCGGACCCTTCCATCATGCGGGATAACACCGCAAGAATCTTCTGATCATCGGACAGTCCCTTCTGGAACCTGATGTATAATTTGGTGGCTTTCCACCACTCGTCGAAGGTGTGTCTGTCTTTGAACATCCCAGGATCTTTGATGATCTTGGATGTATCCATTGTTTGTACTGTCGGTGCTTCTGCCATGTCTAGAACCTGCGGAGTAGGAGAGGTGTCGGATTGTTGGGATGAAGATGGGGTTCGGGATATAGGTAGGGGTTGAAAATCAGTCCCTGTTCTAGGCGTCTGTTCGGTATCTGACTGCGCTGAGTCAAAAGTAAATTCGTCAGGGGACTCGTCGGCGGAATCGGTGGCAAAACGTTCGGGGTATTTCCTCTGTAGATCTCTAAGGAATCTCTGTTCCTGCGCGTCTGTTGGTCGCGAGAAGGGGTCAAGTCTCTCGTTTCGTGCCCAACGGTTGTACTCGGTTTGTTGTTCTTCGATGGTGAAGTGGGCGTAGATCTGCTGCTTCGAGTAGGACGTGATGATGTGGCTCTGGGACGTCTCGATGTGAGCGTCCTAATCAATCTTCTGATAACGGTTGTCTGGACACCGATAAACTCTCTGATCTCTGTGATCCGACCTGTCTGAGGTCCTTCTTGAACGCGAAAGCTTTCGAGTTCGTTCTGTCGGGCGTTGTAACGCGCGATCTGGTGTTGCCGAGCAAGATGGATGCTCTCTGCTATCTCGCCGTGGGGGCGATGCTCGTCGTTGTCTAGTTCTTCGTCAAGCACCTGCTGTAGGATGCGACGGATCTCCGATTCGATGTACTGCTGGATAAGCGTAAAATCGATACTGTCTCGAGGACTTAGCTCCTCCTGTCGGGCTTCTGGCGTGCTGAATGGGTTACTGGTGAAGTCTTCAAAGAAGCGCGACGTCTTGACTCGTCTGGTAGTTGCTCTCTTCGCTCTGGGCGAACCTAACGAGATTTAGCAACTTGTTATGCGTAACAAACCGTTCCAAGGTTCGGGCAGAGTATGCAGGAAGATGGAAAGGCGAAGAGCAATGTGATTGCTAAATCTAAGGAATCTAGCTATAGTACAAAGGGTTTATATAGGTACTGACTATAGGCGATAGCATATGAGTCAGTACTGCGTAAGGCAGTGTATCTGAGTAAGATAACTGCGGAAGGCAGTGCGTCTGAGTAAGATGACTGCGGAATGAGTCAGACGGCTGCGGAAAGCGAGTCAGCGCGGGAGCGAAGTATACTAAAGGGAATAAAGTATAATACGATATGTGTAAGCGGGGGCCGATGAGTAAGAATGAAAAGTAAGCGTATACGTCCGTAGTCGTTAGTCCGTAACACTTCAATTCTTGGTCAAATGGAAGGGATATGGCTATGAAGAGAATTCCTGGGAAGCAGAAGACAATGTCCACGCTCCGCGCCTAGTCCGCGACTTCTACCGACGGCAGGTACTATCATTCATCTTGTTTCCATTCATCCTTCATCGCTACTCCCGATCATTGCTCATCATTCATGCGTCTTGTTTTATCTCTTATTTCATATCTCATTTTACTATTTATCTCGCTAGCTTGCAGGGGAATCCTTAGAACTTTCTCTTCGGATCTCCCTTGCAAGGTGTGTGTTGTATTACTTATCAGACTGCTCAATCTAAACTTTGGATCTCCCTTGCAAGTATCTGAGTTTGAGTCTTGGATCGTAAGGTCGCCCTTACAGATACGATCAGAGGACGTCGGAGATGGTGGAATAGAAAGGAAAGGAAGGAAGGAAAGGAAAAGTGAAAAGTGAAAGTGGTTGCCCTTACAGTTGGTCGGGAATTGGTAATAGTATATTATACTATTTATAAGAGTAGGGGAGATCAAGGGAAGATGTGGGGATGAGGGGAGGTGACAGGGAGGGGCATGGGAGTCTACCGAGACATCATTCAGCATCATCAGGACTCGATCTGAGGCTGTGGGAGATGGTGGGAATGGGACCTGGACATCGTCGATGGAAGCCCCCTTGATTGATGATGCAGAATGTGCCGAGGATCTCTACAAGACATGCTTTGAATCCCTGGGATTTATTCAACAATTCAGTAAACTAGCCTATCTAACACTGACGGTTCTTGTTAGAGGTGCATCAGTGGTCCTGATGCACCTCTAAATAAGGGGGATATGTGGGTTTATCAGGTGTGTAAAAGCCAGAGTAACACAGTGAACACCTTGATGGAGACAATGAACCCTCACAACATGCATGCAGGGGCTCTTGGCCTGATCCTCAATCATGCTCTCATGCTTCGGGTCATTTCATACAAAGAATAACATTGAAGTTTTCCAATCGTCAATACATTGCCACCAACACATCAAAGATGGGAATGATTAGTTCGGGACATGTTCGGGACTCTGACATGGGCCCGACGGGGGAAAATAAAGGCGACCGGAACTATACACAAAAGTGGGGGGACGTCGGAAATCAAGATGGCCAAAAATGGCAATATTGATAACAGGGATCTGGGAGCACCCCGGGCCCGACGGGTTGGCAACACCGCTGTGGTCAGGATCTGGTTACTATTGGGATGGATTTTGATACTTGACCCGTTGCAGTTGTGAGTTTGATGCCTGAAGATAGCGAGTATTTGTATTCTACATATATATTCATGTATGGGGCTTTTTACATAGCGAAAGGCCACAATCTTTTGTCTAATATGATCTACATTCATAATGTTTGCTATTTTAGTGGTGAAACGAAAACTGCAGAGGTGACATGTGTTCTTGGTGGCCTTTCAACTTCATCCTATAATTCATCTGTGTCCAAATTCTTATAGAAACTGACCCATGGTTCCCTCAATATAGGTACAGGGGAATCAGGTAAATCCACCATTGTCTAGCAAATGAAAATCATCAACCAGGGTGGCTTCAACGAGCCATGAGACTTCCCTTCAACCTCCTCTCCCAGGGGCAACACAATTGCCTTCCACATAACAAAACGTCAAGGATTTCTTCGTCATGTTTCCTCTGCCCAGCATATGAGACCCGTTCCCGCCTCCGACCCTCACCCGGCCCCGATGGGATGAAATTATTCCCCTACAGAGCAAGACTCGCCATCGACTCCTCTCTCCATTTTTCCTCTGCATGAAGCATTCCTTTCTTCTAGTTAAAGGTCTTATCTTTCCCTGTTTTGCAAACCCATGTATCCCCCATTTACAATATCAGCAAGGAAGACAATGTCTCCCTCAACCCAGGTTCCCGCACTCAAATGGCCACTGTGAACAAAGGTATCATTCTTTGGGTAGCATTCAAAAGCCGTACATAAGGCTATTGCCATTTCACCCTTATAACATCAGAGCATATTGACTTAATGTCTCATCAGCCCAGCTATTATTTACAATGTTCACCCACTCGTCAGCCCAGCTGTAAGGTATAGACATCATGCTGGGCTCAGTCCGCTGTCACTGTCATCACACGTTATTTTCCACATCCGCTATTCTGTTGTTTATAGGTATATACTACTATAACATGTGCATGTTGTGGTCTGTTTGTGTGTTTCTACAATAAACTCACATATATAGTAACTCATGGAATGTTCCAGAGAATGACATCATGGATGATGTCAGAGATACATCACAATGATGTAGTGATCATGTGTTTGATCATGTGCTGGATCCAGTAGTTCCAACACTCCCCCTCACTTAGAAGCCGGTAATCGCTTCGTAAGTGGAGTGTAGGGCGAGGTAAACTCTAACCCTAATTGTGAGCAGAATTCCTCGAAGGTCACTCTTGGTAAGTTCTTCGTGAACATATCCACGGGGTTATCAGTCCCGGGAGTGAAGAAGAGCTCGATTATTTCTTCTTCAACATACTCACGTATAGCGTGATATCATATGTCAATGTTTTTAGTGTGTGCTTTGGTTACAGGGTTTTGCCCATTAAAGATGGACCCTTGATTATCACCGTTGATAGGGACAGTGAAACGAAGGAAGTGAGTCTGGGGATGAGCGTGAGCGATATCTCTATCACACACACAAACACCAAACACAACAACGAAGACCGAACAAGTCTCGCGATGTGTACTTCTCAATCGATATAGTTCGGGGTGATGAGTGGGATCACTCAGGATGCGACTCTTCCAAACAACAATTGAATAACTCATTTAGCGATGGCTCAATAAGTCTCGAACAAGACTTAGAGATAGTTCTCAATAGATAATGAACCGAGGTTTGTGATTTCCGAACCAACAAGACTTCGCAAACATGATCTCGACCGAATACGAACATGACAATGACCAATACGACCGATAGATAACATGATTTTGATGATTGACAAGTTCTCCAACACACAAAACACAATCGCGACTGACTTCCAATGCAAACCAAACGATCTCAAGGCTTCAATGATACTCGTGAATGACGACAGATGCACAAGACAAATGCTATCAATTCTGGGGCACAATCTAACCTAACCTATCTACAACGAAACTACGAGATTTTATACATGAGCAGCAATAAATATAGAAAAAGGTTGCATGTGGTATCAATAAATGGTATCCAGTCAAATGACCTTCGCTAAAGTCGTTTCAATGTGCCCATGTGGTAGACAACGCCACAGGTACGCCCCTTTTCCATATCCGAACCTCTGCCACACTGGAGAGGCCACTATTTCAATATCTTGGTTTTGCAATGTACCCGGGACAATGCCGACTAGTTACCGTGAGGTATCAACTGCATCAATTAAGGGTCGCCTCGGTAAGCCACCCATCAGATTCAATCTCTATCAAAGTTCACCATAAGGTCACGTTGATCGCAACGTATCAAACCCGATCTCGGTCTGTATCATTCGATGTCATTTCGATATTCCCAATATGGACAATTTGGACGTGAAGCACGGCGCACGTTGACCAAACCTCTCGCGAGAATGTCTCCAGTCAAGCCCCGACGTATGGTAGACAGTGCTAGTGTCATCGATAACTCCAATATAACCCATCTCCTTGTTTCACGCTTCGTCGCGAGAGGCACTCGATAGTCTTTTCTATCTCGCGAGACGATCCCATAGCTCTCGAGTATCATAGCTAAGCCCATAGTGGTGACCAGCGCTATGTCCTACATTGCCAGGGTTGCTGGTCTCTCTCTAACGTTGCCACTAAGTCCTCAGAATCGGAGCTCATCTAGGACTCCCTATATCCCTTAGAGATAGTGTGAAAGGGTGCAAAATGCGCAGATTTTAGGCCTAGATGCATCGCGGCCTTATCACCTCCCCCACACTAAATCCTGACTGTCCCAGTCAATCCTATCTAACGACAGCGATATGACCAGTCCACTCTAGCACAGTTTTCATATATTCGAGTTCCACCCCAAAACATGTTTCTCGCGAGACGGCCCCACTTGACACGCCACACTGTGGACACACAAAGTCCGCACTCGGCCCCCACTGGCCTCATGTTCGCCTATACCAAGTAATATCAAAGGTTTGCCGTTCTCGCGACCTAACTCCACACTGATGGATCTTGACAGATAAATTTTCTCCACAGTAGCCTCGCGAGACTTCCAATTCCCATAAAGGCTGGGGCATTCTTCCTCATTCTCCAGTTCTCACTTTTCCTCTCGTTCAACATGACCACTTCTCCGAACGAGCTCTACACTCGTCTTTCCAAGTTCGAGGTCGAACTCAATATCCTCACTGATCTCAACCGACTCCGCAAGTCCGGAGAAGCATGGGTTCAGGAAATCTTATCAGAACTTCACAATACACTGGTGGGTCATGCTCGCGATACCCTGTTTCCTACTAAAACATTCCTTCTTTCAGGTCGCGGCTGCAGGTTGTGGTGGACGACTACGCCGAGCGGCTCTTAAACACCATCATGTACAACTTATACCGCGCTGGCTACACGATGGACCACCGCTGGTGGAAATGGTGGCCCGACCTTCATGGGCAAACCCTCCAAGACCTCCCCAAGGTGAGTCATTTGCTTATTTGCTTTGCTAATTCCCACATTATATTTATGCAGGATCGCCTACTGGAAGAGGACGAGGCCATCCCCGTCCCCGAACCGTCCATCTCTAGCGGGAAACAGCCCGCAAAGCTCATCGTGAAGGCCATGGAGTACATGACGGCTGGTCCAACTTCACCCCACATCGAGGACAAGGGCAAGTCGACCTCTCGCGCTGCACGGTCGAAGCCTGTGACCCGTGTTAGCGGTAAGCGTGCGGCTCCTCATTCGCCTCCCAGTCAGGGAGCTCTCAAGGTGAACCTCCTGATCATTTCTTTTACTTCTTACTAAATTTCCTTCCAAAAACGTCGCTCCAATATCGGTCGTCAAGCTTTGCAAGCAGACAGCAAGGACGACAACGTCGAGGTGGTCGGCACGCACACCCCCGCCAGACCTCAACCCATTGCTACTAGGCCCCGTGTCGTAACAGCGCCCGCGGTGATAGGGCCGTGATGTGTCTAGGCCTAAATCTTCGCATTTTGCATCATTTCACACTATCTCTAAGGGATATAGAGAGTCCTAGATGAGCTCCGATTCTGAGGACTTAGTGGCGACGTTAGAGAGACATTTTAAAGCATTTAGAGACCATGACAATGTAGGACATAGCGCTGGTCACCACTATGGGCTTAGCTATGATACTCGAGAGCCATGGGATCGTCTCGCGAGATAGATAAGACTATCAAGCACCTCTCAAAACGAAGCGCGAAACAAGGAGATTGATTATATTGGATTTATCGATGACACTAGCACTGTCTACTATACATCGAGGGCTTGACTGGAGACATTCCCGCGAGAGGCTTGGCAAATGTGCGTATCGCTTCGCGTCCAAATGGTCCATATGGGGAATAGCCAATGACATCGGATCGAACAGACCAAGATCAGGTTTGATACACCGCAATCAATGTGCATTACATGGCAGACATATTGATATGGATCGGTTGTTGATCGGTTGCTTACTGAGATGACCGTTCATCAAAGCATC
Organism: Entoloma clypeatum; assembly: GCA_963565915.1. Taxonomy (NCBI): domain Eukaryota; kingdom Fungi; phylum Basidiomycota; class Agaricomycetes; order Agaricales; family Entolomataceae; genus Entoloma; species Entoloma clypeatum. The sequence continues at coordinate 1,252,879 of OY751486.1, read as the reverse complement.
TGATACCTCACAGTAACTCATTGGCATCGTCGCGAGGTGTATCTGTAAGCGGGACCTAGAACACGTAAGGACCGTGTAAATCCTCAGAGGGTCCAAGAGAACAACGACTCTATAATGCATACCTAGAACACGTAAGGACCGTGTAACTAGTGGTATATAAGTATACAGAGGAGTGGATGAAGACAACAATACACTTACATCCTCAGAGGGTCCAAGAGAACAACGACTGAGGATGTAAGGTATCGATTGTCGATATATATATGGAGGACGCGATCACGTGGGCAGAGCGATGATATATGACGTATGTCCAACACACCCCCATCAGCGCGACGGAATGAACGTGAGGGAGGAAAATATATGAGTAAGGTAGTCAAGAACGACGAACCAGGCCCAGGGATTTACAGTGTTTCTCATGTAATGCTGGTGGTAAGGCTTTGGTGAAGATGTCGGCGACCATGTCAACTGTTGAAACCCAGGACGTCTCGAAGGCACCGGAGTTGACGAGGTTACGAAGGAAGTGGTGACGGACGTCGATGTGTTTCGTTCTATTGTTAATGGCATCCGATTCTGCTAGGTGTATAGCGCTCTGATTGTCACATAAGATGGGGAAAGGGCGCGGTATGGGTAACTTGGTACCGTCGAGGAAAGATCGGATGGCCATCGCCGCACGAAAGCATCCGCCCAGTGAGAGGTATTCTGCCTCTGTGGATGACAGTGCGACAGTCTTCTGTTTGCTCGCTGAATAGTCGACGAGGGATCCAAAGAGGAAGATCGCGTAGCCTGAGATACTGCGGCGGTCTACGGCGTCGGAAGCCCAATCAGCATCAGAGAATCCACAGTCGGTCGGGAGGATCAGGGCATCTCGTGGACCGACAGGTTGCTGGTCGAAGTTAAACTCGAGCGCAAAATCGAGGGTTCCACGTAGGTATCGTAAGACTCCCTTGGCCGCTAGCATGTGGGCACGGGTGGGGTTCGAGTTGTACTGACCAAGAGCTGACGCTGCATAGGATATGTCCGGGCGCGTGCAAATGGCAAGGTAAAGGAGGGACCCAACCAGTCGCTGGTAGTTGACCTTCAATTCGTCATCCGGGATGTCAGGTAGAGCATTGGGCGGCGCCAGTGGTAATGCATGGAGAGGATGTCGTAACGGGACCGGAGAGGTGTGGGCATTCATTAAGTTGTGCGCGGTAAGTAGGTCCACAATGAACGGGCGTTGCGATAGCCATAGCTTCCGTTCGTTAAGGTCTCTCGTGATCCGAATTCCCAGGTAAAGTGAGGCAGGACCTTGGTCTATTACCTCGATGCGCTCGTTCATCCTCCTCAGTACCCAGTCGTAGAGCTCCATCGAGTTTGTGGCCACAAGACCGTCGTCGACGTGGACCGGCATGATGATCGTGAGGTCTTCTCCTGTGGTCGGCATGGTTATGGATGGGTGTGGTGGTGATGAGTAACGTGCAATGAAAACCGCCTGATCAATCTCGCAGGGTACGAACCCGATTTGCTCTAAGATGGACCGGAGGAGGAGGTAGAACTCCCGAGATGATTGTCGCAGTCCGTAGATCGCCCGCTTCACGAGCATGCAATTGTGCTCAGGTCCCATACCAGGGAGTGCGAAGCCAGGTATGTTCTTGCAGTAGATGATGTGTGACAGCGGTGCATTGAGGAACGCCGTCTTGCAGTCGTACGTAAGGATGAACCACCCCTTGTTGGTAGCGAAGGCGAGGACGATCCTGAGGCTACTCAAACGAGCAACTGGCGCGTAAGTTTTCCCATAGTCTTCCAGACCCTGGAGGAAACCCAGAGCTACCAGTCGAGCCTTCTCTTTACCCACTATGATAGTGCCATCTGGATTGTACTTGTATGCGTAGCACCAGCGGACGCCAATAGCCTTGCGACCAGGGGGTAAAACCGCCGGTTCGAATACCTCACGTTCGACCAGGCTATCGAATTCTCGGTGCATCGCGGAGTTCCAGGTCGCCGAATCAGGACGCGCCGACGCTTCACGGGAGTTATCTGGTGGTTTCGTCAGATCAAACTTGCGTGGTAGGCGTGTGGGATCCGGGAAAGCGGCGTAGCACTGTTGTTCGATAATGGTGGAGAGCTCAAGTGCATATGTATCGTCGTAGGTATCAGCCGACGTGGAGGCTGAGGCGAGTAGGGCGAGGAATTCATCATGTGCTGTTCGGAGTGGGTCGGTAGGTGATACTGGAATCGGAAGAGCAGCACCCCCATGAGTAGGGATGTCACCCCCAGGAACCAGGCGGGTTTCAGGCGGCCGGCGAGCATTGCGTTCCTGGATGGTCTCTGGTATTGAGGGAGGGGCGATACGAGTACGCGTTGGGCGAGGTAATGGCGGGATGGACAATGTAGGAGCAGGGTTACGTACCAATGGTGAGCGTCTCAGCATTCCACGGTCGTTCTCGTCGAAGATGACATCCCTGGCAAAGTGGTAGGAGCCATCACCAGTAGCCCGGATGCGCCAACCTATCCTGTTCTCCTCGTAGCCAAGGAAAATAGCCTCGAAACGTCGCGGACTACCAGGGGTTCGCTTCTCCGGAGGTATGAAGGCCCAACACCGACACCCCCATGCGCGAAGATGGGAAAGATCTGGTTTAGCGCGTTTATAAAGTTCATAAGGCGTGACATCTGGTGGTAGTGCTTTGGACGGGAGTCGGTTGCGTAAGTATTGCGTGGTCGTAACCGCATCCATGAAGAATGTGTCTGATAGTCCAGAGTCAGCGAGGAGTGTCTGGGCGCCATCGGTGAGAGTGCATATGAAGCGCTCCGCGGTTCCGTTCTGGGAGTGGGCATAAGGTACCGTTTGCTGAACGGAGATACCCTTGGAGCTAAAGTGGTTCCCTAACATACCCTTGATGAACTCCAAGGCACCATCACATCGGACAGACTTGACCAGTGAACCTGTTTGACGCTCGACCTCAGACTCCACGAGGAGATACTTTTCGTAAGCCTGGCTTTTCTTGGATAATGGGTATGTGAACCCAAAGTGTGTGTAAGAGTCCAGGATGCTGACGAAGTAAGTGTTACCCGCCGGTGACTGTGTCGGGAAAGGACCACATATATCCATGTGTAGTAGTTCACCTGGGTGTTCCGCGCGCCGGTGGTGTGAGGCAAACGGTTGTTGGGGGCACTTTCCTACTATGCAGGAGACGCAGTGTTCTCGTCCGCCCGGTCCTTTGAATGTGACGCCCTTCACTATATCCTTCATGAGGATGTTACGTGTCGTCTCAGCACTGGCATGACCTAGGCGTCGGTGCCAAAGGTGGAACGTCTCCGCGACAGGCACAAAGGTGATCGTATTGGGTATATGCCCTGAAGGAGCCATCAATGCTACGGGTTCGACAGGGGCTACCGGTTCTGGTGGTAGCAGGAAGTCACACGCCAAGAAAGATAAGCGGTGGAGGAAAGCAGCGCGGAGCGGTACCAGTTCTCCAGAGGGTAGAGGGAATTCAATGGTGGTCCCTGTCGGAAGGAAATGCAGATGTATTCCTTTCTCCTGAAAGCTACCGACAGATAGTAGGTTGATCGGAACATCCGGTGCATGAAGACAGTCCGATAGGGCAATCGTATACTCCTTACCACCGAGCATAGCACGGAAGCGCACTTCGCCACGTGCCAACGTGTTCAGCACTCCACAATTTGCCGTACCCACCGGTGTAGCCTGGTCCGGATGATAAGTCCAGAAGTATCTTCGGTCACGGAAGATGTGCGACGAGGCTGCCGAGTCGAGTGCAGAGTTATACCTATTCGTGATCGTTAGGAAAGCGATCGGTCCCAACGTCCGTTCAAGCTCGAGGAACGGGGCAGCCACGTACGCCTTGGAGGGAGGTATGACGAAAGGTTCACGCGTAGGATAATAGAAAAGAACGTCTGATTTGGGCGATGCTGGTACAGGGTCTACGGTGTCACTGGGAAATGTGGTAGGTGTATCACTCGGCAGGGGTTGCGCGTCGGGTGAGGGGGAAATAGGTAAGTCAACGTCCAAAGCTACATTCGCGTGCTCTCGTCTACGGCCCATACTGAGTCCCTTCACATTGTTCGGGTTGCCTCCATTCGGCGCAACGCAGTGTTCGTGTAAATGACCCACCGCGCCGCAAGTCGAGCACGTCATGTTGCGGGTCCGAGGAACTGTGTCGGAGGTAGAGGTAGGGGGCATGGAAGTCGTCGAGGTGGGCACAGGGGTAGGAACTGTCGGGGCAGGGCGGGTGGAACGTCGTTGTGGTTGGGGGTCCGGGTGTAGGTGGCGATTGCGTACATCGATGGTGAGTACCTTCGTAATCAGGAACTCGATGTGATAGTATAACGGCGGGCACATATCGAAACCATCGTAGGCCAGTTTGCGGACTTCTCGGTAAGATTCATCTTGTGGTAAATTGTCCACAAAATGGCGGGTAAGATCAAAATCTGTGAAATCCCATGGCGTTCCCTGAAGTCGTTGAAGAGCCGTTCGCCACGCCTCGACGAACCGGATGACGGAATCATGGCCGTTGCCACATCGGAAGCGTACAATTTTGTCCTTGATGACACCCGCGCCTGCCGCATCACCACCCCCATATCCACGCGAAAGCGCAGCAAAGACATCTCGGGCGGTGGACGTAACGTTACCATGCATGTCCCGTCGTGGAGGTACCATCGATGCCGGACCTTGGCCTAGTTTGCCTACGAGGATATGTCGCACGATCCCATCTGTGCGCCACCAGTCCTTGTATGCGCTCATCTCGGCCGGAGTCAACTGATTATGGTATGTAGGTGGGTAGGTCGGCTCGGAAAGAGGCTCGGATAGGGTGTTGTTGGTTGAGATATGCGGGTAGAGGCCTAAATTGTCCACCATGTCGATCATCGCTGCGTACCACCGAGGCCAATCACCAGCGGTTGAAAGGAGTGGAATGCGTGATAAGTCAGGTAGCGTAATCTTAAAAGCGGAAGAGTGGGAATTCGTAGGTAAGGGATGATTCATAGGTAACGGTGGTTGATGCAGAGTTTGTGGTTGAAACGGGGATCGCAATGGAGAAGGGTGCGCCGGTTGGTGTGTGTGATGGGGTATCTGAGAGGCAGAGGGAGGAATACGAGGTGACGCACGATGGGAAGGAGGAGAAGCGATCTGGGGATTGTGGTTTGTAGGTATATGCGCGGGAAAAACAGTCGACTGGACCTGGGGAACATGAGGAGGCAATTTGGACGTGGTTGCGCGTGGGAAGGGAGAGTTTCTCGGAAGAGGACGAGAGGGAGAGTTTGGGTGTTTATACGTAGTAGGTTCAAATATCGTAGGGGACTCGTCACTCGACACTCGCGCTTTACCCTTGTACGATGACGGTATTGGGGGCGCTCGTGGGGAGTTTTGAGGTATATGTAAGGGACGAAGGTGGGGTGGAATGTCATAAAAAGGATGTGGATGTGTAGCTGAAAATTTCAACGGTCCGCTGGTGGTCGCAAAGGTGGTCGGTGCAGGTCTGGTCGGTTCCGGAGAGACAAAAACCATGTCGCTGCTCGACGGAGGAATTGGCGCAGAGGCCGGGCGAGACCATCGAGGCCATGCAGCGTCGAAGGCCATCGCGGGGAAGTTTAGGCGTTGATCGATCCAGTAAAAGGACCGAAGAGAGCGTGATTGATGAGTCGTTAGGCGTCCTCGAGGCACGATCTAGGGTCCCTAAAGGAAGCCCATAACCTGTAAGCGGGACCTAGAACACGTAAGGACCGTGTAAATCCTCAGAGGGTCCAAGAGAACAACGACTCTATAATGCATACCTAGAACACGTAAGGACCGTGTAACTAGTGGTATATAAGTATACAGAGGAGTGGATGAAGACAACAATACACTTACATCCTCAGAGGGTCCAAGAGAACAACGACTGAGGATGTAAGGTATCGATTGTCGATATATATATGGAGGACGCGATCACGTGGGCAGAGCGATGATATATGACGTATGTCCAACAGTATCAATAGACCGAGATAGTGGAATAGTGTCCTCACAAGCATGATAGATGTAGAATATGGAGAAAAGAACGTACCTGTCACATTGTCAACCACATGGACACATCGCGACGTCTCTAGCGAAGGCTTACTTGACTGGATACCCCTTAGCGAGACCACATGCATCCCTTTTCTATATTTATTGCAGCTCATGTATAAAATCTCGTAGTTTCGTCGTAGATAGGTTAGGTTAGATTGTGCCCCAGAATTGATAGCATTTGTCTTGTGCATCTGTCGTCATTCACGAGGATCATTGAAGCCTCGAGATTGTTTGGTTTTCAACCGAACCGAAACCCGCTACGGTTGCGAAAGCACCGCAGGTCGACGCGAAAGAGGGTACTGCCCTCAAGGCAGATGAGTTGCGACAACTCTGTGTTGCGTTGCCCGTTATGGTACGTTTTCTTTCTTCCTGACTCATTCTATAGTTAACTATGCCTTTTCTTAGCCCAGCCTTCCCTGCCTCGTTTGTGCCGGTGGACCAAGTGCGGCTCGCTGCCGTTTCCAAGGTTGGGGCAAGAAGTGCTCCAACTGCCAGAGCGGCAGCCGGGTAGGGTGCTCTTTCGAGGTGAGTGGTGAACATGCAGAGCTACTTGCAACCATGGCCCATGCCTTTGGTCAGTCGAGTACCACTGGTGCGTCCTACCACAGTCTCTTTTCTTCTAGCCACTGAGAATTTATTTTATTTTTCCAGCCATCTGCGAGACCGTTGTTGACATCCATGCCTCGACTGCTCTCCACTTTCACCTCTCGGAAGCCTTGTCGGCCATTGCCGCTCGTCGCAAGCGGTCCATTACCCTCTTCCTTCACCAGCTGGCTCAGCTGTATTGTTGCGAGGGCGACTTTCCTCAGGGCCTGGTAGCTGACGAGGCGGCTCGCCAGGAGCTCTTCAAAGTCTTCGGCCTCGCTCGATTCGACCCTCCGCTGGTCAACAGTCCTCCCGCGAGAATCCCGTCTTCGTCAAGAAGGTTGCGCCTGTTCAGAAATCGGACTCGGACTCGGCTTCTGACAAGGACTCTTCTGTGGAGGAAGATGCCAATGAAGTCGCGAAGGATCTGTTCGTTGAGGGGTCATCTCGCGATGTTGCCTAGGTACTGCGACCTTCTTTCTTTTTTATATTTGCACATGTCGCGGGCTATACACCCTTATATTTTTTTTTTGTATACACTCGCTGCGGGCTTACGCCCAAATATACTGCTTTTCTTTGATCTTTAATTAAGTCCATTAAGGGCCTCCTGCTCAGAAGTAAAGTATTACTAAGTCTATCGGGAAGACGTTGGATGACATCTCGTTTTACTTTGATCGTTATGCTGCATGGCACTCAGGGGTTTGGTATATCTATTTGATGGTGATTATGTCTTTCTGATATCTCCTTCTGAGATTCCGCTCTTTCATGTTCTGTTTCATTTATGGCAATTTGAGGTTCGCAATTGTACTGGAACAGGCTCGCGACCCCCCACTCTCCCACACTAAAGAATACAACTCTCCGAGTTGGACGTCGCTCTATTCCATGAAGGCAAGACTAGCATTGTGAAGCCCCCCCTGTTGACTATCACCAGGGCTGACTATCCCCTCATAGAGGGAACCACCGTGCCTAACCACACAATCCCGGGCGCCACTACCATCCAGTATAGCATGGCCTCAAAAAAAACTTTCATTACTAAGTCGCCAGGGAAGCTATAAAAGCCCGCGACCACTTGAAGAGTAAACTCCACCCTCACCCCAGCACAAATCAACCCCGCTAGACAAACTTGCCCTCGGGCCACACACCGCCTCTAAAAAAAGATGTCTAACGAAGACGAAACCCAGGCCGTGAAAAAGGTCTTAGCCTCGCTCATCGGGGCACCCCCCAAGAAGCTGCCAACCTGCTCCAAGGCATACCTCATCTGTCGGTACGCATATGATGACCTCAAAGTACGTCGCAACAGCGCACCAAACCTGTTTGACCATTCCAACTATTCCATCAGCCTCTAAATCTCCGTCATGCACATATTTCCAACGAGTACCTCAAGGACGCACAACTCGCAGACCACGTTTTCCACGAAGCCGCTTCTCGCTACTGTGCAAGAAGATGGATGTCGATCCCGAGACCCTTATCCCATAACTGCAGACGATGGGTCTGCCAAGAAGTCTGTTACAGCTCCTTTGACGGAGAAATCATCGTCCGGCACGGTACATCGACATACTGCCCCCGACAATCTTTTCTAATTTTCCCCATATCACAGAAAGGGTCTGGGTCGAAGGGCAAATCGGCCCCGGGTCCCAAATCCAACAAGAAACCGCGGCTGGAGACCAAGGAAGCCCTGTTCAAGGACACAGCGCCGATGGGACCAGCACAAGTGGAGCAGCAAAGTAATTTCCACAAAGAAGGTACCGTACTAAATGTATCCGCCTTCTTCATCCATCGCTAATATGTCACCCCGCAGCCGCTGGCCTCCCTTTGCCCCCAATGGCCTCCACCCACACCCAACGGCCTCCACTCGTGCCCAATGGCGTCCTTTCATGCCCAACAGCATCCCTTTGCCTGTAAGGGCGACCTTACGATCCAAGACTCAAACTCAGATACTTGCAAGGGAGATCCGAAGTTTAGATTGAGCAGTCTGATAAGTAATACAACACACACCTTGCAAGGGAGATCCGAAGAGAAAGTTCTAAGGATTCCCCTGCAAGCTAGCGAGATAAATAGTAAAATGAGATATGAAATAAAAGATAAAACGAGACATAGGAATGATGAGTAATGGTCGGGAGTAGGGATGGGGGATGAATGGAAACGAGATGAATGATAGTACCTGCGATCCGATGTGCGGAGGAGCGGAGGGGCGCGGAGTCGTCGGATGTGGAGAGGTGCGGAGAGGTGAATAAGATATCGGAGGCAACAGATACAATCGGAGGGCGTCGGAGGGCGTCGGAGGGCGTCGGAGATGGTGGAAATGAACGGAAAGGGAAAGTGCAAAGTGGTTGCCCTTACATCACCCCCCCTTCAAGGCACGGCGTCTCGACGTGTCAGGCGAAACGAGTCGAATATCGCAGCGGAAGCTCCCGGATGACGTCGGTAGAAGTCGCGGACTAGGCGCGGAGCGTGGACATTGTCTTCTGCTTCCCAGGAATTCTCTTCGTAGCCATATCCCTTCCATTTGACCAAGAATTGAAGCTTGCCTCGATGCAGTCGGCTGTCCAAGAGGTTTTCAACATCATACTCCAATTCTTCTCCGACTACCGTCGGAGGCGGAGGAGAGCGGACTTGGCGTCGGAAAGGGTCGTCGGGAACTAGTGAAAGTTTCACGACGTGGAATACTGGGTGAATGCGGGACATGGAAGGGGGAAGGCGAAGTTCGTAGGCATGTGTTCCGACAGGTCGGACCACTGGGAAAGGGCCTACGTACCGATGTGCAAGTTTTTTTGTGGGTCGGGTGGTTTTGAGGTCCGATGAGTCTAAAAAGACCTTGTCCCCCGGGCGGAATGTCGGAGTGGTGCTCCGATGCTGGTTGTAGTATCGCGCCATGTCGTCTTTTGCCTTTGTTAGTGCTGCGCGAGCCTCTTCCAGAGCAGACTTCATCCGCTCGCTGAAATCCGCTACCGCCTCGATTTCCGTCCGCTTCTCGCGAGGTTCGAATCCCATGTGCGGATGGCGGCCGGTGTCAATGTAGAACGGAGTTTGACGTGTCGATGCGTGAACATGGTTGTTGTATGCAAATTCAGCCATTGGAAGCCATTCGTCCCAATCGTCTTGACGTTCATTGACGAATAGGCGAAGATATTGTTCCAATCCTTGATTGACCCGCTCCGTCTGTCCGTCCGACTGCGGATGGTAGGCTGTCGAGGCAGCAACCTTAATGTTAAGCAGCCTGTATAGTTCACGCGTGAACTTGGCGACAAACTGTGGTCCTCGGTCGGAGACAATGGCCTCCGGTAGTCCGTGGAGTTTCCAGACATTTTGAACATAGGAGCGTGCAGTCCCGAGTGCGGAGATGTCGGAGTGCGTCGGGATGAAGTGTCCCCGCTTCCCTACTGAGTCCACTACCACCATGATAGCGTCGTAGCCGTGGGCTTCTGGTAGTTCAGTAATGAAGTCAACTGTTACGGACTAACGACTACGGACGTATATGCTTACTTTTTCACTTTTACTCATCGGCCCCCGCTTACACATATCGTATTATACTTTATTTCCTTTAGTATACTTCGCTCCCGCGCTGACTCGCTTTCCGCAGCTGTCTGACTCATTCCGCAGTCGTCTTACTCAGACGCACTGCCTTCCGCAGTTATCTTACTCAGATACACTGCCTTGCGCAGCACTGACTCATATGCTATCGCCTATGGTCAGTACCTATATAAACCCTTTGTACTATAGCTAGATTCCTTAGATTTAGCAATCACATTGCTCTTCGCCTTTCCATCTTCCTGCATACTCTGCCCGAACCTTGGAACGGTTTGTTACGCATAACATCAACACTGGTTACTTGCCACCGCTCCGTGGGGACCGGTAGTGGATTGAGCTCTCCGGAGGGCGGAGTGCGTCGGACCTTGGTGCGGAGGCATGAGTCGCATGTCTTGCAATATTGACCTATTAAACGAGACATGTGTGGCCACCAGTAATTGCGCGACACCAGTTCCAAGGTTTTCCACCGTCCCGGATGTCCGGCCACCGGAGTGTCGTGGTGTTGTGTGAGGATCCGATGACGCAGTTGGGGATTATTAGGAACATAGATACAATCCCTGAAGTAGAGCAAACCTTCCGCTTGCCTCCACTCCCCACTTCGGACGGACCCCGCTCCGACGGTCGGAAGGGATTTGACGACCTCCGCCACACTATCCTCCAGTAGCCCCTCTCGGATTCCCTGTCGGACCTGGCAGAGGACGTCGCGTTCTTCCCCTTGAACAGTTACCCCACGCATTGCTCACACTGCAAACAATTCTGGTCGAAGAAGGATGATGTTTTCGTTGTCCCGCGATCCGTCTCCGTGGTCCGCTCGTCGGGACAAAGCGTCGGACTTGCCCATTGACTTTCCAGGTCGATGGTGCATTTTAAAATCGAAACGAGCGAGGTATAAGGACCATCTAGCTTGTCGTCGATTTAGTTTTTGAGCTGTCATGAAGTACTCAAGATTTTTGTGGTCCGTCCAAATCTCCACTGTCTTCTCCGCTCCTTCAAGGAAGTGCCTCCACTCCTCTAATGCGCGGACCACTGCCAACATCTCCTTGTCATAGATCTCGTAGTTGCGTTCCACCGGACTGAGGCTTTTGGAATAGAATGCGACAGGGTGCCACTTACCGTCCTCTGTTGGTTGGGACAGTACTGCTCCGGTTGCAAAGTCCGAGCTATCCGCTTCTACCCGCCACTCCTTTCGATGATCAGCTAAGACCAGGATCGGAGCGGATGTAATCCTCCGCTTCAACTCCGCAAATGCGGACACTTCTCCTTCCTTCCAAGACCAGAGGTGCCCCTTCTTCGTGAGCTCGAAAAGAGGGCGCGCGATGTCCGAAAACCCTTCAATAAAACGGCGATAGAAGTTAGTGAACCCCAGAAAGGACTGTACTTCTCGGACGTTTGTCGGAGCAGGCCACTCCGCGACCCCCGCTACTTTCACCGGATCCATCTCTACGCGTCCTTGTTCAATAATAAGGCCTAGGTATTCAATGCGCGTTTGCTCAAACTCGCATTTCTCTGGTTTTAGATAGAGTTTGTGTTCGCGAAGTCGTTCCAGTACAATCCGTGTGACCCTCCGATGTTCCGCAAGGGTCTCCGTGAAGATGAGTATATCGTCAAGGTAAACACAAACTACACCTTCAGTGATAAGGTCCTGAAAGATCTCGTTCATCATAGTCTGGAATGTGGATGGACTATTAGTGAGGCCGAAGAACATCACCAATGGTTCATAGAGTCCGCGATTGGTCCGAAAAGCGGCCTTCCACTCGTCTCCGGGTTTTATCCGTACATTGTTGTAACCCCAGCGGATGTCGAGTTTGGTGAAGTATTGAGCGCGTTGAAGTTTATTGATCAGTTCGGATATGAGCGGAAGCGGATACTTGTTTTTGATAGTTTTGGAATTGAGTGACCGGTAGTCTTGTACAAGACGAAGGGAGCCATCCTTTTTCTTGATATAGAACACCGGAGATGCCATCGGAGACTTGGAAGGGCGGATCCGACCAGTTGCAAGGTTTTCCTCCAAAAACGCGTCGAGTTCTTTCTGTTCGTTCGGGGCGAGCGGATATACCTTACAACCCGCCGGAGAGGCGTCCGGAACAAGTTCAATGGCGTGGTCCCACGTCCGCTCTTCCGGTAAGGTGTCGAAAGAGGTCTTTGAGAATACGTCTTCGAAATCAAACAAGTGGTCTGGTACGGAGTCGCGGAAAGATTTGGGTTTCTGGTTACTGAGGAAGGCCTCCGATAGACGTTGCGAGATATTGGATGAAGCGCGGATGAACTCCGCCTCCGCAGGTACTGTTCCGACAAAAAGGCGGTCTCCCTCCTCAAACTCATCCTCTTCCTCATCGTCTTCCGCTAACTCCTCCGTTTCTTCTCCTTCTGTGACATCCTCCACCCATGGGCCGCGTGGAGCCTCCTCCTCTAGACCGGACGTCGGAGTGGAACCCATCCGACAGGCTCGGATGCGGACTTGTTCAAACTTCCGCTCCTTCCGCTCTTGGGCTGCCTCCTGGTGGCATGTCCGACATCATGCAGGACACCGGCTCATCTTCACTTCCCCTGATGTCCAATCTACCTCGGGGTTGTGTTCTTTGAGCCAAGTGAAGCCTAACACGATTTCTTGTTTTCCCAAACTTGTGACTGCAAGCTGGGTCCGTTCCGAGTGATCCCGATAGCGGAGCACTACGTCCAACACCTCCGTTATTGCTCCGGCCTCATTCGGAGTTCCGTCGATGTTGTATACCGGAATTGCGCGTTGTAGTTTTCGAGTAGAGAGTTGGTGTTTCTCGACCAGAGTACGTTCAATAAACGATCCTGTTGCCCCACTGTCGAGTAAGGCCTTTTGTGATAGTATGTCTTTAGTGTCGGTAGTTTCGAGAACTATGTCTAGTTCGAGGGAATTGTCGGAGCGAGCGGCTGCGGCGAGAACATATTGTTTTGGAAGCCGCCGCTCCCACTTAGAGAAGCGGATGCGGATAGGGTTTGCGGAGTTGGGTGCGACTATAGGATCGTTTGCAGGCTTAGAGATGGAGGGTATAGGATCATATTGTTCCATAAATAAGGCAGCATAACGATTTTTAGTAGACAACGAGGGCGCACTGTTCACTCGTTGTGAGGAGGAAAATCCTCCTGTCCTCCCTCCGACTCCGCAGACTCCGTGGGCGGAACGGAGTTGCCTTCCGCCGCGTCCTTGACCATGAGTTGTTCCATGATAAACTCGTCTTGTTCCTCCATCATCATGAATCGGACGTCGAAGTGAAGGGGGCATTCACGACTGAAGTGACCCGTTTTGTTACATCTGAAGCATGCATTGGCATTCTTGCCTTTGACGCGTGAAGTATCAATGTCCATTGCATTAGGGTCCCTTGTCGGCGGAGCGGTTGCGGATGCGAGCGGAGCTGGACGCGGAGTGAATGGAATGTAGGGGCGAGGGAATACTGAGGTGCCAGGTACTCTTGGTCCGACGACGTTGCGGAAGGCGGATGTGCGGGTCGGAGCAGTGGCTTTGAAGGCTTTGTTGGCAATTCTATTGTCGTCGTTGACTCGTGCTGCAGAGTACCACTCATCGGGGTTGTCGTCCGCAGGCCGTCCGTGGGTCAGGGTGGCGATCTCGTTCTGAATGTCGGAACGGAGACCATGGCGGAATTTGAGTACTATATTGGTATCCTCCTGATAGCCTGCTTTGTCAATGTAGTCTTTGAACTCGTCAATATAGGTCTCGACATCCCGTTGACCTTGATAATAGGATTCTCCTTCGAGGATCAGTCTCGCATCCTGTTCCTCATTCTTCGGAGTGAACTCCGTTGTAAAGACGGCGCGGAAGTCCACCCAAGTCCGATAAGGCGGAGCACCGGTCCTCCGCTCTTGTCGGATAGCTGCGCGTCCACTCTTCATGAAAGATAAGGCCCAATAAATTTTAGCGTGGTCGTCTGCGAACTGTTCCGGAGCCAGCCCCATAAACAATTCACAGGAGTTTAGAAAGGTCCAGCCATTTGCGCGTGATCCGTCGAAGTCTGACGGATTGGCGGGTTTTGCTCGACGCACGCCCGGATTGGCCGGAGCGAGCGGAGCAGGTGGAGGTGCGGGTGCGGGAGCAGGTGGGATAGGTGGCGGAGCTGGGGCAGGAATTGCGTTGAAGGCGAGGAGGAGTTGGTCAAGTTGAGTAGAGATATCAGCGAGAGTTTGACGTTGTTCCTGGAACTCGTGCTCGAGCTGTTCAAGGCGATTGGGGTCGTCCATTACTATGCGCGGAGCAGAATCACCGGTTACGGAGAGGTAATTAGAAGAACTGGAAGGGGTGTGAGATGTATCGGAGTCGGACGCGGACGAAGCTACTCCGAAGCGCGGAATCGTGACAACGATGCAATCGGACCCGGTCCAATTAGATGAGAACTTTCTACTGTAAGGGCGACCTTACGATCCAAGACTCAAACTCAGATACTTGCAAGGGAGATCCGAAGTTTAGATTGAGCAGTCTGATAAGTAATACAACACACACCTTGCAAGGGAGATCCGAAGAGAAAGTTCTAAGGATTCCCCTGCAAGCTAGCGAGATAAATAGTAAAATGAGATATGAAATAAAAGATAAAACGAGACATAGGAATGATGAGTAATGGTCGGGAGTAGGGATGGGGGATGAATGGAAACGAGATGAATGATAGTACCTGCGATCCGATGTGCGGAGGAGCGGAGGGGCGCGGAGTCGTCGGATGTGGAGAGGTGCGGAGAGGTGAATAAGATATCGGAGGCAACAGATACAATCGGAGGGCGTCGGAGGGCGTCGGAGGGCGTCGGAGATGGTGGAAATGAACGGAAAGGGAAAGTGCAAAGTGGTTGCCCTTACATTGCCCCCAACAGCCTCCACTCACGCCCAACGGCCTCCACCCATGCCCAACGGCCTCCACTCGTGCCCAACGGCCCCCTATCGCGCCCCACAGCGTTGACTCACCCCCAATGCCGCTCCACATTCCCAACGGTGTCCACGCGCCCAACGGCCCCCTCTCAATGGCCTTGTCGACTCACGCCCAACGGCCTCCCTTCGCGCCCAACGGTGTCCCGTGCCCAACTGCCACGACGCATCCCCCTTTATCGCCCAATGGCCGACAGCCACATAAATACAAGTAGACACCTTGTACTAGTACCCAAAAAGACCAGTTTAGACCGGTTTCAACCGGTCTTCAACAAAAAAAATTTTTGGTCGAGACCGAAGACCGGGCCCTTCCCATTTTAGCATAGACCGAGACCGCGGTCTCGGTCTATTTCGGTTCATTTTCGGTTCAGTCTGGTCTGGTTCCAGTCCTATTGGACTGAACCTTGAAACACTACTTCGGAGTTGTTGGATCGTAAGGTCACCCTTACAACTCAATGCAAATCAAGGAGGCGAAGTCGTGTACTGCACAGTGAGGTTCGAAGCCATGATCCGAGCAGTCAGGGACATGGTGAAAGAAGACCTTGGACTTCAGACCAGGTTCCTCAAACCAAGGGACCAGGTTGCTGATGATAACAATCGCAGTCGCCCGCGAAGAATGGAGGTCCGGGTCTGTGGCACGCCGAATGGCGTTGACAGAATTGGTGAAGATGTGGATTGTGATAGACCCCCTAGCAGACTGACCAGGTTGGAGAACCCGTGTCCGATGGCTAAGGCTTCAACCCCATGTGCCAGGTTTCCCAGGCTGCAACAGCCTGGTGACCCGACGCGAGGGAGGGAATGGCCGCATCAGTGACAATGACGGTGGACTTGTTAGAGCAGATGTTGGTGTTGAACACCTTATTAAGGGTGATGAGGCACAACTTCCTGGCTTCAGCACGCTCCTTAGTGGACTTGCCGCAGATAAGAGTGATGTCATGGATGACGCTGAAATGAAGGAAGTGAGTCTGGGGATGAGCGCGAGCGACATCTCTAACACACACACAAACACCAAACACAACAATGAAGACCAAACAAGTCTCGTGATGCGTACTTCTCAATCGATATAGTTCGGGGTGATGAGTGGGATCACTCAGGATGCGACTCTTCCAAACAACAATTGAATAACTCATTTAGCGATGGCTCAATAAGTCTCGAACAAGACTTAGAGATAGTCCTCAATAGATAATGAACCGAGGTTTGTGATTTCCTAACCAACAAGACTTCGCGAACACGATCTCGACCGAATACGAACACGACAATGACCAATACGACCGATAGATAACATGATTTGATGATTGACAAGTTCTCGAACACACAAAACACAATCGCGACTGACTTCCAATGCAAACAAAACGATCTCAAGGCTTCAATGATACTCGTGAACGAT
The DNA here is from genome assembly GCA_963565915.1 of Entoloma clypeatum. Taxonomy (NCBI): domain Eukaryota; kingdom Fungi; phylum Basidiomycota; class Agaricomycetes; order Agaricales; family Entolomataceae; genus Entoloma; species Entoloma clypeatum. The sequence continues at coordinate 1,236,451 of OY751486.1, read as the reverse complement.
GACAGATGCACAAGACAAATGCTATCAATTCTGGGGCACAATCTAACCTAACCTATCTACGACGAAACTACGAGATTTTATACATGAGCTGCAATAAATATAGAAAAAGGTTGCATGTGGTATCAATAAATGGTATCCAGTCAAATGACCTTTGCTAAAGTCGTTTTGATGCGCCCATGTGGTAGACAACGCCACAGGTACGCCCCTTTTCCATATCCGAACCTCTGCCGCACTGAAGAGGCCACTATTTCAATATCTTGGTTTTGCTGGAGAGGCCACTATTTCAATATCTTGGTTTTGCAATGTACCCGGGACAATGCCGACTAGTTACCGTGAGGTATCAACTGCATCAATTAAGGGTCACCTCGGTAAGCCACCCATCAGATTCAATCTCTATCAAAGTTCACCATAAGGTCACGCTGTTCGCAACATATCAAATCCGATCTCGGTCTGTTTCATCCGATGTCATTTCGATATTCCCGATATGGACGATTTGGACATGAAGCATGACCACTTCTTCGAACGAGCTCTACACTCGTCTTTCCAAGTTCGAGGTTGAACTCAATATCCTCACTGATCTCAACCGACTCTGCAAGTCCGGAGAAGCATGGGTTCAGGAAATCTTATCAGAACTTCACAATACACTGGTGGGTCATGCTCGCGATACCCTGTTTCCTACTAAAACATTCCTTCTTTCAGGTCGCGGCTGCAGGTTGTGGTGGACGACTACGCCGAGCGGCTCTTAAACACCATCATGTACAACTTATACCGCACTGGCTACACGATGGACCACCGCTGGTGGAAATGGTGGCCCGACCTTCATGGGCAAACCCTCCAAGACCTCCCCAAGGTGAGTCATTTGCTTATTTGCTTTGCTAATTCCCACATTATATTTATGCAGGATCGCGTACTGGAAGAGGACGAGGCCGTCCCCGTCCCCGAACCGTCCATCTCTAGCGGGAAACAGCCCGCAAAGCTCATCGTGAAGGCCATGGAGTACATGACGGCTGGTCCAACTTCACCCCACATTGAGGACAAGGGCAAGTCGACCTCTCACGCTGCACGGTCGAAGCCTGCGGCTCCTCATTCGCCTCCCAGTCAGGGAGCTCTCAAGGTGAACCTCCTGATCATTTCTTTTACTTCTTACTAAATTTCCTTCCAAAAACGTCGCTCCAATATTGGTCGTCAAGCTTCGCAAGCAGACAGCGAGGACGTCGTCGTCGAGGTGGTCGGCGCGCACACCCCCGCCAGACCTCAACCCGTTGCTACTAGGCCCCGTGTCATAACAGCGCCCGCGGCCACTGAAAAAGTGCCCGCGAGGCCCCCTACTCAGCCCAAACCGAAACCCGCCACGGTTGCGAAAGCACCGCAGGTCGACGCGAAAGAGGGTACTGCCCTCAAGGCAGATGAGTTGCGACAACTCTGTGTTGTGTTGCCCGTTATGGTACATTTTCTTTCTTCCTGACTCATTCTATAGTTAACTATGCCTTTTCTTAGCCCAGCCTTCCCTGCCTCGTTTGCGCCGGTGGACCAAGGAGGAAGCCCTGTTCAAGGACACAGCGCCGATGGGACCAGCACAAGTGGAGCAGCAAGGTAATTTCCACAAAGAAGGTACCATACTAAATGTCTCCGCCTTCCTCATCCATCGTTAATATGTCGCCCCGCAGCCGCTCGCTTCGCGATGGACAATCCCCTCGCAAACAAGATCCTCTCAGAGACTGGGTCGATCCTGGAGATGCCCCTGACTCACACCGAGAAGTCCCTTCGTGACACCGAGGCCCTCGTCCGATCCCAATTTCTTACTACAATTTCTTCTCTTGATTACAACTTAAAGTATGCACAATACCTTAAGCAGTGACACAACCTTCTCCTTTCTGAATTGAAGGAGCAGTATGAGTAGACTGCCCTTCACCTTTCCTGCCGCAGCAAAAGCCACAGGTCCCCTTGTAGAGGTTTTTACTGTATAGTCCGTAATACAGGTCTTCCTCTGCTGGCACATAGGCGTTCGATATGATCGCTAAGTCATTCCAACATGGCCCTAGGCCTCGCGAGATTACACCAGTGGTGATTTCCTTCAATGTAAGTCCCGCGAGCCCGGTCATTCCTCATCTGAGCTGGAATCCTCGTCTGAGACCGCCCCCGCGTCATCCACAGTAGCCTCGCGAGGCATATCCTCAAACCTGTCATTCTTATCTAAGTCCAGCCTCGTTCCGTCGAACCACAGGTCCTCACCGCTGTCCTTAGCAGCCCCGGTCGAATTTTTCAATCCTTCCAATGTCGCTTTTGTAATATCAATGAAGTCTAACACCCCTTTAGGGACTGCAATGGCACATCTCGCATGGTAGGGAACGAGTCTGAATGCTGCAACCTTCTCATGCCATACCGACCCATCCAGTTCCGCGACGATGTATGCTCCACCTTTATTCCTCGCGACAACCACCATAGGACCGAAGTACCTGGGCTTCATTTTCTTGTCGAGACTATTTTCAACCGCTGTATTGCGTACTAAAACTAGATCTCTCTCTCTAAAGTCATAACTTCTGATCTTATGCCAGTGCTCTTGCTCATAACGAAGTACCGCCATCATCTTGGCACATGTAACCCGCTTATGCATCTCATCAACGTGCACTTGGTGCTTCGCGAGCGCATGAGCCCTAAATCCGATCAGGTCCGCCGTTGACAGTGGCCCATCTGGAAGTTTCACTAGCCACGTCGCCTCGACAATATCTAGGGGAAGGATGGGATGCGCCCCTGTACACACGAAATATGGCGAGCATCCCAAACCCTTCCGAATCGTGATCCTATCTGCCCACATCATATGGTGGAAGAACCAGAACCACTTGCCGATATCACCACCTGTGGCCTTAAACAAAGCCTGATGAACATTCCAATGCGGCCTCTCGATCCGTCCATTTGGTCTAGAATTATAAGCCGAGATCATAATCCCCTTAATTCCATACTTCTGTTCTATCCAGGCCAAAGCTTTCTTGAATGGCCCCGCGTTATCGGTCACAATCATGACCATACCGCCCCACCTACATAGTATGTCTTCGAAGAGCCAATGCCCAACAGTCCTACCCGTTTCTTGCCTTAGCGGCTGCCCTTCCATCCATGTAGATAGTGCACAGCGGCCGTGAACAATGTATTTACAACTGTTCGACGCCGGCGTCATGTGTAGCGTATCGGCATGTAGGACCTGAAACAGACCCGGCGTATGGGTTACCATAGGAGGAATGCGAACCAATGTCTTCTGTCTCAGCTGACATATATGACAAGTCTGGACATATAGGCGAACATCACGTTCATATTCCGGCCACCAGAATCTTTGCGCAATAAGCTCTTTTGTTGCATAGAAGCCGCGGTGTGCAAGGCTATCATGGGACGCCCTCATCATGTACATGCGATGCCCCTTTTTGACCACTAGTTTGTGCTTTCCCTCGCTACCTCTTCTATAGAGCCGGCCATCATCAGCGACAAAGAATTGTCTCGCCCGCTGCACGAACTGTTTATACTGTCGGTCATTCAGGCCGTTTGGTCTCACAAAAGGATCCTCAAGCCAAATCTTGATGTCAGGAATGCGGTCATTGTGCAATGATCTTCATCATAAGGTTCTCGCATTGATTCATCCGATTTCAAAGAGTCGTCGGGCAACGCCGGTTCCCCCACGAATTGCGAGAGCGGCCCAGCCTTACACACTTGCTCAAGATATAATCGTTCAATATTCGATCTCTCGCGAGCATCAGCAAGCTCTCCCTGGAAGTCTTTAACCGAGGTAGCCCAAAGATAACCACCGCATGTGTCTATTTTTGTTTTAAACTCGTCGAACTCTAACGGGTCATTCTTTTCCGCATTAGGGATACCATTTTCCTTATTGGGATACTTGTACTGTGGCGGTCCGTCTGGTTCATCCACCCAGTCCTCCTCGATATGGTAGGTTTTGTCCCCCGGTTGCGCTTCTCGCCTCGATAGACCATCGGGTGCGAAGGTCTTGCCTGGCACATGCCTTAGTGTGAAGTGGAACATCAAAATGTAATCAATCCACTGGTTTATAGCAGCGTTCGGTCCAAGACCAGGATTATTGAGCATCCCCTTGATATACTTCGCATCGGTCTCTATAACCAGGTTCCGACAGCCCAAGAGCCAAAACTTCGCTTCCTTCAATGCACGAAATAAACCATACAATTCTCGCTTTGGTTGCGAATATCTCGCCTCACGCTCGTTTAGTGTTATCAATGCGAACTTCGCGTACGTCCTCTTCTTAGAATCACCCTCATCCTCTTGACAGATATAGAAGCCAACCGCCCACCATGAGCTGTCTACGCAAAGGACCACCGCACCTCCACCATGATAATCTATTGGCTTGATCACGGGGGACGCCGCTAAAGCATCCTTTATGTCTTGCATGGCCTCCTCTTGTTCAGATCCCCAGACAAAGAGTTCACGACTTTGCGTCAACTTGACTAGAGGTTCCGCCTTCTTCGCGAAGTCTCTAATAAAGTTTCGACAAGTGCCAGCCGTTCCAAGGAACGACCGCACATCATGTATATCTTTGCAAGGTCCCCAGCGGCTTATAACTCCGAACCTATCTGTCTTGGGTCTCCGTCCTTCGTACGTGCAACAATGGCCAACTACCACTAGCTCACTTGCGCATACTAGCGACTTATACCCAGAGAACGTTCCTCCACTATACCGCATTCTCTGTAACACTCTATTCACATTCTGTACATGTTCCCATACAAATCGCCTAATGCCTGGATTTTCTTCTATAGTTTTGTATCTGCCATCAGGCAACTCGTATCGCGTAGATGGGCCGCGAACTGCCACATTGTCGATGTAGGGAATAGTAACATCTGGTATTTTGTCCTGCAATATATATGTAACATCATCGTGAAAGATCGGTACTGATTTGTCCAACCCATTGGTAAAGTAACCAATCTTTGAGCACCGAATGGTGTCTGAAATGTAGTCAAGTCGCAAGACTGGACCGCTAACTTTCGCTCGTCATATCCCACATAGAGATCGAACATTCCACCACAAGCACGTCCCGCAAAATGGTTGGCTAATTCCTCCATTGCCGGGGAAGGCCCGAATGTGCTATAGTGACTTGGTTCAATGGTTCTAAACTGTGGACGATACGGAGACTCTTGCCATCCTTTTTCAATACACAGAACCACTGGGATCTGTATGAGGAATTCAACGGTTCGTACACGCCTGTGGCCATCTTTGTCCTTATTATCTTACACACTTCATCATGTATCCCAGGCAGAATAGGAATATTTCTTAGTACCCACGGAGTGTGCGGTACCACGGGTATCTGTACCGGAGGAAAGAAATCCTCGTGAAAGCTACCACGCTCCGAATCATCCCATGCAAATGCTTGATTCTGTTCACTCAATAAATGATGTACTAGTTTCATTTCTTCTTTCCAGAGAAAATCATGGTTGTGTATACTGTCCATGTGCTCCATCCTTTCCTGGGTGTAGCGACCCTTGGGCGCAAACCCCAGTGGTTTTGGGTTCAACTTTGGTAACTCAGCAAGGGGGTCCCCTTTTATCTCGCGAACTATGTGAAATGTCTCGGACAACTCTCCCAATACTGGTCGCACCTTTTTGTCGACGGGTTTATATTTCTTGCCCGCTAGCACTTGTACAATCCCACCATGATATTGGTCTAATATTTCTCGTTCATCATCACGAAGCCATTCTGGACATTCCTTCGATTTTCCGTCCCAATATGCCCCTAAAAGGGCCTGTGTGTTCTCGTCCGTGACACTATCTCGCGACGCTTTGAGATACAGGTCTCTAATTTCGTCTCTCGTAAATTTTCCATTTTCCGCAATGCCATAAGCCACTATATATAGTCTCTCGATATTGCTAGAATCAATGTTTATAATTATCTCTCCCTGGTGGCCAACCAGTTCATCGAAGATTGAAAACCCATACCATCTGCTTCAGTGGTGGGCCGTTTCCTCTTCAATAGATCAGGATCCTTTCCTCGTTCCGACGTCGCGATCGTGATCTTCTGACTAGTATTTGGACACTTGATGGTCAGGAGTTGTCCTCCATCTCTATCATTTTGATAACTACTACAAGTTACCGTGTTGAAAGGTCATCCCAAAAGCACTCTATAGGCTGGCTCATTTATAATATGGACCTGCAGATAGACTACAATGTGATCAAAACGGAACGGCACATTTCGTGATAGTCCCAGTGACTTTTCGATTTGCTTATTGGCACTTTGCATATGGATGCATATGTCTGGATCCCACGAAAGCCTCATCGCGACGGCTGCAGCCTTCGACATTGAGACAATCTGGGAGCCTCCATCAAGAATACACTGTTCTTCCATCATTCCATTCACCACGGCACTTACTGTCCGGAGACTCTGTGATTCCTGTGCGACATATACTGGTTTAGGTGCTGTCCCAGGCGGCAAACTCTCGAGATACTGTAAGACGGGGTCCGAGACGACCACCGAACCGACAGGTAGGTTGTTTACAGTCTGTTCCATGATCATGAACGATGCCACTGGCAATTCATCTACTTTAACTATATCTTCTAGTTTGTTTGTTTGGGCAAACTTTTTCCAATATGACAACTGGCTGTCGTCCATTGAATCTAGTAGGTTCAACACTCGAATATTCGCAGGTACTCTCTTCCTAGTCAATAGCTTTCGCAATTCCTCTTGTACTACTTTATCTGCCCTCAATAAATCGCCATCGTGATTGGAGTCTCGAGCACTGCCGAGACCGTGACACCCTTCAATTGTTCTTCGATAGGTGCCTTGCTGCAAAACGCCGGGCCCTTTCAATCAACGTCGGGGATGGTCTCTCGGTCTGGTCTTTTATTTTTACCAAGGGGAACAAAAGCGACTTCTTCGCGGGTAAACGCTCGGTCACTATCTTTTTGGGTGACAGACCTTGTCTTGGCCGATGGCTTCGGTGTTAACTCAGGTTCTGGCTCATCATCATCGCTATCTACTTCCTCAACTTCTTCAATATCTTTTTCTATTTCATTTTCTGTTTCACTATCTGGGTCTCGGTTTTCAGTCCGTTTCTCTGGCGATTTGGCACGATTCTTTTCAACCCTAGACCTTGATGGAATCTGCTTCGCCTTCCTCAAACGTTCTAAAAACCCGATTCCTTCTTAGCATTCCCCGACCGGGTGACTATGAATTGACTGATGTCCTGCATCGCTTTAGTCATCGCAAGGAATGCTTCCTGCATATCAGGCTTTCCCGAAGTACCCTCAGGCTCATTGCTGAGTAACTGTTGCTGGACTGGCATCATTCCCAGCATCACGACTCAATTCTGTAACGCCGTGTTCTGGGGAACTGGGTTTGATATTCCAGACATAAAAGAATTCTGGACTGGGGTATAGTGCACGGGAACCGCCGGAGCAGTACCGTATGGTTGCGTATACATATTGAAATTATTAAATGGCTGCTGAACCGGGTTTAACAGTGGGATTGCCGTACCAGCCTGTTGTTGTGCTAAGAGATTGTTCAATCTGTTGGTCGCGCTTGGCCATCCCTTCTTGCATCAACCACACATTCTCGTCTCGCTGATCGCGAGGCTTATTCGTAAACAGAGAGTAGTCTGAATTGTCCTGTATTTGCGCAAGGTTAAGTATGCCAGGAGCTTGCTCGTCTTCGAAATATCCTTGATACAATTGCTTATTGGCCGACAATTGCTCTATCTGATCCTTCTGACTAATACTACTAGGCTCGCGAGGAATGTAGCCTCCGTCTGGCAAACGGATCCCTTGTGGGGTGGCTTTGATTTTTCCTTGCGCTAGATGTGTCTGAAGTTCGGTACACTCTCGAAGGAAATGGTGCGGCTTGTAGCAATAGTGACAACATCCCGGAGGTGCCCAACCACTGGGTGCCGCTCGCGGTTCCTGTTTGTACTGTTGCTGAGGGCCTGCCTGCATCGCTTGAAGTGTTTTCATAATTCCTTGCGTAGATTTCTCGAAGCCTTCAACCCTATCGGTCAACAATGCCTGACTCTGCGCCACAGACTCAAGCATTTGTTCGATCTTTACCGCCGATGACAGATTGGACATAGGAATTGCAACATTGGAGGGAGCGGCTCACGACGTATAATTATTGGAAGCGGTGAAACCGTTATGGTGCCTTGCCATTTTCTCAACAATTTCTATCATGTCACTCAAGTCTACGAGATTATCCTGATGTCTTACCGCTGCTGCTGCGGCATTATTTGCTGTGGCCGCGGTGTCCATCATGGACAATCTCAACTTGACCGCTTCTGCGAAGTCGTCATTTAAACAACTCAAGAACCTCCACACGAGCTCACGATTGGAGATACAACCATTCGCACCAGTCAGTTTCTTAGCTTTGGCTTTGAAACTATGTTTCAGGGACATAATTTCATCTAGATTGCCTAATCCAAGATGACTGTGCTCCTTGCAGATACTCGATAATCTGGCCAAGGTACCGTCGCGTCTGCTTGCTACCACTGGGTAGTTGTTTATTAACTCTTTCTTATACTCCTCCCATGTTCCTGTAGCATAGGAATTGAGGGTTGTCCATTCTTCTTCCGAGACACTATCTGCATAGCCTCCGATTAACTTTTTCTTTTCCACGGTATCGGTTATACCTGCGTGGTCAAAGCAGATTTCGACTTCATCAATAAATCTTAAAAGCTCGGAGGCCTTTTCTTTATCAAATCTCGGCGCTCCTTGTTCACTTCGACGTGGCATTCTCAAACCATTCCTTGGTGCAGTTGCTGCAACATTCTGTGTATTTGTAGCCATTGTATATGTCAACAATTGACTGTTAAGATTTTGATTTTGAGTTTCTATTGGTTGCACAATGGATACTGAATGCTCTCGTAATGCTAGTAGCCTTTCTGATTCAAGGTTTTCTAGTGTTCTCTTTCGAGTATGCTTTATGGGCTCTTCGAGAGGTCCTACTAGTTCTGCTCCTGCTTTCGATAGACTACGGGTCACGCACTCACGAGCTGTTTCAATAGATTGTGAATTTGTTGCTTTTGAAGATGACGCTTTTAGAGACGTTGTCTTCGGGTTATGACCGCTCGCGAGACCTCTTTTATGAACTGGAGGCTTCCACAAGTTTGCTTTAACGTGTTTGCTGCTAGATGCAACAGTGGGTTTGCTTGTAGAGGACAGGGTTATCTCTCAAGCGAGAACTATAACTAAATTCCTTGAGAGGAACTGTATCGAGCCGACACTGAGTAAATTTGTTAATTTAGAACCACCCCTCGTGGTGGGCTCCAGATTAAACGAAGGAAGTGAGTCTGGGGATGAGCGTGAGCGATATCTCTATCACACACACAAACACCAAACACAACAACGAAGACCGAACAAGTCTCGCGATGTGTACTTCTCAATCAATATAGTTCGGGGTGATGAGTGGGATCACTCAGGATGCGACTCTTCCAACAACAATTGAATAACTTGCTTAGTGATGGCTCAATAAGTCTCGAACAAGACTTAGAGATAGTTCTCAATAGATAATGAACCGAGGTTTGTGATTTCCGAACCAACAAGACTTTGCGAACACGGTCTCGACCAAATACGAACACGACAATGACCAATATGACCGATAGATAACTCGATTTGACGATTGACAAGTTCTCGAACACACAAAACACAATCGCAACTGACTTCCAATGCAAACCAAACGATCTCGAGGCTTCAATGATACTCGCGAACAACAACAGATGCACAAGACAAATGCTATCAATTCTGGGGCACAATCTAACCTAACCTATCTACGACGAAACTACAAGATTTTATACATGAGCAGCAATAAATATAGAAAAAGGTTGCATGTGGTATCAATAAATGGTATCCAGTCAAATGACCTTCACATCCGCTCCAACATCCGCTCCAACAATGTTCTATTTATATGTGATTATACTTCTACTACATAACATCTCAACCATACTTACAAGTAGACATATGTTGTTCACTTTTCATTTGCTACTCTCCGTACTCCAAATGTTCCGATGGTCAACTCCAATATCTGCACATCACTTATAGTAATGCTGATCATTCTAGTCTACTATAAATAGTGTACCAAACCTGTTGTAGAACCTCAGTTCAAATATCATATGTTACACCTCATTTGCATCCGTCTCTACTTGCCTTTGAGCATTCTCTCCGTCACCTCCGCTCAACCGCTCATCCGCTCATCCGCTCAACCGACATCCGCCAATCTGAAATTGAGGACCACGTCAAAGAGTGGGGCGCAACGCACAAGTTGAAGCCAGGTCCTTTCTACCAATGTCACACTTATCGCATCTGCTCCTCCGTTACTCTGCTCCGACTCGTCCGACGTTTTCCGATGTTGAAAAAAACGCTACGTGACAGTATATTTGAACTACCACCATTCTTTGATTTACCCAACAACCTCCACCCACATGTCTCAAGCCCGTAATACAGTTCAAACAACTAGGACTATCCACACCACGCTCTGCTTTTCTTCGAGGAACACACAATGTAACCATTACCCCTTGAGGAGCCACAGCATCATCATCCGCTCCTACCCCCGGACCATCCGTTCCTCCGCCTTCTTCCGACTCTCAGCTCCCACCACTTCCTGCCAGTCCTCCACTAAACCCACCAACGGAACCCTCCGCACCTCTAAATTCTGGCTTATTCGGCGGACCTCCAGGAGGATCTCCTCCTCCTTCTGACGGTAGTTTACATGGAGATTTGGACGACTCCGATTCCAATCCAGATCTGGAACCCAATCTAGCTGAAGCCATTCTGCTCATGACCAAAGAGTTGAAACGTCGAGATACAAAGAAGAAAAAGTTGTATGCCAACGAACCGGATACCTTCGACGGATCCGATCCACGCAAACTTTCCGCATTCATTTTACAATGCAAACTTTACTTCTCCAGCAACGACAACTTCGACTCGGAACATTCCAAAGTCAACTTTGCCATGTCTTACTTCCGAGGCACAGCACTCAAATTTTTTGAACCCTTCATTCTTGACGATAATGAACCCAATTGGCGGGGTTCTTTCCCCGACTTTGTCCGACTTCTCCGCTCCGAGTTTGGTACCATTGACCCTCAGGGCGAAGCCGAAGAACAGTTGGACAACCTAGGGATGAAGGAAAATCAAAAGATATTGAAGTACAACGTTGAATTCCAACGTCTTGCTACCAAGACTGACTGGGATGAAAACTCCCTCCGACACCGCTACTATGTCGGACTTCCAGATCAGATCAAGGACATCCTCTCCCAACAACCCAAGATCAAGTCTTTACCAGACCTACGATCCGCGGCTCATACTATTGACGCTCGCTACTGGGAACGTCAACGAGAGAAATCCAGAACCGATAAACCCACTCCCAAGTCCAACAAGAAACAATCCGCTCCAAACCAATCCACTCCACAAACATCATCAACCAAACCCTCCGCTCCCGCTACCGCTTCCGCTTCCACATCCGCTCCAAAACCCGACCTCTCCAGTAAATTAGGCAAAGACGGCAAACTGATGTATCAAGAATGCAAATGTCGTTTCAATAATAACCTTTGCTTATTCTGCGGTAGCGTCGGACACGCTGTCAAGGACTGTCCCAAGTCCACCTCCTCCGCTTCCAAGGCTAAAGGGAAGGCCGCCCAAGTCGGCACTCAAGCCAAGGAAAAAGGTAAGGAGATCGAGTCAAAAAAATAGGCAGTGGTCCTCATGAAGCACGGTCTGAGGACTGCGTTGACTCTCTCCGTGCCTCCGCTCCCATCCGACTTAACGTGTCCGCTCTCTCCAATCCGAACTCTTTACGTATCAATATCTCATCTTCTTTTTTCTCTTCAGATTCTGTCCTAGCACTTATTGATTCAGGATCTACCCACTGTTTTATTGACATTAACTTTTCCTCCGCTTATGATCTTCCGACCTCCGCTATTCCACCTTTAGAACTAAAGCTTTTTGATGGTCCTTCTAACATGTTTATCACTCAAGTTGTAACAATACCTCCGCATCTGCTGCAACTACCAGCAAGACAACTCGTCCGCTTTGCTTCTTTATACTAACAAAAAACTACTTTCGCTGTTTTTTGTTAGATATTCTTTTTCTTCTTCTTCTTCTACCTCCCTTCCCAACTCCTCCAATACCCTATCATACTCCTCCGCATCCTCGTCCTCGTTGGATCCCTCCTCCAAAGCCTCCGAATCCTCCCTCCACGCGATAACCGTCAAAAGCTCCTTGATCTCCTGCAGTTCCTTCAACTCCGCCTTTATCAGCCGCATCTCCCTTATCATGCTCCTAAGCCCTCTCACCACCTCTGTGCCTATGACCACCTCCGGCGGACCAAACCCCTCCGGCATGAGCTCCGGCTCCTCTGACGCTGCGGCTATCCGCGATCCCTCCGCGGTCCCCTCTCCCTTGGACGATCCCGCCTTCACGTTCTTCGTCGCACCACCTGCCACCTTAGCCTTTCTGACCCTCACCGCCTTGGTCATCCTCCGCTTCTCCTCCGACTCCGCTTCCGCTCCCGTTCTGCAGCTTCGTTTTAAACGCTGGCACCGCCAGCACGACAAAGCATTGTCATTCCTAAAGAACAAGTTAATAACGAAGCATATAAAGAAATAGAAAGACTTACTCTGATGGCCAAAAACACAAGTCCCCTGCTTTCAAGCAGGAGGTGCAATCCTCCTTTCCCTGCTCGTAACTCGCAGGCATATCCTTGAAAACCCCCTGCAGCCGGACTTTCTTCACCTCCGCAACTGCATCCGCACCCGCAACCGGCTCCTTTGCCTTCACTTTCTCTGCCTTCCTCTCTGCTTGTCTCTGCTCTTTCACTGCTCTTTTCGCCTCCGCGCGCTCTGCATCTTCCTTCGCACGCTCCTCTGCCTCCTGCAGCTTCCTCTCCAACTCCTCGGTGACCTTCTTCTGGCGCTCCCTTTCAGCACGAAGAGCGGCGAGGGGTGAGTTCTCAGCGGACATAGCAGATAGACAACAGGATAGATGTTGTGGTTAGGTGACAAGAGAGAAAAATCACGCGCAAGCTTTTCAACCAATGGTCACGTGGATTACCTCATCTGGGCCTCAGGGTTCGGCCCTAAGAGGGAAATACTGTCATAACCATACGATTCACATCCGACTTATCCGACGACTCCGACGATTCATCCGCTCCAACATCCGCTCCAACAACATTCTATTTATATTTGATTATACTTCTACTATGTAACATCTCAACCATACTTACAAGTAGACATATGTTGTTCACTTTTCATTTGCTACTCTCCGTACTCCAAATGTTCCGATGGTCAACTCCAATATCTGCACATCACTTATAGTAATACTGATCATTCTAGTCTACTATAAATAGTGTACAAACCTGTCGTAGAACCTCAGTTCAAATATCATACGTTACACCTCATTTGCATCCGTCTCTACTTGCCTTGAGCATTCTCTCCGTCACCTCCGCTCATCCGCTCATCCGTTCATCCGCTCATCCGACATCCGCCAATCCGAAATCGAGGACCACATCAAAGAGTGGGGCGCAACGCACAAGTTGAAGCCAGGTCCTTTCTACCAATGTCGCACTTATCGCATCCGCTCCTCCGTTACTCCGCTCCTCCTCATCCGACGTTTTCTGACGTTGAAAAAAACGCTACGTGACATGGGGGTGGTATGGAAGGCTCCCAGTATCCACAGGGCTGCGCGCCTCTGAACTCTGGAGATAGACTTGATGACTCCCTTATTACAGGCGCCATCGAAGTTCCATAGATTAGCACCATATAGAGCGATCAGCGGGATGCACGAACAGTACAGGGTGCATTTGTGTTTGGGCGTGAGTCCTCAGACTGAGTTTCCCAGAGATAGTAAGGCTCCCATTGCAGAGAATGCCTTAGTGGCATACCGTTTTGCGTGCTCAATGAAGAGTAGCTTACGGTTGAAAAAGCAACCAAAGTACCTCCAGAAGGTCTTGGGAACGAGGGGGGAGTCGCTGGTGAAGGGCGCATATCCTAGGTCAACTGGGGGATTATCGTCACCATTCTTCCTGGAGAAATGGAACACCTCCAACTTGGAGTGTTCGAGGACCAGCCCTAGGGCTGTAGTCAGCTCAAACAGACACTTGTATGCCTTTTTTAGTTTGGCGAGGTTTTCTTTCCACGTCTCAGACTGGACTATAATGGTCCCATCGTCTACATAGGAGATGAGGCTAGCCTGTGATTGTTCCGTGTGGAACGCGTACATCAGCGGGGCGAGATATATGGATGATAGCACAGGGGAGAGGGCAGAGCCCTGTCCTATGCCAATGTCCACTGAGAAAAGATCTGAGAGGTCATCCTCCCAGGCATATTGGGCTTGTCTCCCTACTAGATAGTTGGAGAAGAAATCCAGGACAATGTCGGGGAACCCCATTCTATCTAGTATGAGCGAGATAACCAAGTGGTTGAGGGAGGGGAAGTACTGTGCCAAGTCAATGGCGACAACACTTGTCTTGAGTTTCCTTGACCACCCCGCACGGATGAGGTGGGTGAGGAATTGTCTGGTGTTTTCAGTGGAGTTCTGTCGGACCTCACCGAATTGACCTGGGTGTAGCAGACCGTAGTGGGCGAGTTCCCACTGGAGTCTGCTAGCGATAGCTTTCTCAAAAAGTTTGCCCAGGGTGTTTAGAAGCACAATGGGACAAAACACATTGGGAACATCATACACCGGCTTATTTGGTTTAGGAATAATGACGGTCGTTGAGATTTTGAAGGCGTTGGGCCAGAACCCCGCCGAGAAGCAGGAGTTCAGGATCCAGACAAACAGCTTCAAGATGTGCTCATGTGCAATCAGGCACTTGAGGTGGGACCACGTAAGATGGCCAGGGCCAGGGGCAGACCAGCTGGAACAGCCGGCCAGGGCCTGGAGGACCTCTTGCGATGAGAATGGAACCCAGGCCCTTTTGGGGTGGGGTTCGAGAGCGCTGCGCAGCCTGTTGGGGTCGACCGGGCGCACTTTAGAGACTGTGGCACCTGGTCGCAGTGTGGGTAGCATCAGGCGAGATCACTGGGGAAGGTGACGAAGAGCATCCTGAGAAGCCCAGCAATGATGAAGGAGCAGCCATTCCGGGCGGACACAAGGCGGAATCATCAATGTTTTGAGTTGTTAGCGTAAGATCAATTGACAATGCACTGCCACTTCTTTCCCTCCTATCGTGCAATGCCCGTCAAACAGATTGTTGTGAGCAGTGTGAAGCAAACCACAAACCACAAACCAGGTCGAAGGCAAATTGAACTGGCAACCATCTCCTCCCACAAGGTGGGGGACACATCAGACACCTTGTGGCAGAAGCGGGATTCAATGGGCAAGAGGTAAACTCCCCAAGTGTGCGGTAAGTACCACTACTACCTGCACGTTGGCTAAGATGGTAACTACTCTGTTTTGTGCAGGAGGGGTTTGCGGTAAGTACCATACATTCCTGCCACTATCTAGTGGAGATGGGGGGAGATGTCAGAGAGAAAATCGTGTTGCTGGGCATCCTGACTGCCGTTTTTGGCCAATTAATCTGGGTGTCGGACTTTTTTTTTTCACCCCCAAGGACCCCTTCCCACCCACCCATGTGTGTTGCTGGGATCGCGTTCCGACACCCCCTTGTTGAATTTAGTACATAATACTGTCAATAGTGATACATCATTGCCATTGTTATACAGTCCTTACATTCAATACATTCTCGCTGCTCCCTGCCAGCAATCTACTACAGTTCTAACAAGATGCCCTCGGTCTATTAGGCTGAACGATGATCAATCAATCAATGATACATGGTTGGTCTTGCAAAGCAGACTTGAAACTTCTGTCTTTACTTCCACCACCATAAACTTCAATTGATGTCCACGTCTCAACCCCTTGCCACCAACACCCCTCAGAACCCCTTCTTGTCCCCCCACTCCCCCTCTTCTCCTTTCTCCAACTTGCTGGTTGTCCCTTACTATGTTACGTGGCTCTCTAGACTCTGGCTTTAACTGGAGCAGATCAACTTTGTTTCTCTTCGACCCAGACAGTCATGATAAGTACTATGGTTCCATCTTTTATATGTAGACCATCTGAATTATTTTCTGTGTGCTAGAACTTTGTGCGATCACAGATTCACTGTCATATTAACTTGTAGGTGTGTCACATCAGTATCTATTAACCTATCTAATCAAACTACTGCCGCTTCTCCGTTCTGGGTCTCCATGCACATGTGGCCTCCTCGCCACGCAAAACCTGCCATGTGAAACACCCTCAACCTCTTCATCACCCAGATACCTCCGACCTCCCAAGTGTGAAGTGGCCTTCGAGAACATTTCCAATCTCCTCCAGCTCTGCAGCAAGCCCGGGAATCTTGTCCACATCTATGGCATCTGTGACGCCATTGCCATTCTCATGGAATCTCACCTCCTCACCATTCCCAAACATATCCACTCTTCACATGCCTGCACCTCCCACAACACTGCAATGCCCTTTGCAAAATTGGACTCATTATAATGTTTAAATCGTGTATCTGTATCTAAAGGCCCAATGTATTATCAAGATTATGCAATAATGACACATTGTTACTCTAATGCATTCTATTCAAATAAAGAATTACTGAAGAAAATGAACAGGAGCACCCTAAACAGTGTAGGTGAGATTTTCTTTCACCGAATAAGAAGAAAAAGCCACCGTTTAACAAAAAATCCCACAGTTTTGGGTCAAATCAGCAGCCCCGCCCCTCCCACCATGATTGTCATTTTTGGATGATGGCGGATTGGTGGCAGGCTATTGTTGCCCATATCACATGACCCAGTTCCACATTGACTTGGTTGATGTGTCGTCCATGTCCTCCCGGCAAACAAGGTATTGGCTATTCAGTTTCGTGTATACTTTGGTACAATATATCTATTCTGCCCTAAGTATGTTTCTAAGTTCTATTCATTGCGATCATAGAGTCATAAAGTGCATCAATTTCATCATCATTAAGAAGGGGAAGATCAAGATTAGCTTCAATGAGTGCACATTACGAAGGTGTAGGACTGAACGGGATCAGATGAGGAGGGAGTTTATCATTTGGTGAGGTTTCTGAGGTTTCATGGGTTTCATCAACCTCATTCAACAAGTCCAAGCTGCCAAATTCGAAGGTAGACTGTGAGTCTTGAAGGTATCAAAGACGGGCAGAGGGACTTTTTGAGGAGCTTCGGCTGGTGTTGGAGTGTCTTGAAGTGTCTGGAGGGCTGCTTGTCAGGAGTGTTCTCATGCAAGGCTGGTGTACCGTGTACTTGCCTTTCTGGGGGGTAGAGGGCCTTGAGTTGCGACTCCGTACACCCAAAAGCTCGCCTTTTTTGATTTTCTTTATTGCATCTTGCACCTCAGCAGCCCTTGCAGACCACTGCTTTCTCTGCACAACCCCATCACTCATCTCTGTGTTGAGGCGCTCCCGTTTGTGCTGTAAGTCAGCAGCTGTCATTGATACTTTACTATGCTCTTTTAACTCCATAGAAATTCTCTTCAGCCCGTTTTCGATAGTGTGTTTGCGTTCGAGGGATTGAGCCCTTTTTTCCACAAGGTCTTCAACTTCATCCCCGAGTGCTGTGAGTCTTGTACGGCTTTGATCGATAGCTGTGGTTTTTCAGCGCGTTGCTTCTTGACGCTTAGCACTTCGCTTCTCCTGTTGAGATGGGCCATTCCAACAATTTGCAATATTTCCAGGTCGCTCATATTCGTTGAATCGTTGGGCGATTCCTTTATCACACTCATATGATCTGGGAGAAGGAAGTGAGACAATCAATTAACATAACAAGAATATGATTTACTCAAGAATTGCCTGAAGTAATGGTGCATTGATACTCGTCTCTGCATTATGTGTTGCATGGGCTGTTTCGGCGATATTTGTATCATCTGGTGATTGTCGCCAGCTCTCGTCCTTCATCTGCGAAAGGAATTTATTCACAGATGGTAGATACCACGGGTGATCTTGCTTTTGCTTGTACCAGTCTGGCTATAGTAGGCATCAGGGATATTACAAATGTGAAGGTACCAAAGAAATGGATGCACCATGGACACTCTTGTGACATGAATTTTGGCAGAAACTCTTCCATTCCTCAATCTCCTGTTGAGTAGATAGATTCAGAAATGTTTTGAGACGATTGATAGCTCCCAGGGAACTTGTTGTGGTAGTTTATCGAGGTTTCTGAAACATGAAATCGATTATGACAGGAGGCTGCCATGACCAGAGACAAGACTTACCATAAAAAGTGTTGGACACAGGTCTTGACCACATATTGGACCAGAAACAATGGATCTGAAGTGCCAATCCCACTAACAGTGGGGTCGTTCATGGGAAGAAAGACATTGCCACATCCTTGTATTTGCGCAGCCTCAGCATCAAACAAGAAATTATGGAGGCTGCCATCGTGGTCGAAAGCGTGAATCTTGAGTGGCTTTCCAGTTACTCAATGGATGGTGTCGAAAAACTTCTGAAATAGAAGGCGGAATGCTTCGCGTGTTGCTTTATTACAATAGAGGCTTGCAATTGATACTCCCAGCACAACATTTGTGAGCAAATCCGGAGGTCAGTTCTTGTTCACTTACGGGTATTATAGTGGTCAATCATGGTGGCAACTTCCCATTCATTAAATTCTCCATGAACACGTTTGAAGGTGTAGTCAATTGCAAGAAATCGGGCATCATGGACATGCTTTATAAGGCTGGGTAACATGGTTACCACAAGCTTAACCTCACCTTCGGTGATAACAGCATGTATATAGCGCTCTTCTTGCAGCAATGTGAGTTGGCGGTGATCGAGTTCATGTTGGACACCAGCCCAATCCAGCCCTGCAGGATATTTATCTTTGTTTAGTCCACAGATAAACCTTCGAAACCATCCCAGGAAATATTTCAGCCCAGGTTTGATTATTGAGAATAACCTTTGTCAAAACACCTGTTTCAATAGGTCACCAATCTTACAACAAATATTATATTATCAAGTACGCACTCTCTCGAAGGACTTTTGGGGTTACTCGGGCTGTATGACCAAGTGCGTTATACACCTTCGATATGCCTTTCTTTTTGGTAAGCGTGGGCTTCACATGCGTAAATCGAGGGTGATTGTGCGGCTCCTTTGGGATAACTAAGGCGAGATGCAAAAGGTCTTTATCAATGGGCCGAAAGATTGTAAGAGTCAAGTGGCATAACTCATAACTTTGGTAATATATGATGTGTCCTGACTTAACCTCTCCATTGAGAATATGCGAAAGCTCTTCAAATATATTTAGAAAACATCAGAGGAAGGAATAGTCATGATGCACTGCAGGTTTGCTTTCCAAGATGAGAAAGGTGCAATCACACTGCACAAACCATTGACAGTAAGATCCTCACCCCCCTCTGAAAGACGTCCATTTCTTGCAAATAACTCCCTGAATTCAGCCTCGTCAATCTCCCTATCAAGGTCATCCCAC
This sequence comes from Entoloma clypeatum, assembly GCA_963565915.1. Classification (NCBI taxonomy): domain Eukaryota; kingdom Fungi; phylum Basidiomycota; class Agaricomycetes; order Agaricales; family Entolomataceae; genus Entoloma; species Entoloma clypeatum. The sequence goes on along the minus strand of OY751486.1, from coordinate 1,217,046 downwards.
TGATGAGAACCAGGAGAATCTCCGGGGCGCCAACCAGAACACCCCACATGTGTTGTCTTCCCATAATATGATGGGTGCTAATGTTGTACAACCAAAATGAGGATGAATATGCTAAGTAGGAGTGAATTATAATGCTGACCTTTAAGTTTATAAGGACGGCCTTGCCACCACAATTAAGCATCTTGCACTTTGACTGCATGATGCGTGTATAGAACCTGCACACTACTGATGAGGCCCACTGTATTGATGACTCTTGACAAGCAGAGAAGTTTACCGTGCAACAGCACCCTCACATAGGCGAGGTTCCTGTACAATGGCATCAAGCTCTTCAGACCAAAACTCTTGTAGCTCATCTTCACCTTGCTCAAAACTCTCAAACCCTGAAAGACGTGTGCGATCAAAGAACTCGCAGAGTTTGATAGATCAACATCTATAATCAGCTCGCTGGCACCAGACCTTGCTGCCATCATTCGAGAATCCATTGTAGATGAATGTATCACCTGACCCGTGGCCACTTGAGCCGTCCCATGAGCACTGGTCCTATATTATGAGGTGAGAAAGAGTTTGATGAACTTTGGAGATCCAAACCTCATGACGGATGAGGCCGATAATGTTCTTCCCTCCCCCAAGGATGGATTTATCGTTTGAAAGATCAGGCAAGTAGGCCCGCGGGATTTCTGAAGGATTCCATCCAGTCGGAATCTCTGTCAGGGGCAAAATTGCCGCAACATACTTGCTCGGTGTAATTTTGAGGGCCGCATCAGGATTGTGAATGATTTTCTTGACCTTCGATCAGACGCCATGCTTCTTGGGTCGTGAAGTTGTAGGCCAAGATGGCTTTGATTCCGTGATGGAGTTTAACTTGTCATCAATATCATGCGTCAAGTCGATAAACCTGCTGGTGGGTTCCCGTTTCAGCCTCTTTGGGAGAAGGATCACTGGAGGTAGATCATCATCATCCGATATCTCAATAACATCTGCAATAGCTTTTCGTTTACCCAGGCCCTTCGAACTTGACTGCAAAACAATTGGAAGGTGACTTGGATCCTCGACCTTGAGAGGCCTGAGAGCTGAAGCACCATTTGCTTGAGAGTTGCAACATTGAGTGGACAGGTATAGCTGATATGGTGCATGTAGAAACCAGGTGGCAATGTTCTCAGGACCGAAAAATGTGTTTCCGAGCGCTGACTTTGGTAACAACTACAACAGATTAGTTTTAGATGATTTTGCCACAAAAAAATCAAGCACACCCATAAGAGATATTCTTTAATCTGTGGAGCAGACAACTCCATCCAGAAGTTGTGGCACATTGAGGATTCCGGTGGCTTGGAAGATGAGTTGAGGAAAGCTTGAATCACACAGGGGTTCACCCAATCTTGTGGATCAAATGGATTAAACCATGGATTATGGGTTTCTGACGCAACACATGCTGGAAATGCCTGTGTACTGTCAGCTACAGTGACTTTGGCGGCCAATATCACTCACAAACTTGCAGAAAGCACAGACAGATTTCTGAGAGAGGGCTGCCCAGTTGATACTATGGTGTTCCATGTTATGAGGAGGGCAGGAAGAGGCGATTCAGTGGTGGCATGCATTGGATTAAATATTCTATAAAACAATGGGCCAGCTAGTGGGCCAGCTGGCCTGCCATCCATAGCCAGACAGTGGCGGGCGAGGCGCGCTGCACTGATGTGTCAGGATGATGTCATCATCTGGTCACCGTTTAGGGAAAAAAATCACACTGAATAGCTTTTTATTCTCTACACAAAAAAAGCACACCTACACTGTTTTACACTATACTCAAAAATGAAGTAGCAATAATATGGCCTGATCAGTCAGGAGCTGCTGACATGCTCTGATACTATTCCACGACGCTGTTCGGGCGCTTGCGCGTGATGAGGGTTGATGCTTCTCTCAAGGGGGTGTCGGGACCGGAATTTTTTACACTGGGTCGGAATTTGCCTTGAAAATGGCTGGGAGATTGAAAAATGATTTTTTCAGATTTTTCCTGGCACTTCTTAACCTCCTTCCTAAAAAGGAAAGAGGGGGGGGGGGTCTCGATTTTTTTTGCAAAGTCGTGCGGAATGGTCCGTGCGATCCAAAAAAAATAAATCAGAAAAAATAAAAGTTTATTCAAATATTTTCATCAAAATGGCTATAACTTGGGAACTGCCACTCGGATTGAGAAACTGACTCTAAATTTGGATTTCCCAGCCCATTTCACATCGAATTTCGACCCCGTGTAAAAAATTCCGGTCCCGACACCCCCCTTGGCTTCTCTCCACTGAAATGGCCTGATCAGGGTATCAGGATTTTTCCGACACAGGGTGGCGTACCTGAGTTCCCACTGTAAATTGAGCGCCGTTCCGGGGAAGTTTGACGTGGGCGGCGTTGAGAGTTCCAGTAGGGGTAGAGCGATGCCGATGAGTATTGGGAGGGCAATGAAAATTCTGCGTGCCTGTCTCCTACTGCCAGATCCCTCTGCCATACCGATCATGCCTCAACACTTTTTTACTTTTTTTACAGACCACCTTCACCACGATGTAAAAAACATGTAATTTACAGTATATTACACGTGTCAATTACATAATGTAAAAAACCCCCCACTTTTACACGCAACCCTAGTGCCAAACCACGAACAACACCAACACCGCAGCCTCCTCGCCGCCTCCCTCAAGACATCAAGCGCTAGTGGAGCTTCACTACTAGCTTCTTCGGTTGCGAAAAATTGGGAGCTGTGCTCTTAATCTAAACTTCACTCTTGTCCTCCCGGCGTTCATTGCGGTTACGCGTCGCTCAAGATCTTTTGGGGGCCTCGGATCGTCCCCTTGTGTCTCGTTTGTAGCGCTCTTGCTCACCTGCCTCTGGTTCTTCTCTTCCGGGTTTCGCCAATGGATCACTCCAGAACAAGGCCAAATCGGTTCCAGCCATAGTAAGTTCCTTATACTCGACTGCTTTGTCAAAGGTTCGATTCCATTGTTCTATAGTGAATCACAGGACAGCAGGTCTCAGAGCAGCATTGGTCCTGGAAACTATCGACACCGCCGATTCGCTGCTCAAAACTCAGGGCTTGTGAGTATTCCCAGTTCTTTTCACAAACATTACTCATACCCTTGTCCGTACAGTCTTCCCGTTCTGTCCCGCCGCAAAGCGCTCGGTCAAAGCCGCTCCATCCTTGCGTGGTAATCCTAAATTTCTTAACTAATTACTCCTCTGTTGACATTTTCATTTTTTTCAGTCCTCTCATTCCGCCCACTCTCAAAACTCCCAATTTGCGCTTCTCGATGCGCCGTCTGTAAATTTTGCCCATTTCGCGACGCAAATCAAATTAACTAACGTCTGTTATCGAAAGAATCTGACCCATGAAACCGGGGATGAGGAAGCGGAAGAACCAGACGCTCCGCGCGCAAGGCTACCAGTCCTCCGGCGCATGGCCTATTGGCATAACAAAGCCGGCCTCGTTACCACCCCGAATTTGAACCCGCTTCCAAAGAACGTTCTCGAGGAAGTGTCCTCTTCAAACTTCACACTCCCATGCCTCCTCCGCGACGACAATCTCTACCAGGCTTTCTACCCCAAACGGTCTATCCACCGTGATCCCTTCTTCGCTTGTCTCGATGTCCCCCTTTCGGATTCCATCGAAAGTGTCTTCCATGAAAAGTTAGGCGTTCGATACACCTTGAATGCGCCAACCCGCGACGCTTGGATCCTTTTGGAGAGGAATTTGATAGCAGTGTCACGCCGCTTGAGGGAGTACCACATTTTGCGTGAAGAGCTTCCCCCCATCGAGGAACCGCACCTCCCATCCGACTACGGATACAGAGCAACGCACTCGGATTGGGACAAAGCCCTGAAATGCGCGAAACGCTCGCAAAATGCGTTTACCATGCTCTCTGCTTTAGTCAGCTTTACTCTAGCGCTTTGGCTTCGCGAGTATGCGGACGACTGTTTGGACGGCGCTTTCGACGCGCTTTCTGGTCACGGTCCAGACCCCTTGCCTCGGTCTTGGCTTAGCCTCCTTCAGAGTTCCATCGTCTGCCAATTTACGCGTGGCTTGCGCGCTGGAGGCTTCCTCAACGCCTGGGAGTGTCGGTGGACGAAGATGGTGTATAGATTGAACCGGGCCAGCGTTCCCATTTGGCTCATATGGGGAAAGCTCGACTCCACGCCAACATCATTGAGTGATCTCATGATGGGCAAACTCTATTTCCCCCCTCAAGAAGTTATCGATGACGCGAAGACTCGCGAAATCGTCTTCCAAGACATCGAGTTACCAACACCTAGCTCATATATGCCTCCGCTGACCGAGCCGACTCCTTCCGTTCCTACTGGCGCCCCTTCACGTTTTTCTTCCGCTCCCGCTCCTCTGACGAGCGTAGAGCAAGAGGATTCTTACACTGGCAGCGATCCATTAGAGGTCTTTGCCGTATTGGTACCACAGACAAAACCAGAACGGAAAGCTCTGGCTCATTCCGGTCAGCGGGATGGTGAAGATTGGGGCGCGTTCAGGGAACGCATGGAACAAGAGCTAGAGTACCAGGAAAAGAACGGGACCATCAGGCAGAGGAAGGAACGGGAAATGCGGTTAGCGCAGGTGAAACAGCATGGATACGTCAAGAAATCGAAATTCTTTACGTGGGTAGAGGATGTGTGGAACGAAGGCTGGTATCAGAGGAAGATAGTCGTGGCCTCTGATGTTGAGGATGAGTGGACAGATCACACCGAGAACCAGAGATTTTTTTGGCCCCACCTGAATGAATGGGACCTTGTCGAGCATCTTCCGAAACGTCCGCCCAGCGAGTACCAGCCGATGTACGAAGATTTGGACGATGAGGAAATTGCGGAGGATCGGGCAGTGCAGACGGAGGATCGGGCAATGCAGACGGAGGACAGGGCAGTGGGGCAGGCGATGTTGGCCCACGTGGAAGCGTTGGTAGTCCATGATGTGAAGCAAGTGCAGGAGGAGGAACCGAAGCTGGTGATTTGGCCTTTGGGACAGTACCTGAGAAAACGTCATGGATTCGATCCCAGAGTCAAGAGCCTCAACACAGCGCTTCACAAGGGCGATACGTTGACCTATGACAACGTGGAAAGGGCGTCAGGTCGTTTGCTGTGGCCGGGGGCAACGCCCGACCTCCCCGACCTCCCGCCCGGTGAGGTCGATTTCGATCTCGAATCTGTTGTTAATTTCCATAACGTCGCGACGTCACAGTACAATGCGGAGGACTTGACATATAAGGACCTACCGAGTGTATGGGACGTCTCTCGCACCACCGACCCCAGCGTCCCCCGGCTCTGCTGTGACCCGGAGCGGTTCTGTCTCGAGGTCAGCACGGCTGTGGATGGACATTCAAGGTTCTATGTTCTTCGGCCACCAGAAGTGTCTTCCGACGTCTCGCCGTGGTTCATTGGGATAAACAGTGCGGCGACCGTCCTCCTCATCTACCGGACTCTTTGGGGAACAATGCATCAGATTGGCCTCGGCCTTCTCAAGCAAGGCATCCCATTCCGGACCGTCAAACCTAGGCGACGACATACAACAGCTATGTTGCCGGAAGAGTCCCGCTCCAGTGGTCTCGGCCATAGAGGGAGGAATTTCTCGCCAAACCGAGATGACTATAACGTGTATTTGAAGAAGCGGGAACAAATACTGTGCTCGTCGTATGGGCGCGCTATCCGTTTAAGAGGAGGAATTGCGGGAAGGATTGCTCGCGACTTCGTATCGGAGGAGGACGTGTTGGGTGGACCGATTTACGGTGACGAGGTCGTCGCGTACAATGATGACGTGGAGTTTGTAGACGATGGTGTGACAAAAGACAAACTGGATGTAGTCTGCGGGGTTTTTTACGTTGATTCCCGGAACGGCCATCGTGCGCACTCGTCGTGGTACCCGAAGGAATACACATGGATTAGGGGCAATCTTGCAGGCGATCAGTGGTCTCCAGCGGCAGAGGAGTTTTTCGTTAGGCAACGGGAGAAGTTAAAGACCGACCTCAAGCTCCACGTCTCTAAGACCTGGAAGCAGAATATGAGGTGGACTGGGCATAAGTCCAGGGATATTGTGGTCTTCAGCGAGCGTGTGGCCACAAAATTCCTTTTGGAGAGCAGCCGAGCGCCTCGATCGTGAGTGATGAATTCACGTGTTAATTACAACTCTAACGAAAGCTAGATCCTGATCGATCCTTCCCGCCGTTTTTCTTGCCTCTCCCCTCGTTCACTCCGCCACGGTGTTGCTGTCGTCGTTTTTATCTCTGCCCATATTGGCTGCAATTTTTTGATTGTCTTAATCAATACCGTGTATTATCCCTTCTAGTATATCATAATACCGCATGTAAAAAATGACCATACAATATATTATTAGTATACCATGTATATGGCGAAAACCTGGAGCGAGCATGGCATGCAATGAAAATATATTTGCGGCCAAGGGGTAGCTTTATTGCCCGATGCCATCCAGCCTTCAACAAGCCTTTGATGTACGGCATGTGCCCAATTATTTGTACATCATGGATCTCTAAGGAATCTCTGTTCCTGCATGTAAATCACATGATGTACAAATAATGTACAAATAAGTAGACCAGTATATAAGACTGTCCTTATTCTCTGTGCAATATAACGCTCTTACCGAGTAACCCCCACCTTGCAAACACCTCCAAGGTTAGTAGTAAGGTTTCCCCTCTATTGTAGATACACGATTAGTAGCACGTAGCATAAGAGTATACTAGGACTGCAAGACGACACATCCGCTGTGATCACCTCTAGCATTGATGTGATTGTATGCTGTTCTAACAGGTTATGAGCCCTGAGACTCGCCATTGCGCTCATCGCTGGCAGTCTTAGTAGACTCAATATCTGTTACATTCCGATCCATTTCGACGATTTCCGACCAATCCCAACACCTCCGACACCTCCGACATTTTGACTAATACTTATTATGCATACTTACTGTTATGAATCTCGTTACTACGTACATTACTTACATCCGACCATTTTACTTATGTTAAGAATCTCCGACAGCCACTCGTTATCCGACTCCGACGAAGCCACACGTCCTCCGACATAGTATTTAAACTTATGTAGGATTGTGTATTAGCTTCAGTTTGAATATCAACTTAGATTCGACATCATACCTCCCGTCCTCTTTCCAACTCTTAACTTGAGTCCGACCTCCGACCTCCGATCCTCCGATCCTCCGAAATAAGGACACCAACGTATTAGCGAGGGCGCAACACACAAGTTGAAGCCAAGTCCTTGCCCCTACGTTGCACGCGCTCCGACCCTCCGACCTTCCGACGCGTCCGACGTAGCTCCGACATTTTGTCGATCAGTTCTTAACAGTATATTCAAACTGCCACTCGCTTATCCGTATTTCAAATTCCAGTTATGGCAGCCCGCAACACACAGAACTCCCGCGCAGCAGCAGCCGCAGCGGAAGCTTCAAACCTGCAGGACACCAGGGCGACATTTCTACATATGTTCCAAGATATTCCCGCAGAAGAATCTGCACCCAAACCTGACCCCATATCTCTGACACCTCGTCTCCGAAAACCTCAGACACAAGGACCTCTGATTCCTGAAGAATTCCGTCCTTTTAAATCTCCGACCTCTCCTTTTGACGATAACAATCCTTTCCGTCGCGAGCAAACTCCAAACCTCGCCGAAGCAATTATGCTTATGACGCAGGAGCTCCGACGTAGAGAGACTCCGAAAACTCCGAAAAAGAAGTCGAAGGAACCTGACACTTTTGACGGTTCCGACTCTCGGAAACTCACCAGTTTCCTCGCACAATGCACACTATATTTCTGAAACAACCCCGCCTTTGACGATGATGATAACAAAGTCAGTTTCGCTCTGTCGTACCTCCGAGGAACCGCGCTCGAATGGTTTGAGCCCACCCTCTTGGGAGAGTCCGACGACGACTGGTCCGCCTTTGTGCACATCCTCCGATCCGAATTCGGACCTATCGATCCGACCGGAGAAGCAGAGGATAGCCTGGATCACCTTCGGATGCGCGACAATCAGAAGATCCTACGTTACAACGTGGACTTCAAACATCTTTCCGCTCGCACGCAGTGGGATGATGGCGCGCTCCGATATCGGTACTATACCAGTTTAGCGGAACGCATCAAGGACGTTTTGGGGACTTTTCCCAAACCAAAGACTCTCGCCGAGTTGAAAGTAATGGCCCATAACATTGATGCTCGCTACTGGGAACGTCAACACGAGAAATCGCGCTCCTCCGACAAATCTACTCCAAAATCCGACAAATCCGACAAATCCGACAAAAAACAGACCCCCGCTTCATCATCCTCCAACAACAACTCCTCATCGTCTAAACCCAACTCGCAACAACAACAAAAATCGTCATCCACCTCTCCGAAATCCGCCCTCTCCGACAAACTTGGCAAAGATGGGAAATTAACTCCCCAAGATCGCCAACGACGATTTGACAATAATTTATGCATGTTTTGCGGCAACGTTGGTCATCGGGCTTCCGACTGCTCGAAGAAATCGTCTTCTAACGCCAAAGCAAAGGCCCGCGCGGCCCAAGCTGAGGACAAATCGGAGAAGACAACCGAGTCAAAAAAATAGTAAGCAGTCCTCAGATTCCAGCACGTACTGGGGATTGCGTTGACTCCTTTCGTGCACCTTTGGAAACCCTCCGACTCAATGCGTCCGCTCTCTCAAATCCGAACTCTCTATGTATTGATTTGATATCTCCGACCTTTTCCGATTCTCTTCCGATAAAGACTCTTATTGATTCTGGTTCTACACATTGCTTCGCAGATACCAGATTTATTTCTTCTTTAAACTTATCTCCGACTCCGATTCCTTCACCTATGGTTTTGAAACTTTTTGACGGTTCTTCAAATACTTATATCACACAATCTATCGATCTTCCTCTCCGATTTCCTTCCGGTGAACTTCTGACCGTCGCGTTTTACATGACAACCCTCGATTCGTCTTGTAATTTGGTTCTAGGACACAACTGGCTCACCCGCTACAATCCGTTGATTGACTGGGTATTGGGCAGTATCTTATTCCTACCACCTAGTCCGCATCGCTGAAGGTGACGAATGGAAAACTGCATTCCGCACTCGCTATGGATCATTTGAATGGTTAGTCATGCCATTCGGATTGTCTAACGCACCTGCAGCCTTTCAACGTTTTATGAACGACATCTTCTCCGACCTTCTGGACAACTGCGTTACCGTTTACCTCGACGACATCCTGATCTACTCCGACAACCCCGAGGAACACAAAAAACATGTCCGAGAAGTCCTCCGACGACTCCGACAACATGGTCTTTACGCCCGCGCCGACAAGTGCGACTTCTCTGCCGAAACTGTAGAATATCTTGGATTTATCCTTTCTCCCGACGGACTCAAAATGTCGGAAGCGAAAGTCAAGATTATTCAGGATTGGCCTGAACCGCACAGAGTAAAGGACGTCCAGTCCTTTTTAGGTTTTGCAAACTTTTACCGACGTTTCATTCCATTCTATTCCAACATCACTATTCCACTCACTCGTTTAACCAGGAAACATGCCACTTGGCTGTTCTCCGACGACGCTCGAACCGCTTTTAATGACCTGAAAAAGGCATTTACCACCGCTCCGATCCTGACACACTGGATTCCCGACTCTCCGATAATTGTCGAAACCGACGCATCCGACTATGCCCTAGCGGCTATTCTGTCGATAGTCACCTCTGACAATGAAGTCCACCCCGTCGCATTCCATTCCCGCACCTTCACGGCCCCCAAAGTAAACTATGACACTCACGATAAGGAACTTCTTGCCATCTACGAAGCGTTTAAAATTTGGCGCCATTACCTCGAAGGCTCCGGTACTCCGATTGATGTCGTTACCGACCACAAAAATCTCGAGTATTTTGCCACCACCAAAGTTCTTTCACGCCGACAAGTCCGATGGTCGGAATACCTTTCTCAGTTCAACCTCATCATCCGATTCCGCCCCGGCCGATTGGGAACTAAACCTGACTCTCTAACTAGACGTTGGGATGTCTACCCTAAAGGGGGAAATAGCGACTACGTCGACATCAATCCGACCAACCTCCGACCAGTCTTTTCGCAAGAACAGCTCTCCGCTTCAGTTCGCGCGACTCAACTCCTTGAGCCCGTCCTCCGTGCAACCATTATCATGGACACAGAAAAGCTTCACCACGACATACTCACAGCACTCCCTTCCGACACTCTTTACAACACTCTTTCTAAAGATCCTAAACCCCGCTGGTCTCTCGACCCTGATGGTTTCCTCCGACATGACGATCGGATATACGTTCCCGACTCCGACGACCTCCGACTCCGAGTCCTACAGCACAAGCACGATCATATGCTTGCTGGACACCCAGGTCAGAACAAGACACTCAGTCTCATTCAGCGTGATTATACCTGGCCCGGAATACGAGATTTCATTAAACACTATTGCAAGTCATGTACCACTTGCATGCGATCGAAGCCACAAAGACACAAGCCTTACGGTCTACTCAAACAGCTTCCGATCCCCGAACGACCTTGGAATTCTATCTCAATGGATTTCATCGAGACCCTTCCGACCTCCGACAACTTTGATTCAATCCTCGTTATCGTTGACCGATTAACGAAACAAAGTATTTTCATTCCGACAACAATTCACTGCATTTCCGAAGACCTTGCCGTACTTTTCGTACTACACATCTTCTCTAAACACGGCATCCCCGAACATGTCACCTCTGACTGCGGCCCCGAATTCGTCTCCCGATTCTTCCGATCTCTCGGAAAGGCTCTAAACATGACCCTCCACTTCACCTCCGGTTACCATCCCGAAGGTGATGGCCAAACCGAACGCACTAACCAGACCCTCGAACAGTACTTGCGGATATTCTGCAACTACCAACAGGACAACTGGTCCGCTCTCCTTCCGATTGCGGAGTTCGCGTACAACAACGCACCTAGTGCTACCACTGGCATATCTCCCTTCTTTGCTAACAAGGGTTACCATCCGAACATTACTGTTCACCCGGAACGAGACCTCGCCTCTTCCCGAGCCCGATCCTTCGTGACCGACTTAGACGAACTTCACCAAGAACTGAAAGCCACCATCTCCGACGCTCAACGACGTTACCAGAAGTCCTCCGACAATAATCGGATCACACCTCCGACATTTTCTGTCAGACAACAGGTTTTCGTCAAAGCACAGTTCTTCCGCACAACACGCCCATCCAAGAAACTCTCAGAAAAGTACTTGGGACCATACGAGATCATTGCACAACCCGGCACACACTCCTTTACCCTCCGACTCCCCGACACATTCCGCGGTGTTCACCCCGTCTACCACGTCTCCATGCTTGAACCCGCAACTCCGAACACCATTCCGAATCGGACCCAACCTCCGCCTCCTCCGATTGACATTGACGGAGAACTTGAGTACGAGATCGCTGAAATAGTCGACTCAAAGATCGACCGACGACGTAGCTGCAAGCTACTATATTTCGTCCGTTGGTTAGGATATGAAAACACTGATGAAGAATTCTCTTGGCTACCAGCCAATGAATTGGAAAATGCCCCCGAGCTTGTCTCCGACTTTCACTCCGCTTATCCCGACAAACCGGGTCCGCTCACATCGCTCTGAAACAAGAAAAAACAAGTACTATTCTATCTACTTAGTACGTTGTTTCTTGTTAGACAGACCCTCCTCCTCCGCCTTCTCCGACTCGTCCGATATGTCCATGTCGGACTGCTCCGGCATATCCAACCTCTTCCGATTCAACACGTCTTGCTTGATCTTCTTCACCAGCCTCTGCTCCAGGCTCAACTCCTCTATCTCCTCATTCACATCCGACTTCCCTGATCCCTCCGACTCCGACTCCGATTCCTCCACTTCCTCTGGCATGTATGCAATGTTGACAGTTCCTTCAACTGCTGAGAGCAGTCTTCGGATCTGCCTCGTCTCCACCAAAATCTCCTTCAAGACGCTCAACAGCGTCACCTCCGACTCCGACTCTCCGACCTCTGTCGCTTTCCCTTTTCCCTTCACCTTCACCGTGCGCTTCACCTCCGACTTCCCCTCCGACGCTCCGACCTCGCACTTCTTCTTGTCTTTGATACAACCTTTGCAGGACGACTTATTCCTAAAAACACAAGGTTAAAACAGAAGAGACGAACCAAAGAGGAACTTACTCATCGTGTTCGCATTCGACGCCCTTCACAATGCACCTATCACAGGTGCCGACCCCGACCCCGACTCCCGACCCCTCTCCGACCATCGCCGACACTTCCTCCACCTTCCTCTTCTTCGTCGTCTTCTTCTTCTTCCCTGCCTGCGGCTCCCCCGACCCCTTGCTTGATGCGCCTTGCGCAGCGGCCACTTCATCGGCCCTCTTCTGAGCCGCCAGCTCCGACGCCCGACGCATCTCCTCCGCTACCCGCGCCGCCTCCGCAGCCCTCTCTTCCTCCGCTCTCCGCTCCTCCTCAGCCTTTCTTGCAGCCTCCTCCTCCGCTGCTCGCTTTTTCGCCTCCACCTCCATGAGCTTAGCCTGCAGCGCCTCCATCTCCTTTTGAAAATCGGATGCCGACATATTGAGGTTTATTTTCGGAAGAGTTTAAAACGAAAAGAGAATGGGGGAACAAGAAGAAAGAACCACTCAGACGGTATTTTCAACCAACGCATCACATGACGCAGTTCACGCGCACCGACCACCTAGGTCCTTAGGCCTCATGGGTTCGGCCCTAAGGGGGAAATACTGTTACATTCCGATCCATTCCGACGATTTCCGACCAATCCCGACACCTCCGACACCTCCGACATTTTGACTAATACTTATTATGCATACTTACTGTTATGAATCTCGTTACTACGTACATTACTTACATCCGACCATTTTACTTATGTTAAGAATCTCCGACAGCCACTCGTTATCCGACTCCGACGAAGCCACACGTCCTCCGACATAGTATTTAAACTTATGTAGGATTGTGTATTAGCTTCAGTTTGAATATCAACTTAGATTCGACATCATACCTCCCGTCCTCTTTCCGACTCTTAACTTGAGTCCGACCTCCGACCTCCGATCCTCCGATCCTCCGAAATAAGGACACCAATGTATTAGCGAGGGCGCAACACACAAGTTGAAGCCAAGTCCTTGCCCCTACATTGCACGCACTCCGACCCTCCGACCTTCCGACGCGTCCGACGTAGCTCCGACATTTTGTCGATCAGTTCTTAACAATATCACTACATCGCAAACACAATAGATCAAGTGCACCTTGATCTGTACATACAACATTAATGATTATGTGGATGTATTCCATACCCCCGCATACCCTCAAAACCCCTCACCCGTAGGTGAGGGTTTCCTTACCCTTGGCGAGGGGTACAGTTTTTCGAGGGTAAGGGTAAGGTTTACCTGTGGGATACCCCTGTCCATCACTAGGGTCTTCCGGTTGCAAATGATGGAAACACCGGAGAATGGAGTGCACCAAGTCTCGAGGACTTTTGAGATGTGAACTGGTTCCCGGAGATGAGAAGGGTCGTCCTTGAGCCATTCGAGCATAGTGAGTCTGACAAGGTATTGCTCCGGATGCGCGATGGCCAAGATGGAACCCATGGATGGCAAGAAGTGGCTGTTGGCTTTGAGCCAGGCGGTGGCATAGGATGATTCTGTCTTGTATGATTTGGAGATTTCGGGCCGCGCGGTGCTTGCCTGGAATAAGAGATGAGTTGAGATTGACCAAAAGACAGAGGAGGGGGAAAACAAATGGAATGGCCTGCCTGGAACCAGCAGGGAGCGATGTCAACAATCCCTGGCGCTAGGAGTTCACCTGAGGTGAATAGAGTGGGATCACAACTCCAGGGAGCATGACGATTTGAGGCATTGCTGTCCTCACTACCTGGGCAGGAAGAACAGGAGAGTGGGGCCCAATGACTGGTTTCCAGGTGGATCAGGTAGTTTTTCCATTCCTTTTGCATAAGAGAATCCAGAACCAAAATTGAGGCCGTGAGAGGGCGTCAGGTAAATACCAGAGGATGATATTTCCATCAGCATTGAGGACTGTCATTGGGGTATTGACGTGAATGAAATCATCATTGTGTAAGGGCGACCTTACGATCCAACAACTCCGAAGTGCTCCGAAGCGACTCCGACGTCGGACGACTTGCAAGGGAAATCCAAAGTTAAATTAGACTCTACAAAGTACAATACGAGGCATACCTTGCAAGGGAAATCCAAAGAGAAAGTTCTGAGGATTCCCTTGCAGGCTAGACAGCTATCTAGACGACGAGAATTGGAAATGAGGAGAGGAATGTTGAAATACAACAAAGATCAGGAGTAGGGATGGAAACGGAATATGTAAATTGGAAGTGTGCATGTGGTGGTATAAATCATTGCTCCGACGTGCACTCCGACGCAGAGGACGGGTCGGAAGTGTCAGAGGTCGGAGGTGTCGAAGGATAGATGGAAACGAAAGGAAACGTAAAGTATAGTAATATAAATAATAGACGTACCACGACGGTTGGAGGGTTGGAGAATGGGTCGGAGGTGTCGGAGGTGTTGGATTGAGGAAATTGGATGGTTGCCCTTACATTACCCCCCTTCTAAGGCGCGGCATCTCGACGCGCAAGGCGAAATGTACAGGACTCGAAGGCCATTGCAGCGATTCAACGCGGAGCTCCCGGGTGTCGGCGGTAAAATTCCCGGACCAGGCGCGGAGCGTGGACATCCTCCTCCGTCTCCCATGAGTTTTTCTCGTAGCCGTACCCCTTCCACTTGACTAGGAACTGCAGCTTGCCTCGTTGAAGCCCACTATCCAAGATCATTTCGACTTCATATTCCATTTCTTCTCCGACTGCAGTCGGAGGCGGAGGGATATGGACATCTCGTCGGAAGGGGTCTTCCGGAGCCAGCGACAGTTTTACAATGTGGAATATGGGGTGAATGCGAGACATAGAAGGAGGGAGTTTGAGTTTGTATGCATGTGTTCCGACAGGTTGGACAACCGGAAACGGGCCTACATATCTATGAGCCAGCTTTTTGGTCGGTCGGGTGGTTTTGAGGTCGGAGGAATCCAGAAAGACCTTGTCGCCCGGTTGGAAGGTCGGAGTAGATGTCCGACACTGGTTGTAGTACCACGCCATGTCGTCTTTGGCCTTCCCCAAAGCTGCTCGTGCTTCCTCCAATGCGGACTTCATCCGCTTGCTGAAATCCTCTACGGCCTCGATCTCTGACGGTCTTTGTCGGGGCTCAAAGCCCATATGTGGGTGACGTCCGGTGTCGACGTAGAAGGGGGTTTGGCGCGTGGACGCGTGGACATGGTTATTGTACGAAAACTCTGCCATCGGAAGCCATTCGTCCCAATCGTCCTGTCACTCATTGACAAACAGTCGGAGGTATTGTTCCAATCCCTCGTTCACGTGTTCCGTCTGTCCGTCCGACTGCGGATGGTAGGCCGTCGAGGCAGCAACCTTGATACCTAACAGCCTGTACAATTCCTGTGTGAACTTGGCGACAAACTGTGGTCCGCGATCGGAGACAATGGCCTCCGGAAGACCGTGAAGCTTCCAAACATGTTGAACATAAGATTTTGCAGATCTGAGGGCGGAGAGAGCGGAGTGCGTCGGAATGAAGTGTCCGCGTTTCCCGACTGAGTCTACTACTACCATGATAGTGTCATACCCATGGGCTTCTGGTAGTTCAGTGATAAAATCAACACTAGTTACCTGCCATCGCTCTGACGGGACTGGGAGCGGATGGAGTTCACCAGAGGGTGTGGAGCGTCAGACCTTGGTGCAGAGGCAGGGGTCGCAAGTTTTGCAATACTGACCAATTAAACGTGCCATGTGGGGGGACCGGTCCATCGGACCCATGGATGGTGGACCGAACCAGTCTGGACCAGTCAGAACCGGTTGAGTGGGTCGATTAATTATACATCGTGGCTAAATTTATATACATATGG
The DNA here is from genome assembly GCA_963565915.1 of Entoloma clypeatum. Taxonomy (NCBI): domain Eukaryota; kingdom Fungi; phylum Basidiomycota; class Agaricomycetes; order Agaricales; family Entolomataceae; genus Entoloma; species Entoloma clypeatum. Next base: position 1,201,096 of record OY751486.1, on the reverse strand, counting down.
GAGTGGTAGCCGTTGGGCATGAACGGAGGCTGTTCGACACGTTGGGCGCGATTCGGCGGCTTTGGGCGTGATTCGGCGGCTTTGGGCGTGATTCGGCGGCTTTGGGCGTGAGTGGAGGCTGTTGGGCACGATAGGGGGCGTTGGGCATGGGTGGATGCCGTTGGGTGTGGGTGGAGGCCGTGGGGCATGAGTGGAGGCCGTTGTAAGGGCAAGCCCCTAGAGGATTAGAGACCTTAGCAAGGAAGTCATTCCTTCTATCCTTGTTTCTTTCTGTTCCTCGACTCTGCCCATACAATGTCAAGACAATCCTCCTTTTTGTTGACTGCTCTCGCAACTCCATCACCCTCCTATAACCTCCGATGCTGCTCCGATGCTGCTCCGATCTACTCCGAAATCTCTCCACCTGTTCCGACTCTCCTCCATCCACCCCCACTGGGTTCCAATGTTCCAAAGCCTTGTTCAGGATAGTTCCCTATGATGGATTTCCATCCATCTTACTGTAAGGGCAACATTGCTTTCATTGGTTTCACTAACACCAAGGTCCATCTTACCCTCCGTATTCCTATATCCTGGTACCTCCATCGGAGCTCCGCACTCCTCCGATATAGCTCCGCACTTTTCCGACGTAGCTCCGCACTTCCTGCACACTTGACACTGTCGTTTCTCCATCGGAGCTCCGCATTTCTCCATGCCCAGCGATACAGGCAATATCCCTTCCCTTCTCCTTTCTTCTCCCTTTCGCATTCTCTTTCCACCACCTCCGACGTCGGAGTCGCTTCGGAGCACTTCGGAGTTGTTGGATCGTAAGGTCGCCCTTACAGCCGTTGGGCACAGGAGGGGCTGTGGGGCGCGAGTTGACGCTGTTGGGCGTGGGTGGAGGCCATTGGGGGTGAGTCGAGGCCGTGGGGCGTGAGTGGAGGCCGTTGGGCACAGGAGGGGCCGTTGCAGGTAGTCAACCTACACTGTATTGTAATTTACGGTCCAGCGAAGGCATACAGTGTATGGTAAATTACGGAAGCAGCGAATTCGCTACAACACCAGCGAATTTACCACGGCGAACGGCGAAATAATAATGTCACCGGCGAAGAAAAAATGTCGCCGGCGACAACATCCAACAGATCGGCAAATAATTCACCGGCAAAAGACACCACGGCGAAAAACCAGCGAAGGACCGGCGACAAACCGGCGACACGGCGACAGGCCATCGGCAAATTGATGACCCATCGGCGAAAGCGAGCCTTGAGTGCCGGCAGCACTGCAAATGAAAAGAACGATGCTACCGACAGATCGGCGAATAATTCACCGGCGAGAGACACCACAGCAAAAAACCATCAAAAGACCGGCCACAAATCGGCGACAGGCCATCGGCGAATGAATGGGCCACCGGCGAAACCAAGTCTTGAGGGCCGGCAACACTGCAAATTAAAATAACAATGCTAACGACAGATCAGCATATCATTCACCGGCGAAAGATGCTACAGTGAAAAACTAGTGAAAGACCGGCGACAGGCCATCGGCGAATAAATGGGCCACCGGCGAAACCAAGTCTTGAGGGCCGGCAACACTGCAAATTAAAAGAATGATGCTAACGACAGATCGGCATATCATTCACCGGCGAAAGATGCTACAGCGAAAAACGGGCGAAAGACCGGCGACAAACCGGCGAGACGGCGACAGGCCATCGGCGAATTGATGACCCATCGGCAGAAGCAAGCCTTGAGTGTCGGCAACACTCCATATACAAAGAACAATGCTAACAACAGATTGGCAAATAATTCACTGGCGAAAGACACCACAGCCAAAAACCAGTGAAAGACTGGCGACAGACCGGCAACAGGCCATCAGTGAAAGCAAGCCTTTAATCCATGCTGATGTAATGGTTTTTTACCATTTTTGATGCTTATGACCAGTTTGTGCTGCTCATGACTGATTGAATAAAAATCCATGTATATATTCTGAGCTTTTCAGCATGTGTGCTCCTCATTGCACAGTCAGTAATGGGTGGATGTGTGGGTTCAATGTTGCATGATGCGCGACACACACACATCACACATGTCAAATACATGTAAACAAATCTCCAAAAATATCGCACATCCTCCTCATTATCTCTACACAGGAACAAGTAAACTTTTCTACTATATCAGTTAGGTAGGGGAGCATGTTGTATCATCAAGTATGTATTTATTTTATCAAATTTTGCCATGGATTCCAAGTTATAGAGGCCCATGGTCTGAACCAAATAATAGTAAACAATGCACCAAAGACATTGCGCAGGCATGCACGGTGCCTTCCTCATGATTTAATAATAGTTTGAAGCAATAGGACTCATGACTGCATATGTATTCACCTTGTGACACACTTTGTATAATTTTTAGAAGTCCAGATATGATAGAAATAATCAAATGTGCAGATTTGAGGAAAAGTGTCAAATCTCCCTAAGGAATGAACCAAATTTGAAAAATGAAGGTGTTCTGAGATCCCCTGAATGTGGAGAATCCAAAGGTGAAATAAAAGATTTTGGTCAAATTTTCGACCTATTTTGCTCATATTCACCTTATCAAGTCCTTGAACTTTAGTTGAATGGTCTGAGGAGGTTTACATACAATGTTTCAATGGTATACAAACAGTACATGTAGACTAAAGTGGTTGTGGAAAGGGGAAAGGAGGAAAACATTGGTTTTGGTGTTTGGAGTAACCCATGATGCACTGTTGCATCACAATTTTGCCTGTGTTTTGATCTCTCATTTCAGAATACAGATTCTCTATCATACATAGCTTGAGTATCCAGCTGTATATATACTTTTCATGAGTTCATAGGCATCTATCCATTAGTTAACTTGTGGCCCATCAAGTGGGAAATGTAGAAAACATGATTTCGTTCCCAACACTGTCATTGTTATGCACATGGGATTCTGAGACATATTTTGGACAAAGTCTTATCTCCAGTCTTCCACATGGCATGGATTCTCTTGGAACTTTTTGTATCAAGTAGATGTACATCTGATACACCCTATACAACCATCTATAGATTTATTGACCATACAATAATAATGCCAGATGATGAATACATAGATATTTTTGATGTGCAAGTTGTCTGATACTTTTTAACACCTATCTATACATCACACCATTTACTATTGATGCGTTGAGACCTACTCACACTAGAGAATAGCCATACACAGGTGCCCAGATTGCACCGCAGGCATAAAATGATGATCTGTGCCAAAGATGAGGACATACATTTCAGCTTTTTTCACCATGTTCTACCTCTACATGGTATCCGCATATCTTTATTCATATCCTCACATAATCGGGAATGAACCTCCAGATGGTTCTGTGGTGGGGAGAGACTTTCTACGGTGTATTAGAACAAATAAACTGGTAAGCTTCACTTTCAACTGTGTCTACAGCTTTGCCGGCACTGCACACATGCCCTAGATAACCGTTGAGATGGTGACTCATTGACCAGCAAAAGAACATTGTCGCCACAGCCAGTTTTGTGCTGTGGTGTCTTTTGCCAGTGAATTATTTGCTGATCTCTTATTAGCATTGTTTTCTATTACTTGGTTCAGACCATAGGACCACTATAACTGTCACGTAGCGTGTTTCTCAACGTCGGAAAGCGTCGGACGAGTCGGAGCGGAGTAGCGGAGGAGCGGAATGCGGTAAGTGTGACGTTGGCAGAAAGGACCTGGCTTCAACTTGTGCGTTGCGCCCCACTCTTTGACGTGGTCCTCGATTTCGGATTGTTGAAGTTCCACCTGGGCGCTAGCCACAGATGTACTGAGCAACACAGCTACAGTGGAAGTACTCTATGTAACCGTTCTAGCCACTTACATGGTTTGGAGGGGTGAGGCTGGTGAGAGCGGTTGAGGCTGGTACGAGCGATGGAGCTGGTTAAGAGTCAAGAGACAACTTGTTGACATTGACAGTTTCCTGGTCTTATATACCGTACTACTGTTTGTACCAACCAAACAAGTATGTAATCGAAGATGTGTAAAGGTCACGTGATGTAATCTAATCTACGTGATGGAAAAGTTTCAACATGGTCGTCGCTCTCCACCGCCCTCTTCCAGGTCTATGACGCCGACGACTTCACGTACAAAGCCGTCGCGGAAAGCATCATCTCAGAGTACCGGCGCAAGTATTCAATTGGGTCCACTTGTACGTCCAATGAGCAGGCCCGGAAAATCTCCGGGACAAAGCGAAAGGGGCAAGACCCCAAATGGGAAAAGCAGCAAAAGCCGAGTACCTCGCAAAACGATGCTGACGAGCAGCCTAACTCGACCAACCCTAGTACCGCTTCTGAAAAGAAGAAGGGAAAAGGACGCTGGCGCAATCAGAAGAAGAGCGCCAACAATGCAGACAACACGTCCGCTCCTGCCATCCACTTCCCTCCTCTTCCGCCACCATCCTTCACAACCGTCACTGGGCGCGGAAAATGATGAGTACCGCCCAGCCAGACTCTCAAAGAATGCAGTCGCTCCTTCAGCGAATGAACCCGCCTCCATCCCAGTACACCGGGCTTCCTTCGGGCAAGCCGTCTGCGTGGAAAAAGAATGACCACATCAGGAAACTCGCGTGGAGCATTGGTGCTCGTCCCTCAGGGTCAAATCTTCGAATTCTGGATACAATTATCCCAGAAGAAGATGAAAGACCATCCAAGCAGCGTCGAGTCACTCCGCCTTTGGATGACTCCCTCAGGATGATGGACATAGACCATCAAAGCGAGCGGATGGGGCCGGAACAATTCGAAGATGGGCTGATCGAACTTGACGGTTCGTCACATTCTTCTCTCAAACCTTACCAAATGCGGAAAGCTAATTATGCCTCTCAACAGACATATAACATATTAGCTAGTACCACTACAGAGTGCGTAGATCACTTCAGCAGTGATCTACACAAAAAATATATTAAACATTTTGCCTCTTGTACACACTGTAAGGAAAAAGAACGCGCGCAATGGATCTTAGATTCCGGCGCCTCTTTACACTTCACCTATGAGTTTAAGGACTTCGCATATTATAGACCTCTCACGGTCAAGCGTTTCGTCCAAACTGTAGCTAAAGGGAAAAAACTGGAAATTCTCGGAGTTGGGGCCGTTCCAGTATGGCACACCCTAAATGGGGAAGTTAAAACCCATCTTCTCAGACCAGTATTCTACATTCCGGACATGGACACACGCCTATTGTCCCTAGGCGTCTTCCTTAACCATGGTTACAAAGTAGACGGGACTTGTGGAGAAATCAATATCTCCAAAGGGCTGAACAAAATCCAGTTTACGCCTCACATCCTTGGTCAAACCATTTACTGGTTAGACACTGAAATACGCTATGACCAGATCCATGCGATCTCGAGCGAAATCACTGTCGAAACATGGCACAAGCGCCTTGGTCACCCAAATGATCAAGCACTCCGAAAGATTCCCACCAGTACCAAAGGGGTACCTGAGACACTAGTACATGAGAAATCACAGGAAAGTTGCACAGGTTGCCTCAAAGGGAAAATGCCGAATCAGTCATATCCCAATTCGATGACAAGGGCAACCAAAACCTTTGATCTAATCCATTCCGATCTCAAACAGATATCCACGGCATCATATCATAAATATAAATATTTCCTCACGTTTTTGGACGATTTTTCATCCCACGTCTGGGTTGTCTTGCTTAGAAAGAAGTCGGATGCCATCACGGCACTGCGACAATTTCTTGCGATGATCCAGAATCAGTTCGCCGCCACTCCTAAGAAATGGCGAGTTGATGGAGGTGGAGAGTTTGATGAATACAAGGATGTACTTGCCGATCATGGAATTCTGGTCGACGTCACACTCCCGTATCAGCACCAGCAGAACGGTAGAGCAGAACGGATAAATCGAACCCTGTGGGAGAAATCTCAGGCCTTGCGCTTCGACGCGTGCTTACCCCCTATGTGGTGGGAATTCTGTTTGGAACATGCAGCGTTTCTCTACAATAGAACCCCCATGCAGCGTCTCGAATGGAATACCCCTTACTTCAGGGTGACCAATGAGATCCCCGATATGTCAAGCATCAGAGTCTTCGGATGTCAGGCATATGTGTATATCCCAAAGGAAAAACGTAGAAATTCCCTGGAGTCTAGATCTCGATTGATGATTTATCTCGGATCAAAACCAGGGGTCAAAGGATACCATTTCATGGATCCTGAGACTAATACAATTTTCATGGGTGGGAAAGCTATCTTCGATGAAAGCAAGTACCCCAGATGCCACATCGACCCTTTGCCAGAAAACCATCCAGAAATGGAAAATCCAGAACCAGCTGATGAGTTTGAGGACCTCATCCCCTGAAATGATGACAATGATAGTCACAACGAAACACCTCATGACCCAGTTCCCATTGAACAGAATCAACCTGAATCAGACAACGAACTGCCTGCCAGTGAGCCTGATGATGAACCGCGAGTACCCACTCCGGAACCCGAGCAAGTACCAGATCGACCGATCAGGGAACGACGAGTTCGGAAGATGCCAGGAAGCATCTATGGGGAAGACACTCCAGCGTCTGATCTTGAAAAATTAGATCGAAGACGGAGATTGGGCGGTCAAACGGCATGGATGAATGACCTCCTGATGGAGGCAATATCAGTCCAAGTTGGCATCGTTGAAATGTCCCATAAAGACATATACCCTCTTCCAAATAAAGAAGACTGGTATGCGGCTGAACGTAAAGAGCTAGACATGCTCAAACGCCGCGGGGTGATCACGGAGCTAGTACCCCTGCCTGCAGGAAGGAAAGCTCTAAGGAACAAATGGGTTTACAACGAAAAGTCCGACGGCCACCTGAAAGCACGCCTCGTCGCAAAAGGCTTTTCACAGGTAGAAGGGATCGACTTTGATCAGATCTTCTCACCAGTCGTGAGATATGAAACCATCCGACTAATACTGGCATTGACAGCCCTTGAAGGGTGGTTCATGACACTCTTGGACGTCTCATCAGCCTTCCTCTATGGAAGACTCCGTGAGGTGATTTACATGCGACAGCCTGAGGGCTACATAGTAAAAGGGAAAGAAAACTTTGTGTACCGACTATACAAAGCCCTATACGGACTCAAGCAGGCCGCATTAGCCTGGTGGAGAGAACTCAATTCCTCCATGAAAAAGCTCAGCTTTGTCCGGCTTCACTCCGATGCGGGAGTTTTCATTCACACAAGTACCAAAGGGGAAACTGTAATCGCCGTCATTTATGTCGATGACTCTGCTTTTCTCGGCACAAACCGAGAGTACACGCTAGAGAAGAAGAAGGCCTTCATGACAACATGGGAATGTAGGGACCTAGGTCACCTAGTGCCCGATGGGGAACCAAAGGAATTTCTCTCAATCCAAATAAGGCAACGTGGGAAGAAGATCTTCATTGATCAAGTACCCTACCTTGAGAAAATTCTCGCACGTATGGGGATGAGCAAATCCAATGCCACCCATACCCCACTTCTGATGGGCTACAAACCCATGAAGTCTGAGGATGAACCCAATGCGGAACTCAGATCCAAGTACCAATCCGTCATCGGGTCACTATTGTACTTAATGATCGGGACAAGACCCGACATTTGTTTCGCCGTGATCAAAATGTCCCAATTCTCCGCAAACCCTACCAAACGCCATTTAGAAGTGGCTAGGGATATTTGCAGGTATTTGAAGGCGACAAAAGATTACGTGATCATGTACAATGGCGATTCTGGGAAAGGGATCTACGCATTTACAGACTCCGATTGGGCATCAGATGAAAACACCAGGAAATCCACTACTGGTTACTTCATATCACTGGCGTCTGGAGCAGTAACATGGGTTTCGTCAGCACAGAAAACCATTGCCCTCTCTTCCACGGAAGCAGAGTACATGGCGCTATCAGATTGCAGTCGCGCAGTGACATGGCTTAGAAGCATGCTTGCCGAACTTGGGATGCAGATCGGATCAGTCCCGATCTATGGAGATAACAATGGCTCCGTCTTTATCGCATCCAACCCTGTGACTGAAAAGCGGTCCAAGCACATCGACGTGCGATTTCACTTTGTCAGAGAAAAAGTATCCGAAGGAATTATTACGGTCGAATTCATCGAAGGAGTAAATAACCCTGCAGACCTTTTAACTAAGAATCTGGGGAAGATCCTCTTCAACAAGTTTATCCCGTACTTTGGATTACTTGAAAACTAGACGAAAAAAGAGTACCTATATGGGAAAAAGTAAGATGTATTTAGAAGTATGTACTAAATATGGGGGGGTGTTGAAACTTTTCCATCACGTAGATTAGATTAGATTAGATTACATCACGTGACCTTTACACATCTTCAATTACATACTTGTTTGGTTGGTACAAACAGTAGTACGGTATATAAGACCAGGAAACTGTCAATGTCAACAAGTTGTCTCTTGACTCTTAACCAGCTCCATCGCTCTTACCAGCCTCAACCGCTCTCACCAGCCTCACCCCTCCAAACCATGTAAGTGGCTAGAACGGTTACATAGAGTACTTCCACTGTAGCTGTGTTGCTCAGTACATCTGTGGCTAGCGCCCAGGTGGAACTTCAACAGGCCAGGCGTCGGGAATGGCACTTGCCAGGATCATGGCCTGCATCAGATCAGGGACATCGAATTTCAACTCGCTGAGATGGGCGAAAAGTGCTCCGAGGCGTTCTATTTCAGGGACCGGGTCACGACCTGACAGCTTGAAGGAAGCTGCCGCCTTGAAGTCGCCGAAGATGACGGCTGGGGTTACTTTTGAATAGTTATCCTTTAGGATTGTCCATGCTTCCAGAGCCGAGTTGCTATCCTTGATGTGGCGTCTGATCGCCTCAGAGACTTTGAGTCGGATTGACCCGAGGGCCATATCATCGTCTCTGATCCAACTCTTTTCTTCCTTGCGGAAGCCGGGCTGATCGACCGCGGCGACCAGCACGGGGGAGCACTAGCGGTGGCGCCAGGAGTGGAGACCGTGGTAGTGAAATCGGCGATATCAGGGCGAGGGATGTCGCCAGAGACAAGGCGCCAGACCCCTTGATGGAGGAGGTAGGACTTCATTTTTTCCGCCCAACTTTGGTAGTCAATGCCGTCGAAGGCGGTGATGGCGTCAAGAGCAGAGCGAGAGGTAGACATTTTTAATGAATCTGAAAAAGGGTTTTCCCAATTAGTGATAATGAATTTAATTTGAGAAAACAAGTAAATGATTCCTCATGGCATATTCCTTTCAGGAATAGTGGTCATGGGGAAAAACCCTTTTTGTGTGTCAGAAGTGTATGAGGTACGATCGACTTTTCCACATGATGTGTACTAAGTCAATCCCCTTAGGGACGCTTCATGACAGGTACTTGTCGTAATGACATTTCCCAGGTTCATATGTGAAGAAGTGTGACTCAGAACCTAGATCTTGCGATCGGTTCTTCTGTCAACCAGGGTAGAGTGGGCAGGTACTTGCTGTTGCCAGCATTCCCAAGTCCCTCTGCTATCCGGGGCCCATAACCTGTTGAAGTTCCACCTGGGCGCTAGCCACAGATGTACTGAGCAACACAGCTACAGTGGAAGTACTCTATGTAACCGTTCTAGCCACTTACATGGTTTGGAGGGGTGAGGCTGGTGAGAGCGGTTGAGGCTGGTAAGAGCGATGGAGCTGGTTAAGAGTCAAGAGACAACTTGTTGACATTGACAGTTTCCTGGTCTTATATACCGTACTACTGTTTGTACCAACCAAACAAGTATGTAATCGAAGATGTGTAAAGGTCACGTGATGTAATCTAATCTACGTGATGGAAAAGTTTCAACACGGATTGGCGGATGTCGGATGAGCGGATGAACGGATGAGCGGATGAGCGGAGGTGACGGAGAGAATGCTCAAGGCAAGTAGAGACGGATGCAAATGAGGTGTAACGTATGATATTTGAACTGAGGTTCTACGACAGGTTTGTACACTATTTATAGTAGACTAGAATGATCAGTATTACTATAAGTGATGTGCAGATATCGGAGTTGACCATCGGAACATTTGGAGTACGGAGAGTAGCAAATGAAAAGTGAACAACATATGTCTACTTGTAAGTATGGTTGAGATGTTACGTAGTAGAAGTATAATCAAATATAAATAGAATGTTGTCGGAGCGGATGTTGGAGCGGATGAATCGTCGGAGTCGTCGGATAAGTCGGATGTGAATCGTATGGTTATGACAGTATTTCCCTCTTAGGGCCGAACCCTGAGGCCCAGATGAGGTAATCCACGTGACCGTTGGTTGAAAAGCTTTGTGTGTGATCTTCTCTCTTGTCACCCAACCACAACATCTATCCCGATGCCTATCCGTTATGTCCGCTGAGAACTCACCCCTCGCCGCTCTTCGTGCTGAAAGGGAGCGCCAGAAGAAGGTCACCGAGGAGTTGGAGAGGAAGCTGCAGGAGGCAGAGGAGCGTGCGAAGGAAGATGCAGAGCGCGCGGAGGCGAAAAGAGCAGCGAAAGAGCAGAGACAAGCAGAGAGGAAGGCAGAGAAAGTGAAGGCGAAGGAGCCGGTTGCGGGTGCGGATGCAGTTGCGGAGGTGAAGAAAGTCCGGCTGCAGGGGGTTTTCAAGGATATGCCTGCGAGTTACGAGCAGGGAAAGGAGGATTGCACCTCCTGCTTGAAAGCAGGGGACTTGTGTTTTTGGCCATCAGAGTAAGTCTTTCTATTTCTTTATATGCTTCGTTATTAACTTGTTCTTTAGGAATGACAATGCTTTGTCGTGCTGGCGGTGCCAGCGTTTAAAACGAAGCTGCAGAACGGGAGCGGAAGCGGAGTCGGAGGAGAAGCGGAGGATGACCAAGGCGGTGAGGGTCGGAAAGGCTAAGGTGGCAGGTGGTGCGACGAAGAACGTGAAGGCGGGATCGTCCAAGGGAGAGGGGACCGCGGAGGGATCGCGGATAGCCGCAGCGTCAGAGGAGCCGGAGCTCATGCCGGAGGGGTTTGGTCCGCCGGAGGTGGTCATAGGCACAGAGGTGGTGAGAGGGCTTAGGAGCATGATAAGGGAGATGCGGCTGATAAAGGCGGAGTTGAAGGAACTGCAGGAGATCAAGGAGCTTTTGACGGTTATCGCGTGGAGGGAGGATTCGGAGGCTTTGGAGGAGGGATCCAACGAGGACGAGGATGCGGAGGAGTATGATAGGGTATTGGAGGAGTTGGGAAGGGAGGTAGAAGAAGAAGAAGAAAAAGAATATCTAACAAAAAACAGCGAAAGTAGTTTTTTGTTAGTATAAAATTTTAATAGATTTTCATTTCTTCTTGTTACAAGCGCGATAAGGGGCCTGGCTTAGTTGGTTGAGCGGAGTGGAAGTCCGCTACCGTATCCGCTGTGTGTTCAAGCTCGGATGCGGGTAACCAAGAAAACTCTTCACTGGTGTCTTCATAACCTAACCAGTGGACGAGGTAAAGGATTTTGCAGCGTCGTCTTTTATCGATCTTTGAGTCGACGATTTCCGCAATTTCGTATTCGGTTTCTCCGTCCATCTCGAGCGGAGGCGGAGGAGATTGTATCCGATTTGGGATCTTGTTAGGAGTTGCTGGTTCGAGCATGGATATGTGGAAGACGGGGTGTATAGCACGCATGGTGTCGGGTAGACGTAGTGTAAAGGAGTGCGTGCCGGGTTGGGCTATGATTTCAAATGGGCCAGCATATTTGTCGGATAACTTTTGGGTGGGTCGTGTGGTGCGGAAGAACTTGGCTTTAACAAATACTTCTTGTCCGACGCAGAGCGGAGGAGGCAGAGAACGTCGGACGTCCGCAGGGCCTTGATAATGTTGTTGTGCCTCTGCGACAGCAGTCTTTAGTTCTTGATGTAATTCATCTAAGTCGACGATGTATTGTCGAGCTTTATCGGATGCTAGATCACGTTCCGGATGGAGTGTAATGTCGGGATGATAACCTTTGTTGGCGAAGAATGGTGATACACCTGCAGTGGCACTTGGAGTGTTGTTGTAAGCAAACTCCGCAAGCGGAAGCAAAGCGGACCAGTTGTCTTGCTGGTAGTTGCAGAAAATGCGGAGGTATTGTTCGAGTGTCTGGTTGGTGCGTTCGGTTTGACCATCGCCTTCAGGGTGATATCCAGAAGTGAAGTGAAGTCTCATGTCGAGGGCTTTTGCAAGAGAGCGGAAAAAGCGGGAGACGAATTCAGGTCCGCGATCGGATGTGACATTTTGCGGAACTCCGTGCTTGGAAAAGACGTGAAGCACGAAAAGGTTTGCTAGGTCTTCGGATGTGCAATTAATGGTGGTAGGGATGAAGATGCCTTGTTTAGTGAGGCGGTCTACAATGACCAGAATCGCATCGGAGCCAGCGGATGTCGGAAGGGGTTCAATGAAATCCATGGAAATAGAATGCCAGGGACATTCAGGAATAGGGAGTTGTTTAAGCAGACCGTAGGGTTTATGACGTTGGGGTTTGGCGCGCATACAAGTGGTACTGACTTGCAATACTTTTTGACGAAGTCGCGCATTCCAGGCCAAGTGTATTCTCGTTGGATAAGACTAATAGTCTTATTTTGACCAGGGTGTCCAGCGAGGATATGGTCGTGCTTATTGCGGAGGATGCAGAGACGGAGGTCGGATGAGTTGGGAACGTAGATACGACCATTGTGGAGTAGATAACCTGCTTCATTCACGATCCAGCGTGGATTAGGATTGTCGAGGAAAGAGGTGTAAATGGGATCGGTCGGAAGAGCGGAGAGGATGTCGGAGTGGAGCTGATCCGTATCCATGATGATTGTGGCACGGAGGACGGGCGTATATAACTCTGTTGCGCGAAGTGAAGTGGTGAGCTGTTCTTGTGTGAAGATGGGTTTGAAGTTGCTTGGGTTGACGGACGAATAGTCGCTATTTCCCTCTTTAGGGTAGACGTCCCATCGTCTACTTAAAAGATCGGGCTTTTTACCTAAACGGCCAGGGCGGAAGCAGATGACGAGATTGAACTGGCAGAGGTATTCAGACCAACGAGCTTGTCGACGTGATAAAATCTTGGTAGTAGAAAAGTACTCAAGATTTTTGTGGTCCGTTATGACATCGATCGGAGCAGCGGAGCCTTCAAGGTAGTGACGCCAAACCTTGAATGCATCGTGGATCGCTAATAGTTCTTTGTCGTGGGTGTCATAGTTTAACTCGGGAGGTGTAAAGGTGCGGGAGTGGAAAGCGACCGGATGGATTTCGTCGTCGGAGGTGCCGATGGAGAGGATCGCACCCAAAGCGTAGTCGGAGGCATCGGTTTCGACGATAATAGGGCTGTTGGGAATCCAATGTGTAAGGACAGGTGCCGTGGTAAAGGCTTTCTTCAAGTTTTGAAAGATTCCCGAGCGGAGTCGGAGAAGTGCATTTGTGTGTTTTTGCAGGTGAGTCGAGTGAGCGGAACGGTGATTTTGGAGTAGTAAGGAATGAATCGTTGATAAAAATTGGCAAAACCTAAGAAAGACTGAATGTCTTTGACCTTCCTTGGTTCAGGCCAATCTTGAATAATTTTGACTTTCTTATCCGACATGCGGAGGCCTGTCGGAGAGAGGATAAAGCCAAGGTATTCAACAGTATCCGTAGAAAACTCGCATTTGTCTGCGTGTGCGTATAAGCCGTGTTGTCGGAGACGTCGGAGGACTTTGCGGACATGCTTCCGATGCTCGGAGGGAGAGTCGGAGTAGATGAGGATGTCATCGAGATATATGGTAACATACTTATCGAGCAGGTCGTGGAAGATGTCGTTCATGAAGCGTTGAAAAACGGCTGGGGAGTTGGTGAGTCCAAATGGCATGACAAGCCATTCAAAAGACCCGTAGCGCGTGCGGAAGGCGGTTTTCCATTCATCTCCTTCCACTATGCGGACGAGGTGATAGGCGTGTCGGAGGTCGAGAGCCGTATAAACACTGGCTTTTCCAGCGGTCTGGAGAAGGTCGGATATGAGCGGAAGCGGATATCGGTCCTTCTTTGAGATTTTGTTAAGACCACGGAAATCGATGCAAAGACGAAGGGAGCCATCCTTTTTACGAACAAAAAGGACGGGAGCACCGTGCGGAGAGGAAGAGGGTCGGATGAATCCAATGGTGAGGTGTTCGTCAATGAATTCACGGAGGGCATTGAGTTCGGTTTGTGAAAGGGAGTAGATCGGACCGAACAGAGGAGCAGAGCCCTCTTCAAGTTCGATCTTGAGGTCGTAGGGATGGTGGGGTGGAAGAGTGTCTGCTTTTCCTTTACTGAAGACGTCAGCATAGTCGTGGTATTCTTCGGGTACGTTTGTCAAGTCAGGGGTGTCGGAAGCGGATGTGGAGTGAGCGGAAACGGAGGGAGTCGAAAGGTGAAGTCGAAAGGATCGTGTACCAGGCAATTTGCATGCCCTCATAAATGCGGCTGCGTTAATGAGTGAAATCTGCGGAGGTACGATTGGAGGTTCCGGAGGAGGAAGCGTAGCTGTCCTACCTTGGGAGGGGGTCGACGTCGATGTCGGAAACGGCTCTTTTTGCATCTGTGGACGGAAAGTGATACTGCCCAATACCCAGTCAATCATAGGATTGTGGCGGGTGAGCCAGTTGTATCCAAGAACCACGGAAGAAGCGGAGTCGAGCGGAGTAACATAAAAATCCTGTTCAAAAGATTCACCTGAAGGAAAACATATAGGTATTGTTACAACTTGAGTGATAAACGCGTTAGAAGAACCATCGAAAAGCTTTAGTTCTAAAGGCGGAATAGCGGAGGTCGGAAGATCATAAGCGGAGGAAAAGTTAATGTCAATAAAACAGTGGGTAGATCCTGAATCAATAAGTGCTAGGACAGAATCTGAAGAGAAAAAAGAAGATGAGATATTGATACGTAAAGAGTTCGGATCGGAGAGAGCGGACACGTTAAGTCGGATGGGAGCGGAGGCACGGAGAGAGTCAACGCAGTCCTCAGACCGTGCTTCATGAGGACCACTGCCTATTTTTTTGACTCGATCTCCTTACCTTTTTCCTTGGCTTGAGTGCCGACTTGGGCGGCCTTCCCTTTAGCCTTGGAAGCAGAGGAGGTGGACTTGGGACAGTCCTTGACAGCGTGTCCGACGCTACCGCAGAATAAGCAAAGGTTATTATTGAAACGACATTTGCATTCTTGATACATCAGTTTGCCGTCTTTGCCTAATTTACTGGAGAGGTCGGGTTTTGGAGCGGATGTGGAAGCGGAAGCGGTAGCGGGAGTGGAGGGTTTGGTTGATGATGTTTGTGGAGTGGATTGGTTCGGAGCGGATTGTTTCTTGTCAGACTTGGGAGTGGGTTTATCGGTTCTGGATTTCTCTCGTTGACGTTCCCAGTAGCGAGCGTCAATAGTATGAGCCGCAGATCGTAGGTCTGGTAAAGACTTGATCTTGGGTTGTTGGGAGAGGATGTCCTTGATCCGATCTGGAAGTCCGACGTAGTAGCGGTGTCGGAGGGAGTTTTCATCCCAGTCAGTCTTGGTAGCAAGACGTTGGAATTCAACGTTGTACTTCAATATCTTTTGATTTTCCTTCATCCCTAGGTTGTCCAACTGTTCTTCGGCTTCGCCCTGAGGGTCAATGGTACCAAACTCGGAGCGGAGAAGTCGGACAAACTTGGGGAAAGAACCCCGCCAATTGGGTTCATCATTGTCAAGAATGAAGGGTTCAAAAAATTCGAGTGCTGTGCCTCGGAAGTAAGACATGGCAAAGTTGACTTTGGAATGTTCTGAGTCGAAGTTGTCGTTGTTGGAGAAGTAAAGTTTGCATTGTAAAATGAATGCGGAGAGTTTGCGTGGATCGGATCCGTCGAAGGTATCTGGTTCGTTGGCATACGACTTTTTCTTCTTTGTATCTCGATGTTTCAACTCTTTGGTCATGAGCAGAATGGCTTCAGCTAGATTGGGTTCCTGATCTGGATTGGAATCGGAGTCGTCCAAATCTCCATGTAAACTACCGTCAGAAGGAGGAGGAGATCCTCCTGGAGGTCCGCCGAATAAGCCAGAATTTAGAGGTGCGGAGGGTTCCGTTGGTGGGTTTAGTGGAGGACTGGCAGGAAGTGGTGGGAGCTGAGAGTCGGAAGAAGGCGGAGGAACGGATGGTCCGGGGGTAGCAGCGGATGATGATGCTGTGGCTCCTCGAGGGGTAATGGTTACATTGCGTGTTCCTCGAAGAAAAGCAGAGCGTGATGTGGAGGATGAACGTTCTGCTGCTGCACGAGCAGTCCTAGTTGTTCGAACTGTATTACGGGTTTGAGACATGTGGGTAGAGGTTGTTGGGTATATCAAAGAATGGTCGTAGTTCAAATATACTGTCATGTAGCGTGTTTCTCAATGTCGGAAAACGTCGGACGAGTCGGAGCGGAGTAGTGGAGGAGCGGAATGCGGTAAGTGCGACGTTGGCAGAAAGGACCTGGCTTCAACTTGTGCGTTGCGCCCCACTCTTTGACGTGGTCCTCGATTTCGGATTGGCGGATGTCGGATGAGTGGATGAACGGATGAGCGGATGAGCGGAGGTGACGGAGAGAATGCTCAAGGCAAGTAGAGACGGATGCAAATGAGGTGTAACATATGATATTTGAACTGAGGTTCTACAACAGGTTTGTACACTATTTATAGTAGACTAGAATGATCAGTATTACTATAAGTGATGTGCAGATATCGGAGTTGACCATCGGAACATTCGGAGTACGGAGAGTAGCAAATGAAAAGTGAACAACATATGTCTACTTGTAAGTATGGTTGAGATGTTACATAGTAGAAGTATAATCAATATAGATAGAATGTTGTTGGAGCGGATGTCGGAGCGGATGAATCATCGGAGTCGTCGGATAAGTCGGATGTGAATCGTATGGTTATGACATAACTTTAAATCTGTGGCTAATTTTCTTAAAATAAATACATACTTGATGATACAACATGCTCCCCTACTCATCTGATATAGTAGCAAACATTGCTTGTTCCTGTGTAGATATAATGAGGAGATGTGCAATATCTTTCGACATTTGTTTACATGTATTTGACATGTTTGATGGGTGTGTGTTGCACATCATCCAACATTCGCCGGTTTTTTGCCGGTTTTTTGCCATGGTGTCTGTCACTGGTGAATTATTCGCCAATATGTCGTTAGCATTGTTCTTTGTATATGGAGTGTTGCCGACACTCAAGGCTTGCTTTTGCTGATGGGTCATCAATTCGCCGATGGCCGGTCGCTGTGTCGCCGGTTTGTCACCGGTCTTTGGCCAGTTTTTCGCCGTAGCATCTTTCGCCGGTCAATGATATGCCGATCTGTTGTTAGCATCATTCTTTTAATTTGCAGTGTCGCCGGCCCTCAAGACTTGGTTTCGCTGGTGGCCCATTTATTCGCCAATGGCCTGTCACCGGTTTGTCGCCGGTTTGTCGCTGGTCTTTCACTGGTTTTTCACTGTAGCATCTTTCGCCAGTGAATGATATGCCGATCTGTCGTTAGCATCATTCTTTTGATTTGCAGTGTCGCCGGCCCTCAAGACTTGGTTTCGCCGGTGGCCCATTTATTCGCCGATGGCCTGTCGCCGATTTGTGGCCGGTCTTTTGCAGGTTTTTTGCTGTGGTGTCTCTCGCCGGTGAATTATTCGCCGCTCTGTCGTTAGCATCGTTCTTTTCATTTGCAGTGTTGCCGGCACTCAAGGCTCGCGTTCGCCGATGGGTCATCAATTCGGCCGGTTTGTCGCCGGTCCTTTGCTGGTTTTTTGCCATGATGTCTTTTACCGGTGAATTATTTGCCGATCTGTTGGATGTTGTCGCCGGCGACATTTTTTCTTCGCCGGTGACATTATTATTTTGCCGTTCGCCGTGGTAAATTTGCTGGTGTTGTAGCGATACCATACACTGTATGTCTTCGCTGGACCGTAAATTACAATACAAGGTAGGTTGAGTATGTGGCCGTTGGGCGTGGGTGGAGGCATTGGGCGTGAACGGAGGCCGTTGGGCGTGAGTGGAGCGGCATTGGGGGTGAGTCGAGGCCGTGGGGCACGAGTGGAGGCCGTTGGGCACAGGAGGGGCCATTGGGCGCGAGTCGACGCCGTTGGGCGTGGGTGGAGGCATTGGGCATGAACGGAGGCTGTTGTCCGCAAAAGTAGGCCATTGGGCGCTTGAGGGGGCAATAGCGGGCGGTTGGCCACAAGTGGTGGTCGTTAGCCATGAGTGGTGGGTGTTGTGCAGAGGTGGTGGCCATATGGAGTGTGTAAGGGCAACCACTTTCACTTTTCACTTTTCCTTTTTCTTCCTTTCCTTTCTATTCCACCATCTCCGACGTCCTCTGATCGTATCCGCTGTCTCCGACATCTTATCCGCCTCTCCGCATCCGACGACTCCGCCCCCATCCGCTACTCTGCACGTCGGATCACAGGTACTATCATTCATCTTGTTTCCATTCATCCTTCATCGCTACTCCCAATCATTGCTCATCATTCATGCGTCTCGTTTTATCTCTTATTTCATATCTCATTTTACTATTTATCTCGCTAGCTTGCAGGGGAATCCTTAGAACTTTCTCTTTGGATCTCCCTTGCAAGGTGTGTGTTGTATTACTTATCAGACTGCTCAATCTAAACTTCAGATCTCCCTTGCAAGTATCTGAGTTTGAGTCTTGGATCGTAAGGTCGCCCTTACAGTAGAAAGTTCTCTTCTAATTGGACCAGGTCCGATTGCATCGTTGTCACGATTCCGCGCTTCGGAGCAGCTTCGTCCGCGTCCGACTCCGATACATCTCACACCCCTTCCAGTTCTTCTAATTACCTCTCCGTAACTGGTGATTCTGCTCCGCGCATAGTAATGGACGACCCCAATCGCCTTGAACAGCTCGAGCACGAGTTCCAGGAACAATGTCAAACTCTCACTGATATCTCGACTCAACTTGACCAACTCCTCCTCGCCTTCAACGCAATTCCTGCCCCAGCTCCGCCACCTATCCCAGCTGCTCCCGCACCCGCTATTATACCCACTCCGCTCGCTCCGGCCAATCCGGGCGTGCGTCGAGCAAAACCTGCCAATCCGTCGGACTTCGATGGATCACGCGCAAATGGCTGGACCTTTCTAAACTCCTCTGAATTGTTTATGGGGCTGGCTCCGGAACAGTTCGCAGACGACCACGCTAAAATTTATTGGGCCTTATCTTTCATGAAGAGTGGACATGCAGCACGCTTTGCGGATCGCATTATCCGACAGGAGCGGAGGACCAGTGCTCCACCTTATCGGACTTGGGTAGACTTCCATGCAGTCTTTACAGCGGAGTTCACTCCGAAGAATGAGGAACAGGACGCGAGACTGATCCTCGAAGGAGAATCCTATTATCAAGGTCAACGGGATGTTGAGACCTATATTGACAAGTTCAAAGACTACATTGACAAAGCGGGCTATCAGGAGGATACCAACATCATACTCAAATTCCGCCATGGTCTCCGTTCCGACATTCAAAACGAGATTGCCACCCTGACCCACGGACGGCCTGCGGATGACAATGCCAATGAGTGGTACTCTGCAGCATGAGCCAATGACAACAATAGGATTGCCAACAAAGCCTTCAAAGCCACTGCTCCGACCCGCACCTCCGCCTTCCGCAACGCTGTCGGACCACGAGTACCTGGCACCTCAGTATTCCCTCGCCCCTACATTCCATTCACTCCGCGTACAGCTCTGCTCGCATCCGCATCTGCTCCGCCGACAAGGGACCCCAATGCAATGGACATCGATACTTCACGCGTCAAAGGCAAGAATGCCAATGCATGCTTCAGATGTAACAAAACGGGTCACTTTAGTCGTGAATGCCCCCTTCGCTTCGATGTTCGCTTCATGACAACGGAGGAGCAGGATGAGTTTGTTATGGAACAACTCGTGGTCAAGGACATAGCGGAAGGCAACTCCGTTCTGCCCACGGAGTCTGCGGAGTCGGAGGAAGGACAGGAGGATTTTCCTCCCCACAGCGAGTGAACAGTGCGCCCTCGTTGTCTGCTAAAAATCGTTATGCTGCCTTATTTATGGAACAATATGATCCTATACCCTCCATCTCTAAGCCTACAAACGATCCCATAGTCGCACCCAACTCCGCAAATCCCATCCGCCTTCGCCTCTCTAAATGGGAGCGTCGGCTTCCAAAACAATATGTCCTCGCCTCCGCTCACTCCGACAATTCTATTGAACTAGACATAGTTCTTGAAACTACCGACACCAAAGACACACTATCACAAAAGGCCTTACTCAACAGTGGGGCAACAGGGTCGTTTATTGAACGCACTTTGGTCGAGAAACATCGACTCTCTACTCAAAAACTACAACACGCAATTCCGGTATACAACATCGACGGAACTCCAAATGAGGCCGGAGCAATAACGGAGGTGTTGGATGTAGTGCTCCGCTATCGGGATCACTCGGAACGGACCCAGCTTGCAGTCACAAGTTTGGGAAAACAAGAAATCGTGTTAGGCTTCACTTGGCTCAAAGAACACAACCCCGAGGTAGATTGGACATCAGGGGAAGTGAAGATGAGCCGGTGTCCTGCATGATGTCGGACATGCCACCAGGAGGCAGCCCAAGAGCGGAAGGAGCGGAAGTTTGAACAAGTCCGCATCCGAGCCTGTCGGATGGGTTCCACTCCGACGTCCGGTCTAGAGGAGGAGGCTCCACGTGGCCCATGGGTGGAGGATGTCACAGAAGGAGAGGAACTGGAGGAGTTAGCGGAAGACAATGAGGAAGAGGATGAGTATGAGGAGGGAGATCGCCTTTTTGTCAGAACAGTACCCGCGGAGGCGGAGTTCATCCGCGCTTCATCCAATATCTCGCAACATCTATCGGAGGCCTTCCTCAGTAACCAAAAACCTAAATCTTTCCGCGACTCTGTACCAGACCACTTGTTTGACTTCGAAGATGTATTCTCAAAGACCTCTTTTGACACCTTACCGGAAGAGCGGACGTGGGACCACGCCATTGAACTTGTTCCGGACGCCTCTCCGGCGGGTTGTAAGGTATATCCACTTGCTCCGAATGAACAGAAGGAACTCGACGCGTTTTTGGAGGAAAACCTTGCAACTGGTCGAATCCGCCCTTCCAAGTCTCCGATGGCATCTCCGGTATTTTACATCAAGAAGAAGGATGGCTCCCTTCGTCTTGTACAAGACTACCGGTCACTCAACTCCAAAACTATCAAAAACAAGTATCCGCTTCCGCTCATATCCAAACTGATCAATAAACTTCAATGTGCTCAATACTTCACCAAGCTCGACATCCGCTGGGGCTACAACAATGTGCGGATAAAACCCGGAGACAAGTGGAAGGCTGCTTTTCGGACCAATCGCAGACTCTATGAACCATTGGTGATGTTCTTCGGCCTCACTAATAGTCCATCCACATTCCAGACTATGATGAACAAGATCTTTCAGGACCTTATCACTGAAGGTGTAGTTTGTGTTTACCTCGACGATATACTCATCTTCACGGAGACCCTTGCGGAGCATCGGAGAGTCACACGGATCGTACTGGAACGACTTCACGAACACAAACTCTATCTAAAACCAGAGAAATGCGAGTTTGAACAAATGCGCATTGAATACCTAGGCCTTATTATTGAACAAGGACACGTAGAGATGGATCCGGTGAAGGTAGCGGGGGTCGCGGAGTGGCCTGCTCTGACAAACGTCCGAGAAGTACAGTTCTTTCTAGGATTCACTAACTCCTATCACCGTTTTATTGAAGGGTTCTCGGACATCGCGCGCCCTCTTTTCGAGCTCACGAAGAAAGGGCACCTCTGGTCTTGGAAGGAGGGAGAAGTGTCCGCATTTGCGGAGTTGAAGCAGAGGATTACATCCGCTCCGATCCTGGTCTTAGCTGATCATGGAAAGAAGTGGCGGATAGAAGCAGATAGCTCGGACTTTGCAACTGGAGCAGTACTGTCCCAACCAACAGAGGACGGTAAGTGGCACCCTGTGGCATTCTATTCCAAAAGCCTTAGTCCGGTGGAACGCAACTACGAGATCTACGACAAGGAGATGTTGGCAGTGGTCCGTGCATTGGAGGAGTGGAGGCACTTCCTTGAAGGAGCGGAGAAGACAGTGGAGATTTGGACGGACCACAAAAATCTTGAGTATTTCATGACAGCTCAAAAACTAAATTGACAACAGGCTAGATGGTCCTTATACCTTGCTCATTTCGATTTCAAAATGCACCATCGACCTGGCAAGTCAATGGGCAAGTCCGACACTTTGTCCCGACGAGCGGACCACGGAGACGGATCGCGGGACTACAAAAACATCATCCTTCTTCGACCAGAATTGTCTGCAGTGCGAGCAATGCGGGGGTCACTGTTCAAGGGGAAGAACACGATGTCCTCCGCCAGGTCCGACAGGGAATCCGAGAGGGGTTACTGGAAGATAGTGTGGCGGAGGTTGTCAAATCCCTTCCGACCGTCGGAGCGGGGTCCGTCCGTAGTGCGGAGTGGAGGCAAGCGGAAGGTTTGCTCTACTTCAGGGATCGTATCTATGTTCCTAACAATCCCCAACTGCATCATCGGATCCTCACACAACACCATGACACTCCGGTGGCCGGACATCCTGGACGGTGGAAAACCTTGGAACTGGTGTCGCGCAATTACTGGTGGCCACACATGTCTTGTTTAATAGGTCAATATTGCAAGACATGCGACCCTTGCCTCCGCACCAAGGTCCGACGCACTCCGCCCTCCGGAGAGCTCAATCCGCTACCGGTCCCCACGGAGCGATGGCAAGTAACCAGTGTTGACTTCATTACTGAACTACCAGAAGCCCATGGCTACGACGCTATCATGGTCATAGTGGACTCAGTAGGGAAGCGGGGACACTTCATCCCGATGCACTCCGACATCTCCGCACTCGGGACTGCACACTCCTATGTTCAAAATGTCTGGAAACTCCACGGACTACCGGAGGCCATTGTCTCCGACCGAGGACCACAGTTTGTCGCCAAGTTCACGCACGAACTATACAGGCTGCTTAACATTAAGGTTGCTGCCTCGACAGCCTACCATCCGCAGTCGGATGGACAGACGGAGCGGGTCAATCAAGGATTGGAACAATACCTTCGCCTATTCATCAATGAACGTCAAGACGATTGGGACGAATGGCTTCCAATGGCTGAATTTGCATACAACAACCATGTTCATGCATCGACACGTCAAACTCCATTCTACATTGACACCGGCCGCCATCCGCGCATGGGATTCGAACCTCGCGAGAAGCAGACGGAGATCGAGGCGGTAGCGGATTTCAGCCAGCGGATGAAGTCCGCTCTAGAGGAGGCTCGCGCAGCACTGACAAAGGCAAAAGATGACATGGCGCGATACTACAACCAGCATCGGAGCACCACTCCGACATTCCGCCCGGGGAACAAGGTCTTTTTAGACTCATCAGACCTCAAAACCACCCGACCCACAAAAAAGCTTGCACATCGATACGTAGGCCCTTTCCCAGTGGTCCGACCTGTCGGAACACATGCCTATGAACTTCGCCTTCCCCCTTCCATGTCCCGCGTTCACCCAGTATTCCATGTCGTCAAACTTTCACTAGTTCCCGACGACCCTTTCCGACGCCAAGTCCGCTCTCCTCAAAAGTAGGCCGTTGGGCGGTAGAGGGGGCAATAGCGGGCAGTTGGCCACAAGTGGTGGTCGTTAGCCATGAGTGGTTGGCGTTGGGCAGAGGTGGTGGCCATATGGAGTGTGTAAGGGCAACCACTTTCACTTTTCACTTTTCCTTTTTCTTCCTTTCCTTTCTATTCCACCATCTCCGACGTCCTCTGATCGTATCCGCTGTCTCCGACATCTTATCCGCCTCTCCGCATCCGACGACTCCGCCCCCATCCGCTACTCTGCACGTCGGATCACAGGTACTATCATTCATCTTGTTTCCATTCATCCTTCATCGCTACTCCCAATCATTGCTCATCATTCATGCGTCTCGTTTTATCTCTTATTTCATATCTCATTTTACTATTTATCTCGCTAGCTTGCAGGGGAATCCTTAGAACTTTCTCTTTGGATCTCCCTTGCAAGGCAACTTTTTTTAATTACCTTAAAATTAAATCTTAAATAAATAAGTTTAATTTACAATATTGGTATTTAATTTGTATTTTTCTAATGAAGTTTTAGTGATTACAAGTAAAACTAGAACGAAGTTTTCAATGGTTTATTTTTACAAAATTAGTTCTATAGATAAATTCTGTGTGTGTTGTATTACTTATCAGACTGCTCAATCTAAACTTCAGATCTCCCTTGCAAGTATCTGAGTTTGAGTCTTGGATCGTAAGGTCGCCCTTACAGAGTGGAGGTGGGGGATAAAAAGAACTGTGGGAACGTTTCGCTGGCCGTCGACTTATGGTTCAACTTTCAGCAATTGCCGAGTTGCTCGGCAGCCAATGCCGAGCGAGTGTGTCATTGAAACTCGCGGCCTCAATGCCCAAACTGTGGCATCACAGGCCTCAAATATACTTATTAACTGATTTAGGGATGTTTATAAACCTATAAGATGTATATATACAGTTAGATACATGAGCCATGTATGGTAGAGAGTCTGGGCAGCAAATTGATGTATCAAATCACATTGTAAATCGTGATAAACAGTGCATCATGAGTTACCTCAAACACAAAAAACATCATTTCCTCACTTTCTCCTTTCCACAACCCCTTTAAACTACATGTAGTAAATATATACTATTGCAACATTGTATGTAAAGCTATTCAGACCATGCAAATAAAATTCAAGGACTTAATAAGGTGAATATAAGCAAAATAGGTCAAAAATTTGACCAGAAAATTTTACTTCAGCTTTGGATTCTCCCCATTCAGGGGATCTCACAGCACATTTGTTTTTCAAATTTGGTGGATCAATCATGGAGATATAACACTTTTACTGAAATATGCACATTTGATTATTTCTATCTTATCTAGACATCTTAAAATTATTCAAGGTGTTTCAGAAGGTCAATATATATGTATTTATGAGTTCTATGACTTAAAACTCTTATTAGACCATGAGGAAGGTGCCGCGCGCACCCACACGATGCATTCTGCGCATTGTTTACTATTATTTGGTGCAGAGCTCTGCATCGCTATATCATAAGATCCGTGGCAAAATTTCACAAAATAGATACATAGTCAGTGACACAAAATGCTCTAATACTTAATTGATATAGTGCATAAGCTTTTGCTGCCCCTGTGTAAGACATGTAGGCAGATGTGCGATGTTTTTTTAAGTGTGTTTATATTTAGTTGACACATTTTATGTGCGCCTGATGCGCGTCCAAACGAGGGCAGGCTATTTGCCCTTATTTGCTTTGGCTGCTTTCTGGGCCAAACAAATCCTTTGCCCAGTTCGCCATCTGACTTTCATGCCCACTCTTGCCCAACGGCCCTTTCTGGCGCCCAACGCCCCCCTCTAGCACCCAACGGCCCCCTCTAGCGCCCAACGGCATCCTTTCGTGCCCAACGGCTTCCTTTTATGCCCAACGGTGTCCCTTTGCCCCCAACGGCCTCGACTCGCCCCCAACGGCCCCTCCTGTGCCCAACGGCCCCCTCTAGCACCCAACGGCGTCCTTTCACGCCCAACGGCCTCCCTTCGCCCCCAATGGCCTCCACCCACACCCAACGGCCTCCACTCGCGCCCAACGGCCCCCTATCGCGCCCCACGGCGTCGACTCACCCCCAATGCCGCTCCACACGCCCAACGGCCCCCTCTCAATGGCCTTGTCAACTCACGCCCAACGGCCTCCCTTTGCGCCCAACAGCGTCCTGTGCCCAACTGCCACGACGCATCCCCCTTTATCGCCCAACGGCCGACAGCCACATAAATACATGTGTACTAGTACCCAAAAAGACCGGTTTCAACCGGTCCCCCACCGGTCTTCAACAAAAAAATTTTTGGTCGAGACCAAAGACCGGGCCCTTCCCATTTTAGCATAGACCAAGACCGCGGTCTCAGTCTATTTCGGTTCATTTTCGGTTCAGTCTGGTCTGGTTCCAGTCCTATTGGACTGAACCTTGAAACACTAGTGGACAACGAGGGCACACCATTCACTCGTTGTCGGGGCTTGTTTGTCTTCCGCTTGCTCCAATGCTCCAGCAACGTCGGAGGTAGACACCACTGCATCTTTAGCGGCTAGTTGGTCCATCATGTACTCCTCCTGTTCGTCCAACATCATGAATCGGACGTCGAATCGGAGCAGACACTCGCGACTGAAATGACCAGTTTTATCACATCTGAAGCATACATTGGCGTTCTTACCCCTGACGCGAGAGGCATAGATATCCATCGCATTGGGGTCACGGATGGTTGGAGTCGGAGCAATGACTGTTGAAGGTGCACGCAGAATATAGGGGATGAAAGGTCGGGGAAATACACATCCTGCCGCTGCCTTCGGTGCGGTCGGAGCAGTGCGGAAAGGGTTCGGGCGTGTTGGAACTGTGGACTTGAAAGCTTTATTGGCAATTTGATTATCGTCGTTGACTCGTGCGGCTGCATACCAGGCATCCGGGTTGTCATCCGCGGGTCGTCCAAAAGTTAGTGTCGCAATTTTGGATTGGATGTCGGATCGGAGGCCATGTCGGAACTTAAGTACTATGTTCGTTCCTTCGGTGTACCCAGCCTTTTCAACATAATCCTTGAAGTCGTCAATGTAAGCCTCCACATCCCGACTACCTTGGTAATAGGCTTCTCCCTCAAGAATGAGCCGTGCGTCTTGTTCTTTGTTTTTTGGAGTGAACTCCACGATGAATGCGGTTCGGAACTGCACCCAGGTCTGGTGACACGGAGCTCCGGTCCGACACTCTTGTCGGATGACGCGGTCGGCGAAGCGCGCAGCACGTCCACTCTTCATGAAGGAAAGTGCCCAATAGATCCTAGCATGATCATCTGCAAACTGTTCCGGAACCAGTCCCATATACAGTTCGCAAGAATTAAGAAAAGTCCAACCAGTGGTACGTGCTCCGTCGAAGTCCGACGGAGTTGCGGGTTTGGCCCGACACACACCTGGACTGGCAGGTGTGATCGGGGCTGGCAGGAAGGCCAGAACTGGGGCCTCCGCTGGAGGGGGAATCAGGTCAGGGTTGGGAATGGGAACAGGTGGAATAGCGGCACGGATAAGTTGTTTGAGTTGAGCAGTAATGTTGGTGAGGGTCTGGCGGTGTTCCTAGAACTTGTGTTCAAGCGCAGCAAGACGTTCGGGGTCGTCCATTTCTACGTGCGATACGGAGTCACCAGTTACAGAGTGGTAGGCAGAATGGTGGGAAGAGGGATCAGAAGGGGTGTCAGATGTACTGGAATCGGAGGAGGGTGGACTCGAGTCCATGTCGTCAACTCCGAAGCGCGGAATGGCTTCAATGGTACAATTTGTACCCGGTCCGTTTAGAGAGAACTTTCTACTGTAAGGGCGACCTTACGATCCAACAACTCCGAAGTGCTCCGAAGTGACTCCGACATCGGACGACTTGCAAGGGAAATCCAAAGTTAAATTAGACTCTACAAAGTACAATACGAGGCGTACCCTGCAAGGGAAATCCAAAGAGAAAGTTCTGAGGATTCCCTTGCAGGCTAGACAGCTATATAGATGACGAGAATTGGAAATGAGGAGAGGAATGTTGAAATACGACAAAGATCAGGAGTAGGGATGGGAACGGAATATGTAAATCAGAAGTGTGCATGTGGTGGTATAAATCATTGCTCCGACGTGCACTCCGACGCAGAGGACGGGTCGGAAGTGTCGGAGGTTGGAGGTGTCGAAGGATAGATGGAAACGAAAGGAAACGTAAAGTATAGTAATATAAATAATAGACGTACCACAACGGTCGGAGGGTCGGAGGATGGGTCGGAGGTGTTGGAGGTGTCGGATTGAGGAAATCGGATGATGGGTCGGAGGTGATGGAGGTGTCGGATTGAGGAAATCAGATGATGGGTCGGAGGTGTCGGAGGTGTCGGATTGAGGAAATCGGATGGTTGCCCTTACAGTCGGGGCCAGGAGGGAAAAGGAGATTGTGGGAGGTCTCTTTGGCTTCATCTCGGATGTCGCCTGCTTTTCCCAAGGTAGCGACATAGTCCACCACCCTCCAAGGGACCCGTTCTGAATGGGCAAAGGATTGAGAATCAGCATCTTGTAATACAATAAGTCACTCACTTTGATTCCTGAGGGCGATTGCTGCGATCTCGGCAATATGCTGACCATCCTCAATGCTTGCATATGGGACATTGATGGGAAATGGGAGGTCGGGAAGTACAGTGGGATCCGCCTGATGATAGTGATGCTGGAAGAGATCACGGGTGTGCTTTGCAGCATGATATGCTTGATAAAATCGGGGGGAGAAGTCCCGATGTAGAGCAAATGGGTCCTCTGCAACTATTTCCTGAGCAGGAGACAAGATTGTAAGGAGGCATGGGTCCACCGCGTCAAGCTGATCAGGGATGGGGGTTTGTGGACCACTGTCTTCGGCAAGCATTCCCAGAATGACTGTTGCATCCCATAGGTTTTGTCAAAGGCGATGGAGAGGGTCTGCTGCTGCTTGAGGGCATTCATGGATGCCCAGTTGTCCCCCATTGCTCCCTCGACAATGAGATTGATGCCGGCATCAGAGGGATCGACTTTGATTAGGGGAAGATATGACATTGTGAGAGAGTTCGAAGAATGCCAGGTAGCATCTATGGGGAAGACACCCCTGCTTCTGATCTTGAAAAAATGGATTGAAGACGTAGATTAGGCTGTCAAACGGCATGGATGAACGATCTCCTAATGGAGGCAATCTCTATCCAAGTGGGCATCATCGAAATGTCACACAAAGATATATACCCTCTTCCAAACAAAGAAGATTGGTATGCGGCAGAACGAAAAGAGCTAGACATGCTCAAAAGCTGTGGGGTGATCACGGAGTTAGTACCCCTACCTACAGGGAGGAAAGCTCTAAGAAACAAATGGGTTTACAACGAAAAATCCGACGGGCGTTTGAAAGCGCGCCTTGTCGCAAAAGGCTTCTCACAGGTAGAAGGGATTGACTTCGATCAGATCTTTTCACCGGTAGTGAGGTACGAGACCATCTGGTTGATTCTGGCATTGACAGCCCTTGAAGGGTGGTTCATGACATTCTTGGACGTCTCATCAGCCTTCCTCTATGGAACACTCCATGAGGAAATTTACATGTGACAGCCTGAGGGCTACATAGTTAAAGGGAAAGAACACTTTGTGTACCGACTATACAAAGCCCTATACGGACTTAAGCAGGCCGCATTAGCCTGGTGGAGGGAACTCAATTCCTCCATGAAAAAGCTCGGTTTTGTCCGGCTCCACTCTGATGCGGGAGTTTTCATTCACACAAGTACCAAAGGGGAAACTGTAATCGCCGTCATTTATGTCGATGACTCTGCTTTTCTCGGCACAAACCGAGAGTACACGCTAGAGAAGAAGAAGGCCTTCATGACAACATGGGAATGTAGGGACCTAGGCCACCTAGTTTCTAATGGGGAACCGAAAGAATTTCTCTCAATCCAAATAAGGCAACGTGGGAAGAAGATCTTCATTGATCAAGTACCTTACCTTGAGAAAATTCTCGCACGAATGGGGATGAGCGAATCCCATGCCACCCACACCCCACTCCCGACGG
Organism: Entoloma clypeatum; assembly: GCA_963565915.1. NCBI lineage: Eukaryota > Fungi > Basidiomycota > Agaricomycetes > Agaricales > Entolomataceae > Entoloma > Entoloma clypeatum. Next base: position 1,171,500 of record OY751486.1, on the reverse strand, counting down.
GCTACAAACCCATGAAGTCCGAAGATGAACCCAATGCGGAACTCAGATCCAAGTACCAATCCATCATCGGATCACTATTGTACTTAATGATCGGGACAAGACCCGACATTTGTTTCGCCGTGATCAAAATGTCCCAATTTTCCGCAAACCCTACCAAACGCCATTTAGAAGTGGCAAGGAATATTTGCAGGTATTTGAAGGCAACGAAAGATTACGCGATCATGTACGATGGTGATTCTGGGAAAGGGATCTACGCCTTCACAGACTCCGATTGGGCGTCAGACGAAAACACCAGGAAATCCACCACTGGTTACTTCATATCGCTGGCGTCTGGAGCAATAACATGGGTTTCATCAGCACAAAAAACCATTGCCCTCTCTTCCACGGAAGCAGAATACATGGCGCTATCAGATTGCAGTCGCGCAGTGACATGGCTTAGAAGCATGCTTGCCGAACTTGGAATGCAGATCGGATCAGTTCCGATCTATGGAGACAACAATGGCTCTGTCTTTATCGCATCCAATCCTGTAACTGAGAAGCGATCCAAGCACATCGACGTGCGATTCCACTTTGTCAGAGAAAAAGTATCTGAAGGGATTATTACGGTCGAATTCATCAAAGGAGTGAATAACCCTGCAGACCTTTTGACTAAGAATCTGGGGAAAATCCTCTTTAGCAAGTTTATCCCGTACTTCGGATTACTTAAAAACTAGACGGACAAAGAGTACCTATATGGGAAAAAGTAAAAATGTATTTAGAAGTATGTACTAAATATGGGGGGGTGTTGAAACTTTTCCATCACGTAGATTAGATTAGATTAGATTACATCACGTGACCTTTACACATCTTTGATTACATACTTATTTGGTTGGTACAAACAGTAGTACGGTATATAAGACCAGGAAACTGTCAATATCAATAAGTTGTCTCTTGACTCTTAACCAGCTCCATCGCTCTTACCAGCCTCAACTGCTCTCACCAGCCTCACCCTTTCCAATCCAAGTAAGTGACTAGAACGGTTAAGTAGAGTACTTCCACTGTAGCTGTGTTGCTCAGTACATCTGCGGCTAGCGCCCAGGTGGAACTTCAACAGATCCTGACACTACCTAAGCTGGGCTGAAAAGATGAAATCCTACCTCCTCCATCAAGGAGTCTGGCGCCTCGTGTCTGGCGACATTGAGCGCCCCGACATCGCGGACTTCACAGTCACGGTCTCCACCCCTGCCTCCGCCACCTCGACGTCTGCGACCCACCCTCCGGTCATCACCACCACCGTCGACCAGCCCGGCTTCCACAAAGAAAGGAAGGCCTGGATCAGGGACGACGACATGGCCCTCAGTTCCATCCGCCTCAAGGTCTCCGAAGCCATCAGGAGACACATCAAAGACGCCAAGACCTCGAAGGAGGCCTGGACATCTTTAAAGGACGCGTATTCAAAGGTCTCCCCCGCCACCATATTCGGCAACTTCAAGGCCGCTGCCTCCTTCAAGCTGTCGGGTCGCGACCCCGTACCGGAAATCGAGCGCCTTGGATCACTCTTCGCTCGCCTCAGCGACGCAAAGTTCGTTGTACCTGATCTCATGCAAGCTATGATCCTGGCAAGTGCCATTCCCAACGCATGGTCATCCCTCTCCACCGCCCTCTTCCAGGTCTACGATGCCGACGACTTCACATGGCAGGCCGTCACCGACAGCATTGTGTCGGAATACAGGCGCAAGTATGTGATTGGGTCTACTCGGGCGTCCAACAAGCAGGCCCGGAAAATCTCCGGGACCAAGCGAAAGGGGCAAGACCCCAAATGGGAAAAGCAGACAGCGCCGAGTACCTCGCGGAACAATGCTGACGAGCAGCCTAACTCGACCGACCCGAGTACCGCTTCCGAAAAGAAGAAGGGAAAGGGACGCTGGCGCAACCAGAAGAAGCGCGCCAACAACGCAGAAAATGACTCCGACCAAGCTGAGGAAATGGTCGAGTTCATCACACCGGCCATTGAGCAATCCCCTCGGTATCCTGCTCCCTGTCCCCTTCCTCCTCGTCAATGTGCCCCTTGCCCTCTCCCTCCTCGTCATGCACTTACCTTCACCACTGTAACGGGCCGCGGGAAAACTACGAGTACCGCGCAGCCTGAGTCGGAAAAGATGCAGTCACTCCTGCAATGCATGAACCCACCTCCTTCTCAGTACACCGGGCTTCCCTCTGGAAAGCCATCTGTGTGGAAAAAGAACGAGAGGGTGCGAAGACTCGCCCGAGAAATTGGTGCTCAACCCTCTGGGTCAAACCTCGGTATCTTAGATACCATCATTCCTGACATCGACGAAAGGCCGGCTAAACAGCGTCACGTAGCCCCGTCGATAGAAGAATCGCTGAAAATGATGGACATCGACCAGGAACGGATGGGGCCGGATGTGTTTGAGGACGAGATAGAACTTGACGGTTCGTCGAAACCCTTTCTTAAACCTTACCAATTGCAGAAAGCTAACAATACCTCTCAACAGACGTATAACATAATAGCCAGTACCAGTACAGAATGCGTAGATCACTTTAGCAGTGATTTACATAAAAAATATATCAAACATTTTGCTTCTTGTACACATTGTAAGGAAAAAGAACGCGCGCAATGGATATTAGATTCCGGCGCCTCTTTACACTTCACCTATGAGTTTAAGGACTTCGCATATTATAGACCTCTCACGGTCAAGCGATTCGTCCAAACTGCAGCTAAAGGGAAGAAACTGGAAATTCTCGGAGTTGGGGCCATTCCAGTACGGCACACCCTAAATGGGGAAGTTAAAACCCATCTTCTCAGACCGGTATTCTACATCCCGGACATGGACACACGCCTATTGTCCTTAGGCGTCTTTCTTAACCATGGTTACAAAGTAGACGGGACTTGTGGAGAAATCAACATCTCCAAAGGGCTGAGCAAAATCCAGTTTTCGCCCCACATCCTTGGTCAAACCATTTACTGGTTAGACACTGAAATACGCTATGACCAGATCCATGCGATCTCAAGCGAAATCACTGTCGAAACATGGCACAAGCGCCTTGGTCACCCAAATGATCAAGCACTCCGAAAGATTCCTACCAGTACCAAAGGGGTACCTGAGACACTAGTACGTGAGAAATCACAGGAAAGTTGCACAGGTTGCCTCAAAGGGAAAATGCTGAATCAGTCATATCCCAATTCGATGACAAGGGCAACAAAAACCTTTGATCTGATCCATTCCGATCTCAAACAGATATCCACGGCATCATACCACAAATATAAATATTTCCTTACGTTTTTGGACGACTTTTCATCCCACGTCTGGGTCGTCTTGCTTAGGAAGAAGTCAGATGCCGTCACGGCACTACGACAATTCCTTGCGATGATCCAGAATCAATTCGCCGCCACCCCTAAGAAATGGCGAGTTGATGGAGGTGGAGAGTTTAACGAATACAAGGATGTACTTGCCGATCATGGAATTCTGGTCGACGTCACGCTCCCGTATCAGCACCAGCAGAACGGTAGAGCAGAACAGATAAATCGAACCCTGTGGGAGAAATCTCAGGCCTTGCGCTTCGACGCGTGCTTACCCCCTATGTGGTGGGAATTCTGTTTGGAACATGCAGCTTTTCTCTACAACAGAACCCCCATGCAGCGTCTCGAATGGAATACCCCTTACTTCAGGGTGACCAATGAGATCCCCGATATGTCAAGCATCAGAGTCTTCGGATGTCAGGCATATGTGTATATCCCAAAGGAAAAACGTAGAAATTCCCTGGAGTCTAGATCTCGATTGATGATTTATCTCGGATCAAAGCCAGGGGTCAAAGGATACCGTTTCATGGATCCTGAGACTAATACAATTTTCATGGGTGGGAAAGCTATCTTTGATGAAAGCAAGTACCCTAGATGCCACATCGACCCTTTGCCAGAAAACCATCCAGAAATGGAAAACCCAGAACCGGCTGATGAGTTTGAGGACCTCATCCCCGGAAGCGATGACAATGACAGTCATTACGAAAAATCTCACGACCCTGTTCCCACTGGACAGGATCACCCTGAATCAGACGATGACTTGCCGTCTAGCGAGCCCGACGATGAACCGCGAGTACCCACTCCGGAACCCGAACAAGTACCAGATCGACCGATCAGGGAACGACGAGTTCGCAGAATGCCAGACAGCATCTTTGGGGAAGACACCCCTGCTTCTGATCTTGAAAAAATGGATCGAAGACATAGATTGGGCGGTCAAACGGCATGGATGAACGATCTCCTAATGGAGGCAATTTCTATCCAAGTAGGCACCATCGAAATGTCACACAAAGACATATACTCTCTTCCGAACAAAGAAGATTGGTATGCGGCAGAACGAAAAGAGCTAGACATGCTCAAAAGCCGCGGGGTGATCACGGAGTTAGTACCCCTACCCACAGGGAGGAAAGCTCTAAGGAACAAATGGGTTTACAATGAAAAATCCGATGGGCGTCTGAAAGCGCGCCTGGTTGCAAAAGGCTTCTCACAGGTAGAAGGGATTGATTTCGATCAAATCTTCTCACCGGTAGTGAGGTACGAGACCGTCCGGTTGATTTTGGCATTGACAGCCCTTGAAGGGTGGTTCATGACATTCTTGGACGTCTCATCAGCCTTCCTCTATGGAAGACTCCGTGAGGTGATTTACATGCGACAGCCTGAGGGCTACATAGTAAAAGGGAAAGAAAACTTTGTGTACCGACTATACAAAGCCCTATACGGACTCAAGCAGGCCGCATTAGCCTGGTGGAGAGAACTCAATTCCTCCATGAAAAAGCTCAGCTTTGTCCGGCTTCACTCCGATGCGGGAGTTTTCATTCACACAAGTACCAAAGGGGAAATTGTGATCGCCGTCATTTATGTCGATGACTCTGCTTTTCTCAGCACAAACCGAGAATACACGCTAGAAAAGAAGAAGGCCTTCATGACAACATGGGAATGTAGGGACCTAGGCCACCTAGTGTCTGATGGGGAACCGAAAGAATTTCTCTCAATCCAAATAAGGCAACATGGGAAGAGGATCTTCATTGATCAAGTACCTTACCTTGAGAAAATTCTCGCACGTATGGGGATGAGCGAATCCAATGCCACCCATACCCCACTTCTGACGGGCTACAAACCCATGAAGTCCGAAGATGAACCCAATGCGGAACTCAGATCCAAGTACCAATCTGTCATCGGATCACTATTGTACTTAATGATCGGCACAAGACCCGACATTTGTTTCGCCGTGATCAAAATGTCCCAATTTTCCGCAAACCCTACCAAACGCCATTTAGAAGTGGCTAGGGATATTTGCAGGTATTTGAAGGCAACGAAAGATTACGCGATCATGTATGATGGTGATTCTGGGAAAGGGATCTACGCCTTCACAGACTCCGATTGGGCGTCAGACGAAAACACCAGGAAATCCACCACTGGTTACTTCATATCGCTGGCGTCTGGAGCAGTAACATGGGTTTCATCAGCACAAAAAACCATTGCCCTCTCTTCCACGGAAGCAGAATACATGGCGCTATCAGATTGCAGTCGCGCAGTAACATGGCTTAGAAGCATGCTTGCCGAACTTGGAATGCAGATCGGATTGGTTCCGATCTATGGAGATAACAATGGCTCCGTCTTTATCGCATCAAATCCTGTAACTGAGAAGCGATCCAAGCACATCGACGTGTGATTCCACTTCGTCAGAGAAAAAAATATCCGAAGGAATTATTACGGTCGAATTCATCGAAGGAGTGAATAACCCTGCAGACCTTTTAACTAAGAATCTGGGGAAAATCCTCTTTAGCAAGTTTATCCCGTACTTCGGACTACTCAAAAACTAGGCAAAAAAAGAGTACCTATATGGGAAAAAGTAAGATGTATTTAGAAGTATGTACTAAATATGGGGGGGTGTTGAAACTTTTCCATCATGTAGATTAGATTAGATTATATTATATCACGTGACCTTAGACATCTTCGATTACATACTTGTTTGGTTGGTACAAACAGTAGTACGGTATATAAGACCAGGAAACTGTCAATATCAACAAGTTGTCTCTTGACTCTTAACCAGCTCCATCGCTCTTATCAGCCTCAACCGCTCTCACCAGCCTCACCCTCCCAAACCATGTAAGTGGCTAGAACGGTTAAGTAGAGTACTTCCACACTGTAGCTGTGTTGCTCAGTACGCCTGTGGCTAGCGCCCAGGTGGAACTTCAACAATATCTTCTCACTATAAGCAGTGACTTGCTATGTACAACATAGAAAGTGGTAGACAAGCATTTCAAACACTAGTAACTTTCAAACTCCTGGTCACAAATGGTATTTTAGGCAACATATCTGTTCTTTTTGCAGGCTCCTAAACCATCCCCTCAACATGGATGAACACATTTGTGATGTTTTATCATAATATATGTATTTTTTCAGAGCAGCAGGTTCTCATGTGGGAAAAAACCACAGATCTTATCTGGTTTTCCCATCTTGACCATGATCTAGTCAACAGCCGAACTCGGAAATTGCCGTGCTCTGCAGCGGCCCACTCACCAGTCATCTCCCTACCATTTTTGCATACTATGCCATATGTTCAAGCGCGGCCCAAATTTTGGCCCAAAGGCGAATTTTGATTCCTAACCTCCGAATTCATTATTAGTCAACATTGGCTCTAATCTCACTTCTGAGCATCGTCCTCCATCATTCAACATGGCTACTACCCCTCAGCAAACGGAATCCAAAGGTGCTCTATCGAAGAACAACACAATCCAGATCCTATCCATACTGACCTTCTGGAGCAGCAATACTTGATGCAAGGGATATGCCAGTGGAAACGCTACTACAAGAATGTCGCGAAACACGACGGCAAATCGAGCAGCTCAAGCGAGAGGTCCAAGATTTGTGAACAGAGAGACATTAATTACCTCACATACTTGCAAACCACCAGACCACATCCAAAGTTTTATGCATCGTAATATATCAGGTAGCAATTTTTAGACACATAGACATGGAAATACAGAAACCGAGGCTCGGGGGGATGTGTCCTGATGACAACATTCCGGCACCGAGTGGGTTCGAACGGGGAATTGACATTTCCGCTCATAACAGGACATAATAACCCTGGTGTGATGGTAAAGAACAGCGGATGTGTAATCCCCAGCATGTCTCCAACAATCACTTTGGTATGACAACATTTGTCAGCTGGCAAGAGGCATTTCAGAGTGCTACTTACACTCATAACCTCACGCAACGCGTGAAGCGCAGTTCCAGACCCCTTCCCAGGCTGTCTGAGGGCCTCGAGGAGGGTAGGAATCGTTTGATCAATGGCCTTTGCTCCAAGGTACTCTTGTAGGACATCAAAGGCTCTAGCAGCTGCAGACCTGACGTTTCCTTCATCATCCACGAGGGAAACCCGGATGATTGAAACGATATCGTCTTCGTAGCCTTCTCGTTGTGATTCAGAGGTGCTCTCCCTGTCAATGGGCACACTTTAGTAAAGCAATATAAGGAGTTAAACATGACTTACATGATGTTACTCAATGTTGAGCAAACACCCTCTCTCGTTCGGGCATTCAAAGACGTCGACTTGTCCTTCATGATCGGTATGATCTCCCCCAAAATCTTCTCGCCGAACTTGCGGCATACCTCCGTGGTAGTACGTTTGCAATCTATGAACATTCAGGTGAACGTTGGCGATTAAATAATACCGAATATGACCTCTTGTTGTTCGAATTCATTCCCAGAGACCAGGTATATGATTTAATTGAAGAGCTGCGGTAACAGCTCGCGAACTAGCATGACATTAGTAAGATTTTCGTGGTGTATAAGATACATGCAATATCTGCCATACCTGTACAAGGAGTGTTGTGTACAAGAGCCTTCCAAATCTGGATGGAAGTTTGGCGAACAACGCCAACGCCATCTTGATGAACGAGATACAAGGCTGCGAGGATGCGGTCACATCGTTCTGCGCCAAGCACCTCAACGAGAGGGCGTTTGGAAGTCTCGGCCGCGGCGGCTTCAGCCACGCCTTCGTCTTCCTCGATGTCTTGCCGGAGATCCCAGACACTTTGAACAGAAGCTCGCCCACAAGTGCGACCGATGCTTGCTAATAAAGGTCAGAACAATTCCTGCGCAGGAAATAAGACAAAGTACCTGAATTCTCCAGCCAGGATCAAACATCCCCCGCTCAAGTTCAGGGAGTAGCAAGTCAATAGCTCGGCTAGAATAGTTGGTAACGACCATTCGACCAGCACGCATGGCAGCTTCTCGTACGTATTCCTCGATATCCGATAGGCCACTGAGAATGGGGGAGATGATCTTGGGAAGGTGAGGTTGGAAACGAGTACCAAACGTCGCCGGTAAATACACGAGGAGGGACATGAATCCCTCGCGAACTGTAGCACGAGGAGATTGCGCATTCGCGATGATGTCTGGGAGGAGACCTTCGAGTCTCTCCATACCAAGACCCGACAAGACTTCGCTAAGTCCTTGAGCAGCACCTTGACGATCCACGCCAGACGTATCAGTCTTGAGGGTCCGCAGTAGACCAGGAACGAGGTCAGGAAAGTGAACTTCTCCCAAACGTTCAACTAGAGTCCCCAACGCCTTGGCAGCGGTTGCACGAGCTTCCGGTACAGGATCCACGAGAACGGTATGGACTAATGGCAACAGCTCTGACAAGTAAGGGACGAAGTCTTTGGAGTCCGTAAGTGACGCAAGGTTTCCGACGATCTGTACGGCTTTTTTCTTTGTATCAGCACCTCGTTCCCATAGGCCCCGCTCCAAAATGGGTACCACCTAGAATGTGAAATCAGACCGGAAGTAGAGACCAAAGGCAAAATATATTCACCAGTGCCGAAGACGAATGATCGATGTAATGCATAAACGACGTTTTGAGTAAAGAGGACAAGGCGTTCGGGGTCTTCGCAGGATCAACAAGAGCCTTGAGAAGTATAGGCACCAACAATTGAATCTCTGGGTTGCTGATAACCTCCCCAAACTGCTTCAAGCTCTTGTTCGCGGCTGTTCGAACTTGCGCATGCGAGTCGGTTAACACTCCTGTCAGGCGGGGGATGACGATGGAGAGGGAAAGGGACAATTGCCGGGGAGAGCAATACGCCATCATACCCAGGAGCTCGATAGACCCCTTCTTCGTTCGCCACTGCTTCTCATCCAATCCTTCCAGCAACGACGGAAGAATCAGCTTGACTCCATATCCCGACATGTTACCCATAATAACACGAGCCGCATCCTGCGTCGCGTCCCGAACATCTGTGGTCAACGACGTCAGAAGCAGAGGAAGGACATAGGTGATGTACGGTTCAAAAAGTCGCCCGAGAGTGCTGGAAAGCATCTCAAACGCCAGCATCACGCCTTGGCGGGGTTCATATCTCTTCTTGTCCTCCATCGCCGCTTTCAACCGGGCAATGATGTTAAACTCTTTCATCCCCGCAATCCCCGTCCCCTTGAGCACCCCAGCCAAACCATACGCTGCACCACAACGCGTCCCGTACTTTGTGGAGTTCAATAGGTCGTCTAGCAGATTGTCGACCAGCTGCGCCAACCTAGGCCGCATCAATCGAACCAAAGGCGCGAGACAATCCGATACCGCCATCTGGACCTGCTCAGCCGGCGTCTTCAAAGCCTCAACCAGGCGATCTACGATGTATGGTAAACGCGGGTCCGAAGCGTCCAAATGGCGGGCGGCGCGGCCGAAGAGGATGATCACGGCTTCTTTGATGTGGTCATCGGTCTCAGTGGCAGAGCCGGGCTGGCGCAGATGGTCTTCAAATATGGATATGAGCGCGGCGAGATGCTGAGCGCCATGAAGGTCGATCACAGAGGTTCCTGCCGTGAGCATGCCCTGACGAACATCGGCCGTTCGATCACCAAGGGCCTGGTCCTGGATCGAAAACTCGAAGAACGAGCCGACCTCCGTAGTGGAGAACGAGGGTAAAAGCAGTTCAAGCGTCCGCGCAATTGCCAGCCTGGCAGGCCAAGGGTCCGACCTGTCGACGCTATGAGTGAGGACCATCCCCTGATGAATATATCAACTGATAGTTGATATGAAACATGACGATAAACCTACATATTGGTCAAACTCCGGTGCCAAAATCTTCGCCTAAAAGAGGTCTGAAATGCTAACCCAACTCTACAAAACGACAACTGACCTTGTCAAGATAAAGATCTTGCAACACCGAGACCGTTTTCTGAATCGTCAAGGGCCAATGTTCCACACCTTCGGCAATCGCAGCTGCTGTGCTTGAGCGTACATAAGTGTTTTCATGGCCTAGATACGTTTGAATAAGATATATGCAACATCACAATGGTACCACTCACTGAGATACTCCAACAAAAGATCAAGGAAACCCTCCGGAACATCCAAGCCATTATCCTCCCAGATGCCGGGCCAACCTGGCATTTTGCTTGTCCTCGTCGTGGCATACAATGAGAAGCTCCAAGGACCATTCAAGGTCTGTCAAGTCAAACGGTTAGAAGGCCGCGCATGAACAACTCGACCCCAATGAGCTGTCGCATGAAAAAGGACTCACTTGAAGGGTTTGTAGACAGGCTTCCGCGCATACACCTCCTGCGACAGCGTGCCTCTCAACAGGACGGCGACCTCCTTTGGCGAAGCGTTAGGTTGTATAGCTTCACCGAGATCCACAAGCGCAGAAAAGGCCTCTTTGCTGAGCTTAGGTTGGAGCCGGATAATGTGTAGCAGACTCTCCATTTGTAGGGATGCGAGGGAGCGAAGGGTCGGAGACTAGGGGATGATGTCTTGAAGTGCATCAAGTTCAGGGCAAAACAAGAACGTACATTCACCACAATGGAACTTTATGATACCCAGCGCAAGAGCAACTTGCTCCAATGCTTCATCCGCTTCTTCCGAGCTGATTCCACCTTGAAGCAAGACTTTACTGAGAAGCAGGTATGCATATGAAAAAGTAGCGGCGTCGAAAGTCGCCTGCTCCAACAAGAATCGAAGTCGATATAGAACCCGAATTATCAACGCTAATCAGGGAGATTAAAGGTCAGTACTAATTCGATTCGAGAAGTCCGATAAGAACTCACAGTTCAGCGGCTCGGCTTGCAATTCCTCGGCATTGCGGGTACGTTTAAACTCCTGAAAGTTGCAATCCCAACCCATCGCTTTATACTTTCCGACGTACAATTCGCCAGCTCCTGCAAACCGAACCGCATCAACTTGGCGTTCATTTTAAGACAAGGAAAACTTACAAGATATGTCGCGACAGCCTCCTCACCAACCAATGACGTCCCCGCACTCGTCCCCAACACACCCTCCAACAACAACCCTCCGATATCACACCCCGGAACTCCTCAGCACCAGACGCAACCAGACTCCTGACGGAATGCAGCCCCCGCAGCAGGTTCTCCCTGATTCCAACCACACGCTGCCGGATCCTCGCCTCCTCCGCGAGCTGCGCATTAACAGCGGCCTGCTGCTGCTTTGTGAGAGCAGCTGCCCCGCTCCCATTCGGACCCGCCACCGTCTTCTTGTTAGCAACAGACTTGCGGACCTCCGCGTCCCATTTGGCAAGCTCGGCATCCTTGCCTTTGGTGGTTTGGACTTTGTTCTTGTCCAAGGCCAAGACTAGAGGGTAAAGAAAAGGTTGAGAACGACGGGTCCTTGGACAGAAAAACGCGGCTGACCATCAACATAAGTCGTCCCTTCTGGTGTCCCCAGGATCCCGAAATCCAGCTCCGTCAACGATCCGATCAAGCGGGATCGAGGTCGATCTTTAGTTGGCTCATAATGCGGGGGAGGGTCGTACGAGGTGCTACGAAGGCTAACGTGCTGATAGCGCTGTAGCTGGCTTCTGCGAAACCCTGTACAAGTTTCGGTAAACACCAAGCACAAGTTCAGGCTTGAGATGATCGTACATTCGACTGGACAGCGCTAGCGCCCAACACAAGTTTGAGCAACCGATCTACATGCCGACTCGCCAACTGCCCAGGATCTGCCTTTGCTCTTTGACAGAGGTCGATCCATGTCTGGCGTGATGTCCCGCCTACAATGCGTTCATCAATTTCTATCGGGGAAGCAGCAGAAAGAAACGGAACTCACAAGCCGTCGGATGATGCGTCAAAATCACCAGCTCCGCCACCAATGCTTCCCTCACATCCTCCCCGACCTCTACCTCTTCCCCAAACGACACTGCACTAAACAACAAACTCGACAGCCTTGCATGCTTCGTCCACTCCGATGGTACTTCATCACCCACTGCAGGTTTCGTGACCACATGACTCCCGCCAGGTGCCAAGAACGAATTCACCCCATCCCTCACTACCCTATTGACGAGCTCCGGTATCTCTGGAATCGTACTCCTGATAACGCCATTCACCTCCTTCCTCGTCTCCGGCGAGGAGCCTTCCATGCTCAGATGGACCAAGGCTAAGCCTAGCTGTGTCCTGCAGAGGCGAAATGTCAATTGGAAAATGTCCCATCCCAAATAACATACGCAGCCTCACCTCAAAAGTTTCATTTTTCCCAAACTCCCCCTTGAAATGCCTCAACGCCGCCTCGCAGGCGCGGAGGAACCACTTCTCCTCCACAGGATCCGCAAGTTTCTGGTACACTTTATCCCCAAGCAGGAACGCAGCCTTCGCTGAGGAGCCCGTCGTCACCACCGAGCTCAGCACCGCATTCTTCCCAACCACATCATCTGCCCCCCCAAAAAAGAAAAACCAACCGTTAGTCTTTCCATCCAACAAGCGGCCCAAAATAGCTCACCAAACCCGCCCGTCCTTGCCAACACCCCCAGCAAAATCGCCACCGCCACATACCCCTCCAACGGGCCCCCACCCGCGTTCAACGGACTCGCCGCGACCGTCCTCAAGCTCCCCTCCAACCCCGGCACCAACGCCCTCGCAAACTCCAACGACGCCGATCCAGCTCCAAAATCGACACCAACCTCCACAGCACCAAAGAACACGCCCCCAGTAAGCCCGCAAAACTGCCGCTTTACACCTGGCTTTGCGCTCCCCATCTCCTTGACTATCAAGCTCGTCGTCTCGCTCGGGACAGGTACGTTCGCCCCAAGAAGCGCTACAAGATGTGCGGGGAACGCGCTCCTTGCCAGCACGCCCGCCGCCGCCTCGTGTCTCCTTCTCCAGGAGTGGAGTGGCGGTTTTGATGATAGACAGCGACACGTCGGTCGAAGAGGATGATGGGACTGGGAGATGGGCGAGCATGGAGTACAGGGCGATACGGTGGTCTGGATTCGCTGTTTTGCTGGCCTTGGGGAGAGCAAGGAGGGATGCCGAGGCGAGTTCGATGGCTGAGGTAAGGTTTGCGGGACTCTCGGCATTGGAGGACGGGAAGGAAGACTTGAAGGTTAGAACGGAGGCAGCGCGGGTCTGTGCGTTACTTGACTTGGCGCTGTTGATGATCTGGGTTAACATGCGCTCCAAAGTGGGTCCGGGAAGAGGATGGTGGGGATAGGCGAGGAAGAATTCATCCCGTCTGACCAACTCCATCCCGACAGCTTCCACTGCGTCTCTCGATCCAGCGTCAGGCTATCGCGGGTACGTCAGCGTGAGCAGCTTTAAAACATCCATGATCTGGGACGGATTCAGATCTGGGGCCCATACTCTGTGGTGAACACCACAAAAAGAATCGTCAAGATCATCGACATACCTGCGTGCTTCGCCAATGCCAACAACTCATCCTCCAAAAACCCGATTCTTCCCTTCGTTTTTCCAGCGACAAGGACACGATGCGCGCGCTCCATCGATCTCTGCCGGTCGTCCAACACGCGATCTCTCTGCCAGGCTAGTCCATCGCCCGACGATGGAGAGTCCTCGCCGTTCATGTTCGTCGCTGCTGAGATGACCCACGACTGGATATCAAATCTACGTGTTGCTGCAGCGACGTTCTTCTCTTGCTTCTTAAGCTTTGCGAATGTTGCTTTTTTCGACAGCTTGAAGCGCGGAGGGCGGTGTCGAGAAGCAAAGCCGATCGTGGGAAGGATACACCTAATATAGCTCTCCTTACATAAAGACAATTTTGAAGAAAAAATAAATTTCGTTCCAATTTCCACGAGCGTTTAGACCTGTGCTTCGCAACGGAGCGTTATTTCTGCACGGGGTTTTGAGTGATATATTGTAGTATGTAGTATACGAGGGTATGACCGGTGGCTTATAGTGGCTTACTGATAGACTGTATAGTTGATAGTTGATGTAAGCCTCATATATAGAGTAAGTAATGATCACTGCTAATCAGATCTGCGACAAATATTGATGATTTCCCAAAAATACCACAGGTGTTTGGGACCACAGGTTGAGAACACTGCGTCATCTAATCCTCGCATCAAAACTCCACCTCTGGGAGCTCCATTGTGGCTGCGGGCGGCACGCCTGCCATATCGAATACATTTTTGCTAATGGAGATTATATCGCCGTTGGCACCTGACTCCCAGGAGTGTCGGAGGGACTGAATGATGTTCTGCACTTCAGCACAGTTTGGTTCTGGGTTCTGCATTGCGGATGGGGGACCCGAATACAAGACCTGAAATTTACGAAAAGTTTGAGTAGACCATCACCAATGTCAAACAACCACCTACAAATGCCCCGGCCTTCAATAGATCTTGGAGGAGTATACCACCGATAGGCGGTGTTTGACCGTAACGCGGTCTGCCATTGCCAAAGAGGATTGTGCGTATGGTCCGGAGCAGCAGCTTGGCACAGACAAAGACATCTGTTTCCCCTTCACGATAGGTCTGAATATCCACCCACGTCAGAGTGGAGCATGGTTCTTGAGCAAAAATACGCACCATGACCGCGGGGAACTTCTCGGTACCTAGCAATCGCCAAGCCTGGCAAATGTTCCCAAAGTCAAGTTGTTGACCATAGATCACTGCGATCCGTCGGAAGGTTTGCGCTTCTGCGTAAGCTTCTTTGTCGTGTGCGTCACTCGGTAACATAAAGGCTCCCTCTAAAACGGGTTTCCAGATCTCTTCTGGTTCTTGGAGTGCATGCATAGCCTGCCAAACGTCTGCCACTAGCATGCATGCAGCGACTCGGTCCCGCAATACCTCCTGCGCCGTGGCAAAAGGCCCTAGTTTGTGCTTGATAGCATACCGGGAAAGACAATCCGTAAAACAATAATGCCCGTTTGCGAGCACCAAAGCGTGCTTGAAGTAGAAGTGGCCGAAAAATAATGGCACTTTATCCCGCAAGATGCCCTCTGCCAATTGCCGGATGAGTGGGCAATCGATAGCGACGCCAAGGTGTTCAGTGGAAAATGATTTGACGACTTTGTTTATTTCGCCGCCGCTCCACGCCGCTCCTGGTTCAGGGATTGATTTCGGTACAGAGGGAGATGACGCCTGTAGTGAAGGGGTTACCGGCCAGGCATGCGAAGCATAGAGATGGCTTTCGACCTGGAGGGTGCAGAGTATATCACATATGAGGGATTGTTGGTAAAAAAAAAGCACAACCAAGGCCGCTGTTGCTTGCCTAGGAAAAGGAAAGAAGGAATCCGCGAAGCTAAGTGATAGTTGCTTAGCTATTGGCTTTCCGGTCATAAGCCGGCCGTCCACGAACCACACGTTTCTAGAATTCTGCTCGGTACTGGTGACTAATATCGATGAGTACTGAAAGGACCGCATACAGGGACCGCTGCTGAAGGCCAGGAGAATCGCCACCAAACCACGAATCTCTTGATCAGCTGCGATATATTTAGACACAGCGTCACGATCGAGCTTTCCATCCTTTATTAGTTTGTGTTTGCGCTCCTCGGCTGAGAGCATCTTTTCCCTAAAGACTTGAAACCTCGGTCGAAACCACGCCTCGTTCGAAAATTGAAGATGCGGAGACTGTGACGAGAGATCATCATAAAGAGTGTCGTTATTGTCGTATAGTTCGGTGAGATCCATATCAAGAGGAAGCTGGGTGCGCACGGCGGAGTCAAGCTGTTTGATGGCCTTCTGAAGGAGACTAGACCATGAACACAAATTGAAGGAAGATTTGACAGTGCCTCTCGAGAACACGAGAATTTGTCCAGCAGAGTCTATATCCAACCTTGTAGTCGTCCCGTCTCTCTGGGAATAAGGGGTGACGACCGCCAGGGCCCTTCGGACACGGCTAAATGGGGTTGATCGACCATCTTCGGGAAATGAGTCGAGCCAAGGGAGATGCTCGCTCAGAATTCTGGTGGCGGAAAACACTTTAATAACATGGTCAAATGGATTTGATCAACTCACTTTACGTAGTTGTCCGAGTTTTCCGAATCCGAGTTCCTAGATTTGGTGGGTTCACTAATGGCTTGTGTGAGGGGGCCACCGGGAACTACATCCATGACACCTGAAGGCTATACATTTAGTTTACGACCATGCTTTGGAACTTACGCAAGCGGCTTACGTTCGATCGGTGTCGAGTCGAGTCTTGCGAGAAGATCATCAATGTTGTCGTAGCCAAGGGGGACAGGCTGTTCAGCTTCGATTATATCTGATGAGTCCATTTCATCGCCGCTCTCATCAGCGGTTGCACTCAATTCATCTGGATCAGGTTGTTCAGATTCCAATGGATGGTAGAAGGGAGATGTGTCGTAGGTGAGATTCCCTCCCACAATTCGCACGTGGTTGAGCGCGATACATTGTAAATTGTATCGCACACCGGTGAGGAAGCTTTGAACAGCAGAAGGAATCCGGTAGAGATTTTCGGCCTGATAAGCCTGAATGAATGCCGCCTGATCTGTTGGAGAGTTGATCTCGGGACCTCCCCATACGTGCGATTTCCATAAGGACCGGAGAAGCTCGTGCAGCCGCCATGCGAGGGCATCCTCTGGGGGGTTGCCTTGGTGTTGGGCCAACAGGCGGTACAACTCGAGAGCGGCCGTAAATTGGTCGTTGTTGCCTTTAAGTTTAAACACTCCTAGCGTCGAAGTCCCCTCCGTCAACGCAACATGGAGAAAACGTAACACCAAAGAAATGGTGCGCATAAATGTATCCGCGTATTTCGTGGGGCTTTTTAGCGACCGAAAGACTGCGCGTCTTGTGTCTCTTGAACAATAGTAAGTAAAGTGTTTAAATACTCCAAGATCACAGACCTTGCGACTAGGATATCTGTCAACTTTTTGTGCCTTCCCTGTGAAAAGCTCATAGCCGACTCGAGGTATTTGTAAAGGGCGTGACGGCATTGATGTAAGCCCTCGTCGAGGAAGTGAGGATGTTGTTTCCTGGCCTTGACTGAGGAGCATGTGCAAACAGGGAGTGATATGAGTCGGCGCAGGGCTACAATGTGGGTCTGGGCCAATATTTCTTTCTCGTAGTCAACCCAACCCAATACGGATGGCCAGATCTGGAAGGTGGGTCCTAACGGCTGTGATGTCGCGGGGGAAATCGGCAAGCTGAATGGGGGCCGCGTTTCCGGAATACTGCTGACCGGAGCGGTCCCATCGTCTGAATCAGCGGGGAGTTCGAAGACAAGCGTGCGATCTGCCCCAGCAAGGTTAATCCGCTGGGTGCGAGCTGGGACAACAGGATTTCGAATAAGAAACCCGGGATGACTGTGTTGTAAATGTCGCCGAATGTACCCGTCCGCCTTCCCCGATGGACGCTTGTCTACTGTTTCCCAGTGGTCACAACTTGGGGCAGGACAGCGAAAACGGGTTTCTATGTTCCACCTGTTGGAGCCAGGTCGAACAAGGGGTTCATCGAGGAATTCGGGAAGCTTCTTGAGAACATCGCCCGCGCTTTGGTCCTCATGTACATGGCAGGTTAACGCCATATGTTGCGCCATGCGCTTGCTGTCTTTCGTCTTGGTGGAAGACTGCCAGTCGTCATGGCGTCTTGTGAGATGTGCGACCATTTCGGCAATAGGAACGAGAGTGCCATGTGTGTTGCACACAATGACCTGGAGGCCGTCATAGAAGAACATGTCGAAGAAGGCGAGGACGTGACAACGCGTATGTGAGAGGGGGGCCTCCGTGAGGAGGCACCCACACTGGTACCACTCGGCGGGCATGAAGTGGAAGATGCCAGGTGTGGCGACAGCGGGAAGTGATGCAGGAAGAAGGGGAGCCTTTGTCGTTCGAGAATCGACGGTGGTTACGCTACGAATCTTTTTGAAGATCTTGGCGGGTTGTGAGTGAGAGCGCTTCCTTTTCTTGTCATGGGGATCTGGGTCACTGTAACTGTCCTCACTGTCCGGGGTGCTGGACCGGGAGTACGCTTGCTCCGACGGCGCGTCGTCTTCACTCCCAGGGATTTCGGGGTGCGAGTCGGGGACCTGTCTGTTCCGCAAATGCATTGAGAAGCAAGAAGGTGGACTCTAAAAAAAACGCGGGATGGGGTCTCTGGAGCGTTACTGGCAGCCACGACGCAAGCGAGCAAAAGACGAATGAGTGGGGGCCCGTCTGGACCTCGATGAAAATGCTGACAGGCGCCTGGCCAAATGCAGACATAGGAGGGAACACGTGGGTATATGGTGAGCGGAGCCACCAAGGCCGAGGCGTGAGGCCCAAGGCTCAGGATAGCAGAGCTTCCACGGTGGTTGCACCGCCGTTGTGCATGCGGATGCACACGCACAGGACTTGTCATCCCAGAGAGCATACTGAGCTGCTACACATGAAGACGCGCCGTCAGATTGGGCAGGGGTGCAGACGACGAGGATGCCGTACAAGGTGCCATCAAGGGGCGGGTTACAATGGCAGGAAGGGATGGGTGGCCGAAGGAACCAGTGATTGAATAATGCAGCAATGCACCACTGCCATGGGACAACCGTTTATCCGAGCTAAAATATGTACGTAGGCATGTGTGGAGTGGCACAGCGGGGAAATATGCGACGGATAGTAAGCTTTCAAGGTATATCACAGAGGTTGTTGGTGATGCTCATTATGAGGGTCGCCGTGGGTGGTCACGTGCGGAGAATGTATGAGTAGGTAGTTGTGTATTAAAGAGGTAGCGAAGGTGGCCAAATGGATAATGCAGTCGGAATGCAGACTAAGGGGTAGCGGAACAAGAAAGAAAGGCAAGGGTGATTTGTGGAAGGGAGCATCGTCGGTGAGGGAGAAACAGACGCGTAGGGTGAGAAATCACTCCATATCAGAGAAGATGCATTAATCTTTTTTTTTTCCTGCAGAATAAATTTGTACCATCTGCTGATCTTCTCCGAAGTGCAGATTCTATGCAGGCAGTCCGCTATTATTATAATGGAACAAGAAATATTGCTCTTCGATTGGCGGCTCTCTTCAAGACAGCCTTTCCTGCATATTACTCCAAATACAAAGATGCATTCAAGGCTGGCGTTTGGGAGCCTGCAGATCCAGGACCATTTTTGGGCAGAGCCATTGTCTGGAAGTTGCCAGTTCTCCCACACCGGGATGGTTTAGATGCTGGGCCAGCTGCCATCTTTCCTGTTGGAAACTTTTCAGGAGGAGAGCTTTACTTGCCTGACCTTCAACTTAAATTAACGTGGGTTCTTCATATATTCAATTCAGCTAATTACTCTTCTCACATGAAAGCAGATATCGGCCCGGTGATATAATTATTCTTATGGCTGGTGATTTGTATCATGCTGTGGGAGACTGGGAGCCAGAAGAGTTGGATACGGAAGCCAGAAAGATAGGAATTACAACTGGTAGGGTTTCTCATGTCTTTTTTTTCCCAAAGGCATCTGCATCCATGTTGGAAGGGAAACCCAAGAATTGGGCCTCATCCACTATGTGGGGTAGGCAGCCCAATTCAGATACTAAACAGTAGTTTTGGTTTGAAATATAAATTCTCAGAACGTAGTTTCGATGTGGCCCCATCCACTTGCCAGCCCTCTAGTCCTCAATTGAACAACATTTCTTTTTTTATTTCATACCCATGGGCCGACAATAGTTGCACACCTGTAGCTACTCTGCTCACATGCAGTTAATGGGTCTGCTGGGATGTTTATACCGAGAGAATGAAGAAAGGGTTCTAGCAGTGGGTGCAATTTGTAGCGGGTGCAAGGCTTCTCCTCCTCATCTCCTTGAAAGTATCCTTCGGCCTATCTTGCAAGCTCTTCAGGTCCAACTCCTCTGTCCCATCGCCCTCGTTCTCTTGTTTGGCATTGGTACCTGGTTTGATGATAGCCTTGGGTGCTCGCAAACTTGGTTTTCTTCTGGAACCAGGGGGATGAGACTTTCAAGTCGGGAACGAGCGGGAAATACTTGAGCAGCTGGTCTTCAAGTCAGACTACGTGCGGGTCTTTTGCGCTTGGGGTCGGCGCAGAAAGCGTGAGATGCGAGTCTACATTCTTGATTCCCGACGGTACTACAGGTTCAACAAGCAAGGGGCCAGGGAGGGACCGAGAGCAGATAGGCGGAGAGTGCAGTCGGCGAACGATCTCAAGATGCCGACGAGGTTGCGTTGGGCGTTGGCGCGACGTGGGCGTAAGCCGTGAGTGAGCTGTTCTCATTGCGCGTAAGGTATTAATGGTTGGGTGGAGTCCACTTCCTTCGTTGTTCTGCGATGTTTAATAAGCAACTGTTTGCCCGTTAGTGAGTGCGCATAAAGACGCGGGATCGTCGTCGGATGCAACGTGTTTTCCGAGTTGCTAGGCGCGGGGTCGTGAAGTTGTTTCTCGAGCGTCAAGTGGCCGCCGGCCGGTGAGGGCATCGAATAGACTTAGGGTGGATCCGCCGGGACCAGACTGCGATATGGCAGTAAGTGGTAACGAACCACTTCCATGCTGTAGAGTAATTCAGTCCGCGGGTCGCAGACGAACAGGCAATGCGCTGCAGTCCACGTAGAACTATCTGATGTTGCCAACGCTGAGCTCTTCTTTTTGTAGCTCGATCTTGTTGGCGTTGGGGGCAAATTTGGAGGAGCAAGCGTGAACACGGTCAGGGAAGGTAGCAGAGAAGAGAATGATTTGAATGGGCTGGTTACGGGGAAGCATGCCGTCGGTCCTTTGGGCCGCATTCTGCGAGCGGGTAAGAAGATAGGGATGACAGGGCGCATTTACACGCGCAGGGTTTGATCGCCGAAACCATCTTGTTATCCACCTCATCGAGGGCAAAAACCTGGCCTTGATGGCCTGTTTTCCAATTGAGTTGCCTGGATAAAAAAAAGGGAACCTGTTGGAACGCACCTTCCTTGAGAGATCGGACATTGTCCCCGGGGTACCAACGGCGGTGCGCGGGGTTATGTTGGTAGCGCTGCGCATGGCGCGTTCGGTTTGGACGTTGGTGAATTTGCCCACGGCCGTTACTAGCACCATCGCCGTGAGATCACATCCCGCTTTCATACGACCGGTCAGCGCAACGTCCAAAATAGAAACAAAAGTTACCCACCTGCCTGGACATGCAAACAACAGCACCGTCATTCTCCAGTCTCATTTTCAGCCTAAGACAGCCTTCATCGGCTTCAAGAGGTTCTGGGATGCGGAGCCGGCGAAGATGAGCATCAGCGCGCCATCCTTCCTCCTTGCATGATCTCCCCCCTCCCTCCTCCTCCTCAGCCGTAACAGCCGGCGTCACAGCAGCTTTAGTTGGACTTGCTCACGCTGAACCTCAGATGCTGCCCAAACTCCCGCGCAGGGGTCGCGGTAATCTCCAGAGTTGGACGCGCAGGCATAGCGGGCGCAAGGCTTCTTCTCCTCTATCCTTCACCCTACCTCGCGAGCTCCTCGCGTCCAAGTCCTCTGTCACATCGCCCTCGTTCTCTCGTTTGACATTGGCACCTGGTTTAATGAGCAAGAATGGCTTGAGAGGAGGTGATGAGGAGGCAGAGGATGCCTCCGCTGGCGATGCCTCCGCGCAAGGTGTGCCGCCAGGAAAGGACGAGTTGGCTTTTTGACTGCGCCGCACCATGCAAACAAGGTCAGCTCTTCCCTTACAATCCTGATTATTGAAAAGCCTACCTTCTTCTCCTGTTCGTTGACAATTCCGCCGCCACTGGCTGATGACTCTGCGGCGGCCACGCGACAATATGCTTGGACCGACAAATTGTCGTCTGATGCGATGGGCGTCGTTATCTTGATTCTGAGACAAGGAGGGCGTCGCGAACGGTCCTAGAGGTCACTGAGCAGGAGTCTGAGGCGGCACGATGCGGGGAGGTGCAGGAGCGTCCTCATCCTCATCTTCTTCATTGTCAGGACGATCGTTCTTGTCCTGAAGGGATTGCGGATGAGGTGCGGAGGACTGAGAAAGAAGGAATAAACTGACGTCTTCATTGCCTTTGCGAGAGCTCGAGCTCTGGAACGGCCGTAGTTTCTGCGGGTTCTTCCACCACGTCAGCTTGGGCGCTTGCAGTTTCTCTTCCTCTTCGTCCTCTTGATCTTCGCGAGCGCCCTTCTCCATCTCGTCTTCGCCCCCTCCTTCAGTTTCCTGCTCCATCTCGGTCTCAAGGACTTCCTAGCTTTGATCACTGCTCGCTGTGCATTCCGAATGAGGACCGCTGAATGGAGGGAGTTGCGCAGGACAGACAGGCTCCTGATAGGAGTTTTGGGCTGCTGCGGCTGCCGAGTTGCGGAGAGAGAATTGAGGTTTGGGTGAGTTCAATGTCTTGGAGCAGGCTCTTGAAGCTGTAGTGAGAACGATAAACGCAAAATGAAAGGCCGTAAAAGAAACAATATACCTTGTCAAGAGGCCGGACTTCGAGCAAACTCTCCAAGACCTGGACGGGCATTTCTATTGCTGCGAGTTCTGCGCCAACACGTCGGTCCCCCAATGCTAGCGTTCAGGGAACGCGCCGACAGCCGGAGAGGCCGGGCCAAAGCATTGCCAGCGTCCAGGGGACGCGCCCACACCCAAACAGGGCCGGGCCCAGGTCTTATTAAGGAGGGTACGGGAAGAGCTGCAGGTCGGCAAGGGAGAAACACGCGCAGTATTAGAGAGGGCGGGCTTTCCAAACTTGCCAATCGCCCGTTGAGACTCTTGCTTGTTCCAGTCAAGTGAGACGGGTGGCTCCGACATCACTAAAATGTCCTCCGACTCGGCACATGCCGAGATCACCGAAAACCTTCAGAAATTACTGTATGATTTCGGCCCAAGTCTATCGTGGTACTTTGTCGGAAAATTCTTTGATCAAGTCCGCAAAGTGTATTTTACAACATGTGACGCAGCGAAATTTCGCTGCGTCACATGATGCGCAACCCTTTTTACTCTGAGCCTCTGGCGTCGAGCCCTCCAATTTCCATAATGGACATCCATGGCGAGGACGGGGCGAGGATTTTCCAGGTTTTGAACAACTCGCAAAGTAATGGAAAGCACGTCGCGGTCAGCTTTGTACCTACGACAGAGAGCGGACTCCGTTTGCTCCGTCGGTTTTTATTGGCGATCCTTTTATTCGATTGTTTCACTGGGGTTGCTCTGGCGCCGTCGTCTCCGCGAGGTTCAACTATCGCGAACCAGATTCCCTGGACTGGAAGTCGGATACTTGGTGTGTTAGATTTTAGTTATATTTTTGGATCTCGCCCTCGACCACGATTCCCTTGCCATTCCAAAGCAAGGCCATAATGCGACCCCACGGTGATTTCAACCGTGGGGTTAGGGGTTAGGTTTCCGGTCCTCAAGTCGAAGTAGCGCTCGGTGTTTGTGTTTATAACCCTTTCCAGCGAGCACGAAGTCCTGGAATTCAAGTTTGCAATCCCTCGCTCTGCCGATGATCCTGGCAAGCGCTCTGTGGATCGTAGATCTCTCCACGCTGCGCCGGATATGTTTGGTGGTCAGACGCCGATGCCTAACCCTTCAGAATATTCCTCAACGCCAACTTGGGATCCCACCTCACCCACGCCAGCTTGGAATCCTTCATCATCTACAGCAGCTTGGAATCCCTCGCCATCCATGCCAGGAGCATCGACACGCTACGCCCATGCAGGACCTCCAGCATGCTTCAACGTTCCATCAGCATTGCATGCCTCTCCGTCTGGTTTCGACTTATCCTTGTTGAACGCGGTATCGACGGTAAGTTCTATAACTTACTCAATTACTCGGCCATCATTATATCAATCAATATCTAGGACTCACGTTTCTTCTTCGCGAGTACATTGGTGGTCTGGCCTGTACTGGTCCTGGCTGCCCCTTCTGTTGTGCCATTCAAGCATGTAAGTCTATCTTCATATTACCGAAGCCAAAGCGACGCGACGCACTAACCTTTCTGTACCTCAGGGTCATTTTTCGCAGTCTTCTTTGATGGGACGGTGGTCTCGGGGTAATCCAAGCCCTGCAGCCGCTTGCTGGGACGAGAGATGCGTGGTTCTGTCACCACTAATGACGAGTCTACCCTGTCGCGTTCACGCCGGGTGTTGGCCATTGGAGCTGAAGGTTGGGTAGTTGAATTTTTTTTCGACACGTTCGAAAGTTAATGTTTGTTTGTCTGCGAAGTTGGCTTTGTTACTAATATTAGTCTATCCTATTTAGGCATCTACTGTCTGCTCCCTCATGTAGAAAGAGGGCTATAAATATGCAGAGGAAATAATATATTCTTCATGTTGCTCCGATCGTGCAAAAGGTTCAGGTTCTTCCCTGCTGCCGAACCCGAACCTGTAATAAGGTTCGGTTCGGTGAAATGCCCGAACCTGGACCCGAACCTTAGGTCCGGTTCGGGTTCGAACCGGGTTCGCCAGGTTCTCGAACCTGATCGTGGCCAGTCTAAAATTTTGGGGAGAAAAGACTACCACTTCAGGACAGGTGCAACAATGAAATGGAATGCTGGGAGAAAGATAACATTTGGATTCTCATTACAAGATAAACTGAAACTGTTGTCGACCAAACCAAAACATGGACCACTTGTGGCGCGGATCCCGAAGCCTAAGAAAGTGGTTGAGGAAGATGAAGATGATGAACTCAACGAGATGGCGGTAGTGGTGGGGGTGATAGCTGCATAGGGGTCCTTCTATACTGGGAACTGTCACTGCGATGTGACTGTCCCATTGGCCAGTTTTTCACTGATAACGAAGTTTCTCACTGATACAAAGATCCCCATCCCTATAGCACATATAATAGCTTGCAAGAGTTAACTATTCTATCCTTACAGTTTATGTAGTTGTAGCTATGACCCCCGATTTGGGATATATTCCTCAGTCGTGCATTCTGAGGCGACTTTTCATTTTGTTGTCCCATTGAGTGATGAATGACTGTAGTCGAAAACGGGTGTGTATCATCATAGCATCGGGGAAATCGGGTTTGGCCGATGTACGATATAGATGCAATGGTAAGAGTGTGTGTGTACATGGAGGCAATAATAGGTCCCCCATCGAAACGTTGATACGTCACTGCATGGGGTCAATCTCCTTACGTCTTTCCCCGAGGTGCTGTCTTGGAGAACACTTCGCCTTCTCGATTGCAGCGAAACCTGTGGGAAATTATAAACAATTATTTCACCGAGTCGATGAAGGTGACATACGAGATCCTTCTTGTATTTCCTCCTTCGTCAAGTTCTTGTTGGTCTTGTCGACGACTTCCCAGACTCCTTCGGCAACTTGTGATACGAGCCCTTTATGGGGTTGAGATGGACAGAAACTATATTCGTCGTTAATGAAGCACTTACGGAAGTCGTTAGAGTTAGAGACGATAATGACCACCCTCGACGTTTAATACTTACGCCCAAAATGCTAGATGTAAATATTCCCCACTATCAAATCCAATCGTCTGCAAAAGCCTCCTTACTTCACGCAGCCCCCATCCGTGTCGCTAGAACCAAGACGTCGGTCGACGGAAAATGACGGCCGAACTGAATGGTTTTGTGGCTGTGCATAGAAGTGGAACGAAAACGAGAACGGGAACGTGCAAGCAAGCGCTCATGCCTGAACGACGGGCGGTAAAGAACCTTCAACAGTATTGGCTGGTTTTTCTAGCATCCGGACGCTGCTAGAGCGTGTCGTGATTTTGTAGATGTTAAAAAGTAAATCGGCCGGTGGCTGTGCACTCCGGAAAGCGGAACGGAAACAGAAGAGACTCTGCGCTCTGGGCTGCGTGAATCGACGCGGTGCTGCCAGCAGCAGGGCGAGAATGGACGCCCGTGTCGCCCGCAGTTGATGCTGAGTGGTTGTGCCGTCCAGTAATATCGTCCTGTATACTGAGGCGACGCGACAAGGATTCAGTGCTACGAACTCGGAGAGAAATCAATCTCACCTTGTGCTCGCCGAGTTTGAGGGTAAGATAGAGTCTCCCGAGAGAAAGGAATGTGCAGAGAGAGAATGGGAGAAGAGTTAGCAATATCACGATGAGGGGCTTACTAATGCACCCGCAGCAGCCACCCGATTGTGATTTGTGAAGCGTTCAGTTGCGTGTGCTTCAGAACGTCAATATTGGGGGAATAACGTTTGAGGTAGCAGGCCGGGTAGAGATTGTCGTTGCGGAGGAGGGGCGCGAGAGCGTGAAGTTTGGAGAGGACGCCTCCTGAAGGACGTTGTTCGGGAGCGGCTTCTGGCTGTTTGTGTGGGTCAGATTCTTTTGATAAAAGTGTTAGTTCATTGAGTTATGTCGCAAGAATGGGCAAAACTTACAGACGGCACATCGAGAGGCGAGCTTTGAGGGGTAGGTAGGGGTAGTAATTGGTCGAGAAAATGTTGATTTTTCAAAGTAAGGGCTGCGACGTCTTGACCGAGTGCTTTGTGGTGGGACAGGACGGGAAATACTACAGGGACAAATATATGAGTATTTTTTCGTGAAAAGAACGGGAAGTACTCACAAATTGCGAGTTTCGAGTAGAGGTTCCATTGGCGAAACCCAGACGGAAGAGATCAGAGGGCAGATGAGCAAGAGAAAGAGTAGAGGGCTCTGCAAACGAGACTCAAGGAGAAGGCTTGGGACTTCCTAGAAACGGAAGATCTTGAGCGGTACTGCAGCGAAGAGACGAGATTAGGAGCACAGCTCCCAATTATTCGTGACCAAGGATGGTATTAAGGAAGCTAAGGAGAAGAGCTCCCAGTGCTAGCGGATTGCTGATGTCTTGGGGGAGGCGGCGGCGACGGCAAGGCGCGAGCACTGGCGAACTCTGGAGATTGTTGTTGCTCGCGGTTTGGCACCTCACGTGTTCATCAAGATGGACAGTATAGGGTTAGGGTTACATTTCGACCTCGCCCTCTCTGCTTGTGTTCATCAAGACCTGTAGCGCCGTTATCCGCCGTTCAATGCGGGGAGTTGTACTCTCCGCCCTACGGCTCGCAGGGAGTTGTACTCCCTGCTTAGACGTTTCTATGCTTCTGGCTACCGCGTTACCCGCCTGCGAACATCAGGTGTCGTATCCATTTTTTAAATTCCTTTGTGCTGAAATTTTGCGTCTATGAGGTTCCTAGATTAGTCTAATCAAATTGTCGCAGAAGAAAATTTCCCTACTCGCGATGGTGAGTGTTTGTCTTTACCCAATTTCTCCTCATCCCTGATGCCTGTTTAATCGACAAGAATCCCCAAGGAGCACATTTGCCACCGTAATCAGCCAAGAGCGTCTCCTGGATTAACCGCCACGCGTGCCATATCGGTGTGCCAGGCCTGCCAGTTCTTGAAGCTGTACCATTTGCGCAAGGCCTCGTTTGGATTTAGCCACTACGTAGCAGCCGTCGCTCCCACTAGAACTCGGCCTTGAAGCTCGAACGGTCAGACAAAGATGAGGCGTCCTCAGAAAAAAGTCCACTCCATCGTGTGTCTCGAATGGAGGGACGAACCGCTAGCGGAGTCGCAGGGGCCTGAGCAGTGCCATCAGGAATTATATGGGGGAGATGGCTTCTGTTGGATAGCTGCAAGAAGAGAAGCAAATTGGACGAGGGTGTTTGGTGTATCCGTGCGGATCAGCGGGCAGGCTTAACGGGGACGCGATCCGGACGAGGAGGAGAGACCGGGGCGGAAGCATCCCAAACAGAAACGGGGACGGGGAGAACTCTGGATGGGGCCAGAGATCTTGAGGAACATTTCCTCGGACGGAAGCAACGCTCTAGGCGTGCAGTAACATTCACCTACATCGAATCATCGACCGCAGATTCTTTCTTCGCGTCTGTTTCTCCCTCACCGACGATGCTCCCTTCCACAAATCACCCTTGCCTTTCTTTCTTGTTCCGCTACCCCTTAGTCTGCATTCCGACTGCATTATCCATTTGGCCACCTTCGCTACCTCTTTAATACACAACTACCTACTCATACATTCTCCGCACGTGACCACCCACGGCGACCCTCATAATGAGCATCACCAACAACCTCTGTGATATACCTTGAAAGCTTACTATCCGTCGCATATTTCCCCGCTGTGCCACTCCACACATGCCTACGTACATATTTTAGCTCGGATAAACGGTTGTCCCATGGCAGTGGTGCATTGCTGCATTATTCAATCACTGGTTCCTTCGGCCACCCATCCCTTCCTGCCATTGTAACCCGCCCCTTGATGGCACCTTGTACGGCATCCTCGTCGTCTGCACCCCTGCCCAATCTGACGGCGCGTCTTCATGTGTAGCAGCTCAGTATGCTCTCTGGGATGACAAGTCCTGTGCGTGTGCATCCGCATGCACAACGGCGGTGCAACCACCGTGGAAGCTCTGCTATCCTGAGCCTTGGGCCTCACGCCTCGGCCTTGGTGGCTCCGCTCACCATAGTAAACAGTCGGGGCCTCCGATTCTGTGCATACCCACGTGTTCCCTCCTATGTCTGCATTTGGCCAGGCGCCTGTCAGCATTTTCATCGAGGTCCAGACGGGCCCCCACTCATTCGTCTTTTGCTCGCTTGCGTCGTGGCTGCCAGTAACGCTCCAGAGACCCCATCCCGCGTTTTTTTTAGAGTCCACCTTCTTGCTTCTCAATGCATTTGCGGAACAGACAGGTCCCCGACTCGCACCCCGAAATCCCTGGGAGTGAAGACGACGCGCCGTCGGAGCAAGCGTACTCCCGGTCCAGCACCCCGGACAGTGAGGACAGTTACAGTGACCCAGATCCCCATGACCACTACCATTCCATCGTTCTGCGCAACAGGAAAGGGAAGTGGTCCTGTCCACCCCCCAAGAAAACCGCAACTAGGAATCCTCCAGGTAAGCGGGGTCCTCAATCAGTCATAGTAACTCTCCATTCTGATATCTTTCTTCCCCCTCCAGTTCGTGTGTCTGCCTCTCATAAGCGCCGACTTTCCTCCGGGACTTCGGACGGCCCGTCGACCAGCGGTTTGACTACAAAACGCCAGAAGGTCAACCAATTGATGCCACCGTTATCCTCCGACGATGTTGATGAAGATTTCCCGCCTGCATCTTCCCCACCCCAGCCCGCTAAGAATCCTGGACTTGCCAAGTATTCCAACAGTGGCCGTAAACTCAAACAGTTCTCCTGGGCAACGGTCCTCGCCGAAGATTTCGCAACCCATCCAAACCTCCCTCAAGACCTTGAGGACATACTCAGCGACTGTCAACGCCAGACGGAAAACGGAGTTTCACGGTGTCGCGCTCTCGATCATTTACACTTGACTTGGTTGGAGTCTCTGCAAGTCCTCGTTTGCAAGACACACTGCCGCCTGCTCCCAGGAGATTGCGTTTGGGCCCATATCACATCCAGGACTCACCCGGGTGCCTATAAGGGTGTTACCAGAAATGACGCTTATTGTGCTATCATGCATCACGTAGCTCAATGCTACCCACAAGTTCCCATTCAAACCTTGTCCAACGTCCAGAGCACCCTTCCCCCGACCCTTCCGACGCCGTTGTTCTTTCCGGAAACTGAACCTGTGGCCGCGGAGGAAGCAAGAGTGGCGCTGCGGTACAAGTGTCCAGTTCCTGATTGTAAATCCTGGTCTGCTGCAAACGGAGGCCACGGAGCAGCACTTGCCGAACACAAGAAACACCTCAGAGAGAGGCACTCGAAGGGAGTCAAGAGTTACGAGTCTGACCCCGTCTCAGCCCAGTCCACACAAGGTGTCGGCATCGGGGGGGGGAAGGCGGGACAGAAAAACATGACAGGGTCGCGCCATGTCTTTATCATTCTTCCTGTCGACCAGCCACCATCCGTCGCCGCTACACCCAGTTCCACCTCCAAGCATTTAGAAGCAACAGCAAACCAGACCTGGTCCACAGAATTTGGTTGGGACCAATACCTCATGCGGCTTGCCAAGTCCGTTGAAGCCCGCCCGAAACTATTGGCAAAGCATCGAGATCTCGTCGCATTACCAAGCAGGAAAAGGGTGCGCTTGAGCAATGGTCGTTCGAGAAGGGCGCTTGAGCAAGGTCTCTTGCTATCTAATTACCTGAATCTCACTTATTTGGATGAGGCAATCAAGTGGGTTGCCAGCCAGACGTCATCAGTGCGAGCAAAGTTTCGCCAGGGAAAGTAAGTCAGGAAAACGTTTACTATCCAACATTCCATCTCATATACTTCCAGAACACGACCCTTTCATCCCTTCGAAGATGAAAAACAAGTATACAAGTATCGTAAAACGCTGATTGCAGCCGAATGTTTCACTTTGCGCTCGATCATGGAAGGCTTGGAGATAAGGAAGGAACACTATGGCGATCTTATATTACGCGAAGATGTGATCGATGCCGGTAAAGCCCTGCTCCAGGTGATATTGCGGGCGAATGGCGATCCTAAGCCCCAGGACTTACTTGTGGCGAAACATTGCTTGTTCCAGGTGTTCCTCAGTGCTGGGAAGGATTCCAGCGAGAAAGTAGCGTCACCACTCGATCAAGCACTCATTGCGCGCTCCCTCGCCGAGTCTGGGAAGTGGCGGAAGGCATCGTTGGTGCGCAGTGAACTTTCCTATGATATATGGTGTCTACGCGCCATCGCCGCCCACTGCATCCGCCTTCTTGACACCGGGAGTGATGTGTACATCTCTTTAGCTGGTCAGCAACCCTGTCAAATGCCAGCAGTTTGCGAGGATATTCAAATGGGTGTCGAGGACAAGGGCGGGGAAGAAAATGATGGGGAGGGTGATGATCAAGACGGTGGGGCCAAACGCGATGACGAACACGACGATGAAGAAGAAGAAGAAGAAGAAGAAGAAGAAGAAGAAGAAGAAGACTATCCATTCGTGGAGCCCTTTGACCCTCTTGATACAGACGACTGGTCTATTGACTCGGCTCTCGCCAGCCTTGGCGACGCGGTCGACCGCTCTCAATATCCACGTGTCGTCGGGACGAAAGAGTGAGACCAGTTGCATTTTCTATTGAGTCCTAAGCATTCAACATTATTTTAGATCTGACGACATTTACAAACTCATCTCGATATTAGAGAAACCTGAATGCATTTCCCCCTTCGAGCGAGCCGTAAACGCTTCAACCAATTCACTCCTCTACAAGGATGCCTTTCATACCCCCGCGCTTAATGCCTCCGTTTCCGACGAAAACATAATGCTCGCGGGAATCTACCAACCCCCAGTCCCAATTTCGGTGGCCGATTTATGCGCGGCAGTACACCAGTCCATCATGAACTTCAAATCGGCTGTCCAAGTTGCTCTTCCTCCAGGGTTCGATATTGCGCGCCTCTCCCCACATCAGCTAGCGGACGACTTTTCTGATGTTCCGCTTCACCAGCAGAGCAGCAACATCGAGCTCGTCGCATCACTTGTAGAAGATGGTTGGCAGCGCCTTGACGTGTTCGATGGAACCCTCCTTGTGCGCGGCAAGGTGGATTCTTGGATAAGAAAGTACAATTTGTGCTATCCACTACTTGCGGCAGTCATCATGTTGACGAGCGGTGGTATCATTGACACCGCTTTCCAGCATCAACAATTCTCCGGGACTTCGCGCACGGTCTTCCTATTACGGAACGGCACCCCGGTTTTTATAAACCCACTTGCGTCACGTCGACAGTCAAGTTCTCACCTTGATTTGGCCTCATTGCCAGCGGACGTTTCCCGGCATTTCTTGGTTCTTATCGTCGTCCTGCTCCCACTCGCCAACAAGTTAAGAAGGAGGAGAGGACAGTCAAACCCCCTCCACGAGACTCACTTGTGGGTTGAACCCCGCCAAATATTCCGAGGTACTCGACGGGCGCTTTATAATGCCGAGAGTGCCAATGCTACCCTGGGACCCCTTCTGGAGCGCGTACTTGGGTTTTCTCTCCCTGGCAATACCATCTGCCAAATGATAGGCCAAATTCTCTCCACAACATACCCACTCTTGTGGAAAAACACAATGCAGCTGCCCAGCGCAGTTGATGATCTCGCGCAGCATCGCCTTGAGACTGGTACAAGGGCTTATGGACGACTGGTTCATTTCCCGGAGAGCGCCAACCTCACGGGCGACAAGCCAGCACGCCAGCTCACGCTCTGCGAAATTTGGCAAGCGTTCGTCAAGTGCGGCCCAGTCAATGCGATTTGGAAAGATCTTGTTTTGGGCTCAGCACTCTTTCCTTGTCCCCAAAACACCTCTGCGGCATTCAACTGCGCCCGCTTGCTAGTGGTCAGCCACTATAAAATCGGAGACGCACAGACAAAGGAAGAGAGGGAAAAGCTTTCCGGAAATATTTCATTGGAGCGCCCATTCCTATCAGGATTGAATGTAAGTCAAAATTCCAAACTGCACTTTTTTCTTCCGAGTCTAAACGTCAACAATAGAGTGCGAAATCAATCTTTGGCGATATGGTTCTGCATTCCGTGCTGCGAAGCCTTGTTATGCCATGCTCCAGTAGTGCGAATCCAGCTGGCATCTCCGAGGGGGACATCGCCCTGTCTGTCGCCCTGGTGAGTTCAAACCTACTCATGTATGTGGCAACCCTATTCACCAAGCGGCATGTTATAGATTTTTTGGGCGCTGTATGAGTGGATGACTGGCAATTTTGTCGACCTCTCCCAACCAAGTTCTGAATTAATATGCCACCTTCAACAGATCGAGGAGAAACTTCGCATCAAGTTGAAGGATATGGGTTTTGATTCGCGAGCATTGGAAGACTGGAAGTCGGTTTTGCACCCTGAGGGTATATGAAGGTCTCATACATTGACTTTTGACTTTACATAGATCATACATAGATTGTGAATAGAAGTGGAGGGTATAGCACTCCACGGCCCCTTTTTTTGTCGCGCACCTTGTCTTGAGCTGCTTGATCTGTGAAATGACGTTACTCAGACACTTCGTGACGAGAGAATGTTCACTTACTGTTGCCATGGAGTGGAGGTATGAGCTCGCATTGTTGATGTGAATGTTCTTCTGGTCGGTACGGAAGAGCGAAAGAGTCACGATCGATGCACAAGTCGAGCTCAAACCCAATTTCCCACATAAGTAGTTTTGGATCTACACAGCATATCACAAAAAAATGATTCGGCAACGAACTACTTACTCCTTTCCTTTTCAAAACGGCATCAATAACAGTTGCAGACAGGGGCGACTGAGTTACGGTACTGGTTGGTCGTGATCATAGGCGGCTGCTGACGAGAGATCCTGTGGCGTGGCGGGCCCTGGACCATAGATTTGCGGTCCAGGTTCTGTGAAGACCGACGCTTGACACGTATCGAGATGTTCCTCGCCAAAACCTTCTCCGTCGTCGACTCAAGTACTTGGATGGGATGGAGTAGTGGCATGAGTGCCGCTTGGACTCGTGGAGCTTGAGAGGCACGCAAAATCGCCCCAGTATGTCGGAAGACTTGAGTTGTATGTGATGTTTGAGCGCATGGTTCAAGGCACAAGAGCGACATGGTAGAGTTCGTTGTAGGACGGAGGGGTGAGAAGGAAGATGAGTACTCCATGACGGAGCGAGTGAGGAAGATTGAGGAGGATGGTGGTGGAAGAGGGTGACGTTGGGTGTATTTGTGCGTTATGATGTGTGCTGGCAACTCATCCGACAACAACCGGATACGTCCCATCCTCCGAAAACGATCTTCATCCTGTGGCTGGTAGGAGGTAAACCGATGAGGATGACGACATAGCTCGGCGGCTAGCGGAACGTGGTCGGCAAATCCCTCCCCTCGGGGGGCTAGCGGCTACCCAGACTTCGTCACTGAGCATAGAAAAGTGTTGCGCGGGAATCGAGCTCAGGCAGTTGTCGGTCGAGGAATTCCTGGTGTGGACGAAGGGTTTATCATAGAAGGGAGGTGGCGAGTAATGGTATGATAATTTGGATGGACATCAGGTGGCGAAGTCGAATGATTTGGCGCCGGAGGAGCTCGGGACAGCCAGGGTAGGTTGACGATGGATTGTTGCCGTGAGGCAGCAATGGCTCGTAGAGAAGAGATTGGAGGCCGTGCTTGAGAGGTGTGAGGACAGTTGTGGGAGGCGATTGGCTTGGGCGTAGTGGACCACGACCCCGACCCTGTTCACCTGTTGGGCTAATGGTGAAGGTGTGGCTGCTTGTATCCTGTTGTATGCAGGTTAATCTTGACACCCTGAACAACCTGAACGAAAAATGTACCGCCATCTATCCCATCGCCAGCGTGATGTTATGTCCAACATTCTGGGCGGCAAGTTGACGAGTTTTTGTCGACCCGAAATTGGTCAATAAAGGACTGGTAACCGATGGCGACGGACATCCTCGTCAACGTAGAAGTAGCACATGTCCTGCCTTCCCTCGGACTCATTTTCTTCTTCGAAATCTTTTCTGCCATCGCCCGTGGAGCCCCGCAGCATCGTCGACAACAAAATTATCTTGTGGTAAGCTCCCGTTGACGATTGTCTTGTATTGATGTTTGGTAACTTCATCGTATATTTCCACGGCCGATGTCTATTGCGTCTTGGAGGACAGGCATTATTTAGATGCGCGCTGGAAAGCCAGGGTCAAATATCGGGTGGTGGAACGACAATCACACTCGTACCGAAAGGGATGATCTCCGTCTTGGATTCATCCTCTTTTTTGGTTCAAGACGAGAATAGGAACGTCTTGAAGTGAGGTGCTTCAAAGTTGGCAGGATCCAACTTGACCTGAACTCGGTCGTAGATGCGACGCAGAAGCGTATCTCCATGTCGACGAACTCAAACTTGGCCGAGGATGACACAACCTCGAGAAGGCCCTTCAACTTCGTACGCTCCTTCAAAGATAGCGTATCGACCTCCACGGTATCGAAGTTAGCAGCTAAAAGGGTCAAACATTCTAGAGTAAGCTCACAGGAGATGTTGTAGTACGCAGCGACCATTCCGAGGTTCAGCGCAGAGACATCCATCTGATCCTCTGCGGATAAGGCGGACCAATTGTAATATTGTCAGGAGCAACCTACCAATTGCGGTGTACTTGGAGTTGGCAAGGCCATTCTCGACGAACTCCGAAAGATGGCTAGACAGGTGTTGATGGCTGCAGGTGATAGTAGTTCAGATTCTGAGTCATCCGTCGGTAAAAATACGTCCACGCCGCATCCTAGATGAAAAGGGATCAGAAAACTAGTGAGGAAAACAATCATCAATCATGTGCTCGTAAACCGCCAAAATACGGAGCATACGTTCGCTTCTCAACCATTGTGGAGGGGCCCTAGGCGGAACAGTCCAACCGCGGTTCAAACAGATGTCGAATATGGCCCAGATAATACTGTGAAATATCTATATCAAAACGTGATCCGGACCAGAGCGAAAGAGGCTTACCGCCCAGAGGACTGCTGCGCGAAGACCACGTCGGCGAGGACAATGAAAACTAGAGTAGAAAGTGAGACAAAGAGAAGATGCAGAAACTGTTAAGCTCCAAACTCTGGAACCGGGCCGTCGACTTGATAAGCTGGCACTTCTCAAGGAGAACGGCAGCGGAGTGGACGATGTCGACTCGGTTCTGGATCAGATCCTCTTGATAGAAGAGACAGACACGATATAAGCCGGGCGACTTGAGCATGCACACATACCTATTCCGCGAATCAGCCACCGTCGACCCAGGAGGAGACTTGAACTTACCCAAGCACGATCTCCGCATTCAGATTATCCGCCAGCTTCGTCGACACAGGGCAGCTGCTGGTTCAGCAAGCTCAGATAATACTGCTGTTTCACGATGATAATCCCCCCTCCAGCACGGCCTGCGACGACAGCCCCACTCACTTCCGGGTTGTATATCTGCGACGTTAAGAGGGGAACATTTCCGTCATGGATTACCCACCTCGAGTCCGGAAAGGCGCCGTTGTGCTCATCCTGCGACAGGATAAGGCGTGGTTCGACGCCAAGTATGATCGATGAGGACGGCAGGAGGAGCTTGAGGTCACGTGTCCGGTTTATATCAGCGCCCAAGTTCAACGTACATGGGCTCTCTCTCTTTCCACAGGCTCATGTTCACTGCTGAAGAAGACGACCGGAACCCACCCATCGACACATGGCCGAAACCCCGGAACAGTAGCGTGAGTCGGTTCCAGAGCGCGAGTCGTGTCCCTTGCCCATACTGGCCCTTACGCTTACCAGCAGGGGTATGTACATCGAAGCCTTGTTAAGATTGTTTCTTGGCGCCTTAGTTCGGGGAAGCTCAGGGTGCGGGAGTTCATGTCGTCATGAGTGCGAAAACGGCACCAGCCCGCGGCATTCTTGCCTTCACATCGACGTCGACGTAAGGTTCCTCTTTACCATACCTACTTTCCTACTAACCAGCGTTGTATTGTAGCCGTAAAGCTGGACGTTCTGCGCGCGGCGAACATGCATTAGCGATATATGGCATGCTTGCGGGCGCTGGAAGTTCTACCGCAGACGATATTGGGGTACTTTCGATCCATGGTGCTGGCACCAATGCCAACGTGAGTAAGTTTTACACGGCGGTGCTGCTGCTGTTTGGCAAATGGCAGGTCTGATACACAACGCCGCCGCGACGGGTAGCAATCGGCGCAGCGAGTGAGTGAACCGCCTCTATTGCCCACCAAATCTGACATGGGAAAAAGCAACATCTACTCTCGCTTTCAGGATAGGACCTTCCTCGTGTTCCCGTCAAAGTCCATTCATACCGATGGTATCCGGGCGGGGGTTATGGTATGCGGCCCTTACATCTTGCAAAAGATGACTTTATTGCAACCGACCTCTAGTCATTCAAGTGATCTCAGCCGGTGCGTTCCTTGTACTGTTCGTAATGAGTAGGTTCCAATGCTCCAAAAAGGCAGCGCGAGAAGAGCGGTTTCAACGACTTGGTCGAAGCTGAAAGATGCTACAAAGCCATGAGCGATATGATGATCAAGAACTCGCTCGTGAAGATCAAAGACCATCCTCCTTACCTCGGCGAGATGGGGGGCAAGGTGCTGCTGAACTCGATGGCGAGGGCAACCTTCGACTCGAATTCAGGAGTGTACTCCTTTGCAAACGAACTGCCCAACAAAGTCTCATTCGATGCATCCAATGTCGCAGCTATTACTGCGGCTGGCGGGATTGGGGTATCTTCCGAGGCAAGCATCGGTATCGGTGTCGACCAAGGTTTGTTTTTATCCACATGTCACGTGAAACCATTATGTTCAATCAAGATATTTAGAGTTGATCTCGGCCGTCCCCTCTCATATTCCGACTTTTGTATCGCGCAACTTTACTGAGGCAGAGAGTGCTTATTGCCGATCTCAACCCTCGTTGGGCTGGCAAAGAGGCCTTTTTCATGTCGCTCGGCGTCAAGTCCAAAGGGGCTGCTGCTTCCTTGAAAGGCATTGAAATGCTCGACGTTCCCGAGACCGATGCTCCGACTGTCACCCTTCGCGGTGTCGCGAAGGCTGAAGCCAAAGCGAAGGGTGTCGGAAAGGTATTGATTTCGTTGAGCCATTTTGAGGTACGTCGACATGCCTCTTTATTTTTTGCCCCTTTGGCTCAACGACATTGCCCTAAGACTGTCGCAATCGCTTTTTCACAGGCAATCTTGATCGCATTTTATAGATCGAATCATGTACGCCGATCGTTGCCAATAGAATTTACGCTTATCTTGTCGCCAATCACTCGGAAAAAGAGCTTAACTGCAGCTTTTACAAACGATATAAGTAAGTACGCTGGATGGACCATGGCGACGGTAAATACTTGGCGAGGAACACATGTAGGCCGACAGTGATTCGCTTCAAAGGCTTTCTAATTTTCTGTTCATGGAGATTAGCGCGGTCCTCGGCAGAGTGGGAGATTGAGACGCACCTTTTCACGCATGTGCTCTCATACACGAATTTCGGATTGTTGGCGATCGGCCGGACGAAGATACAAAGACACATTTATCCCCCCATCTTTGGTTATTTGAGCCACCTCATTTCGCGAAAAGCTTCCCCGAATCCTCGCTTTACAACTTCGACGATTTTTATGTGAATAAATAATGTACTGATCCGACCACTTCAGCCAGCCATAATTTTGTGACAGATTTTGACCGTTTCTTCGCCTTTTCAAAGGGTCCAGTGACGTGTGACAAGAAGCAAATTTCTTTAAGAATACCTCCGAAAAGGCTAGAATCAGGCAGCGAAATCTTTGGGAAAAACTTCTTCAAATCTCCCAGGCTCTCTGTGACACGTGACAGAAGAAATGGTTGGATCAGTACAGTACATTGATCACCACACATTCAAAAGGATCACTTTCTTGCAGAATCATTTCTTGTCTCATTAAAATGGTATGTATCAGTAATATCATTAATTCTTTTGCTTGGAATCAAATTCAACCTTGATTGAACCTGTGTGTTGCTCTGCAGTCTATCTACACATCTTATTGGCCCATCTTGGACTGATCTTGATGTCCTTGGCAGCCTTGGGTACCTTGCTGAGTTCACCACTGTAGCAAACTGTAGTAAATACTGTGATGCTGTAGTCACATGTAGTCACATGTAGCACTGTAGTGTCCCATAGTGCACCATAGTGCTGTACATCAGGAACAAATAACTTGTCTACAGAGCAGCCATAGTGCTACGTAGATTATGTTGCTTTGTAGACAATGTTGAAGTTCCACCTGGGCGCCAGCCACAGACGTACTGAGCAACACAGCTACAGTATGGAAGTACTCTACTTAACTGTTCTAGCCACTTACATGGTTTGGGAGGGTGAGGCTTGGTGAGAGCGGTTGAGGCTGATAAGAGCGATGGAGCTGGTTAAGAGTCAAGAGACAACTTATTGATATTGACAGTTTCCTGGTCTTATATACCGTACTACTGTTTGTACCAACCAAATAAGTATGTAATCGAAGATGTGTAAAGGTTATGTGATGTAATCTAATCTAATCTAATCTACATGATGGAAAAGTTTCAACACCCCCCCATATTTAGTACATACTTCTAAATACATCTTACTTTTTCCCATATAGGTACTCTTTTTCGTCTAGTTTTTAAGTAGTCCGAAGTACGGGATAAACTTACTAAAGAGGATTTTCTCCAGATTCTTAGTTAAAAGGTCTGCAGGGTTATTCACTCCTTCGATGAATTTGACCGTAATAATCCCTTCGGATACTTTTTCTCTGACGAAGTGGAATCACACGTCGATGTGCTTGGATCGCTTCTCAGTTACAGGATTGGATGCGATGAAGACGGAGCCATTGTTATCTCCATAGATCGGGACTGATCCGATCTGCATCCCAAGTTCGGCAAGCATGCTTCTAAGCCATGTTACTGCGCGACTGCAATCTGATAGCGCCATGTATTCTGCTTCTGTGGAAGAGAGGGCAATGGTTTTTTGCGCTGATGAAACCCATGTTACTGCTCCAGACGCCAGCGATATGAAGTAACCAGTGGTGGATTTCCTGGTGTTTTCGTCTGACGCCCAATCGGAGTCTGTGAAGGCGTAGATCCCTTTCCCAGAATCGCCATCGTACATGATCGCGTAATCTTTTGTTGCCTTCAAATACCTGCAAATATCCCTAGCCACTTCTAAATGGCGTTTGGTAGGGTTTGCGGAAAATTGGGATATTTTGATCACGGCGAAACAAATGTCGGGTCTTGTGCCGATCATTAAGTACAATAGTGATCCGATGACAGATTGGTACTTGGATCTGAGTTCCGCATTGGGTTCATCTTCGGACACTATGGGTTTGTAGCCCATCGGGAGTGGGGTGTGGGTGGCATTGGATTCGCTCATCCCCATTCGTGCGAGAATTTTCTCAAGGTAAGGTACTTGATCAATGAAGATCCTCTTCCCATGTTGCCTTATTTGGATTGAGAGAAATTCTTTCGGTTCCCCATTAGACACTAGGTGGCCTAGGTCCCTACATTCCCATGTTGTCATGAAGGCCTTCTTTTTCTCTAGCGTGTATTCTCGGTTTGTGCTGAGAAAGGCAGAGTCATCGACATAAATGACGGCGATTACAGTTTCCCCTTTGGTACTTGTGTGAATGAAAACTCCCACATCGGAGTGAAGCCGGACAAAACTGAGCTTTTTCATGGAGGAATCAAGTTCCCTCCACCAGGCTAATGCGGCCTGCTTAAGTCCGTATAGGGCTTTGTATAGTCGGTACATGAAGTGTTCTTTCCCTTTTACTATGTAGCCCTCAGGCTGTCGCATGTAAATTACCTCACGGGGTGTTCCATGGAGGAAGGCTGATGAGACGTCCAGGAATGTCATGAACCACCCTTCAAGGGCTGTCAATGCCAGAATCAACCGGACGGTCTCGTACCTCACTACTGGTGAGAAGATCTGATCGAAGTCGATCCCTTCTACCTGTGAGAAACCTTTTGCGACAAGGCGCGCTTTCAAACGCCTGTCAGATTTTTCGTTGTAAACCCATTTGTTTCTTAGAGCTTTCCTCCCTGTAGGTAGGGGTACTAACTCTGTGATCACCCCGCGGCTTTTGAGCATGTCTAGCTCTTTTCGTTCTGCCACATACCAATCTTCTTTGTTTGGAAGAGAGTATATATCTTTGTGTGACATTTCGATGATGCCCACTTGGATAGAGATTGCCTCCATTAGGAGATTGTTCATCCATGCCGTTTGACAGCCTAATCTACGTCTTCGATCCATTTTTTCAAGATCAGAAGCAGGGGTGTCTTCCCCATAGATGCTACCTGGCATTCTTCGAACTCTCTCACAATGTCATATCTTCCCCTAATCAAAGTCGATCCCTCTGATGCCGGCATCAATCTCATTGTCGAGGGAGCAATGGGGGACAACTGGGCATCCATGAATGCCCTCAAGCAGCAGCAGACCCTCTCCATCGCCTTTGACAAAACCTATGGGATGCAACAGTCATTCTGGGAATGCTTGCTGAAGACAGTGGTCCACAAACCCCCATCCCTGATCAGCTTGACGCGGTGGACCCATGCCTCCTTACAATCTTGTCTCCTGCTCAGGAAATAGTTGCAGAGGACCCATTTGCTCTACATCGGGACTTCTCCCCCCGATTTTATCAAGCATATCATGCTGCAAAGCACACCCGTTCCACGTCTTTGATCCATTTTCTCAAGTGTTACATTCCGATCCATTCCGACGATTTCCGACCAATCCCGACACCTCCGACATTTTTGACTAATACTTATTATGCATACTTACTGTTATGAATCTTGTTACTACGTACATTACTTACATCCGACCATTTTACTTATGTTAAGAATCTCCGACAGCCACTCGTTATCCGACTCCGACGAAGCCACACGTCCTCCGACATAGTATTTAAACTTATGTAGAATCGTGTATTAGCTTCAGTTTGAATATCAACTTAGATTCGACATCATACCTCCCGTCCTCTTTCCGACTCTTAACTTGAGTACGACCTCCGACCTCCGATCCTCCGATCCTTCCAAAATAAGGACACCAACGTATTAGCGAGGGCGCAACACACAAGTTGAAGCCAAGTCCTTGCCCCTACGTTGCACGCGCTTCGACCCTCTGACTTTCCGACGCGTCCGACATAGCTCTGGCGTTTTGTCGATCAGTTCTTAACAGTATATTCAAACTGCCACTCGCTTATCCGTATTTCAAATTCCAGTTATGGCAGCCCGCACCACTCAGAACTCCCGCGCAGCAGCAGCTGCAGCGGAATTCTGCTCGCACGCAGTGGGATGATGGCACGCTCCGATATCGGTACTATACCGGTTTAGCGGAACACATCAAGGATGTTTTGGGGACTTTTCCCAAACCAAAGACTCTCGCCGAGTTGAAAGTAACATTGATGCTCGCTACTGGGAACGTCAACACGAGAAATCGTGCTCCTCCGACAAATCTACTCTGAAGTCCGACAAATCCGACAAATCCGACAAAAAACAGACCCCCGCTTCATCATCCTCCAACAACAACTCCTCATTGTCTAAACCCAACTCGCAACAACAACAAAAATCATCATCCACCTCTCCGAAATCCGCCCTCTCCGACAAACTTGGCAAAGATGGGAAATTAACTCCCCAAGAACGCCAACGACGATTTGACAATAATTTATGCATGTTTTGCGGCAACGTTGGTCATCGGGCTTCCGACTGCTCGAAGAAATCGTCTTCTAACGCCAAAGCAAAGGCCCGCGCGGCCCAAGCTGAGGACAAATCGGAGAAGACGACCGAGTCAAAAAAATAGTAAGCAGTCCTCAGATTCCAGCACGTACTGGGGATTGTGTTGACTCCTTTCGTGCACCTTTGGAAACCCTCCGACTCAATGTGTCCGCTCTCTCAAATCCGAACTCTCTATGTATTGATTTGATATCTCCGACCTTTTCCGATTCTCTTCCGATAAAGACTCTTATTGATTCTGGTTCTACACATTGCTTCGCAGATACCAGATTTATTTCTTCTTTAAACTTATCTCCGACTCCGATTCCTTCACCTATGGTTTTGAAACTTTTTGACGGTTCTTCAAATACTTATATCACACAATCTATCAATCTTCCTCTCCGATTTCCTTCCGGTGAACTTCTGACCGTCGCATTTTACGTGACAACCCTCGATTCGTCTTGTAATTTGGTTCTAGGACACAACTGGCTCACCCGCTACAATCCGTTGATTGACTGGGTATTGGGCAGTATCTTATTCCGTTCTATGTTACCCGACACTCCGAGTCCGACTCCGACGTCGACTGCTG
The DNA here is from genome assembly GCA_963565915.1 of Entoloma clypeatum. Taxonomy (NCBI): domain Eukaryota; kingdom Fungi; phylum Basidiomycota; class Agaricomycetes; order Agaricales; family Entolomataceae; genus Entoloma; species Entoloma clypeatum. Next base: position 1,128,796 of record OY751486.1, on the reverse strand, counting down.
AGGCAGCTCCGCCACCTCTGCAGTGTCCGCCCTCTCTGATGGGCACCTCTGATCCGCTCACTCCGAACACCTCTGACCCACCACAGATTACCATGATCAATGCAGCCGCATATCTCCATGCTTGTAAAGCTCCTGGGGCATACGCTTTCCGCGTTCACCTCTCCAACATCTCCGCCAATTCCGCGTCTGTCTCCGACGATGCTCCTGACCTCTCTGGCATACCCGAGGAATACCACGATTTTGCTGATGTATTCAGTAAGAAAAAAGCTGACACCCTTGCACCCCACCGACCGTACGACCTCAAAATCAATTTGGAGGAAGGTACTTCCCCTCCGATTGGTCCGATGTACTCACTCTCGCAATCCGAACTTGGATCCCTCCAAGACTTCATCGACGAGCACCTCAATATCGGTTTCATCAAACCTTCTAGTTCACCTCACGGCGCTCCAATCCTCTTCGTCCGAAAGAAAGATGGATCACTCCGACTATGCGTCGACTACCGAGGCCTGAACAAAATCACGAAGAAGGACCAATACCCACTTCCGCTCATCTCCGACCTCTTAGCCACTGCCGGAAAAGCACGCGTTTATACCACCATAGACCTCCGACATGCATACCACCTAGTCCGCATCGCTGAAGGTGACGAATGGAAAACTGCATTCCGCACTCGCTATGGATCATTTGAATGGTTAGTCATGCCATTCGGATTGTCTAACGCACCTGCAGCCTTTCAACGTTTTATGAACGACATCTTCTCCGACCTTCTGGACAACTGCGTTACCGTTTACCTCGACAACATCCTGATCTACTCCGACAACCCCGAGGAACACAAAAAACATGTCCGAGAAGTCCTCCGACGACTCCGACAACATGGTCTTTACGCCCGCGCTGACAAGTGCGACTTCTCTGCCGAAACTGTAGAATATCTTGGATTTATCCTTTCTCCCGACGGACTCAAAATGTCGGAAGCGAAAGTCAAGATTATTCAGGATTGGCCTGAACCGCGCAGAGTGAAGGACGTCCAGTCCTTTTTAGGTTTTGCAAACTTTTACCAACGTTTCATTCCATTCTATTCCAACATCACTATTCCACTCACTCGTTTAACCAGGAAACATGCCACTTGGCTGTTCTCCGACGATGCTCGAACCGCTTTTAATGACCTGAAAAAGGCATTTACCACCGCTCCGATCCTGACACACTGGATCCCCGACTCTCCGATAATTGTCAAAACCGACGCATCCGACTATGCCCTAGCGGCTATTCTGTCGATAGTCACCTCCGACAATGAAGTCCACCCCATCGCATTCCATTCCCGCACCTTCACGGCCCCCGAAGTAAACTATGACACCCACGATAAGGAACTTCTTGCCATCTACGAAGCGTTTAAAATTTGGCGCCATTACCTGGAAGGCTCCGGTACTCCGATTGACGTCGTTACCGACCACAAAAATCTCGAGTATTTTGCCACCACCAAAGTTCTTTCACACCGACAAGTCCGATGGTCGGAATACCTTTCTCAGTTCAACCTCGTCATCCGATTCCGCCCCGGCCGATTGGGAACTAAACCTGACTCTCTAACTAGACGTTGGAATGTCTACCCTTAAGGGGGAAATAGCGACTACGTCGACATCAATCCGACCAACCTCCGACCAGTGTTTTCGCAAGAACAGCTCTCCGCTTCAGTTCGCGCGACTCAACTCCTTGAGCCCGTCCTCCGTGCAACCATTATCATGGACACAGAAAAGCTTCACCACGACATACTCACAGCACTCCCTTCCAACACTCTTTACGACACTCTTTCTAAAGATCCTAAAGCCCGCTGGTCTCTCGACCCCAATGGTTTCCTCCAACATGACGATCAGATATATGTTCCCGACTCCGACGATCTCCGACTCCGAGTCCTACAGCACAAGCATGATCATATGCTTGCTGGACACCCAGGTCAGAACAAGACACTCAGTCTCATTCAGCGTGATTATACCTGGCCCGGAATACGAGATTTCGTTAAACACTATTGCAAGTCATGTACCACTTGCATGCGATCGAAGCCACAAAGACACAAGCCTTACGGTCTACTCAAACAGCTTCCGATCCCCGAACGACCTTGGAATTCTATCTCAATGGATTTCATCGAGACCCTTCCAACCTCCGACAACTTTGATTCAATCCTCGTTATCGTTGACCGATTAACGAAACAAAGTATTTTCATTCCGACAACAATTCACTGCATTTCCGAAGACCTTGCCGTACTTTTCGTACTACACGTCTTCTCTAAACACGGCATCCCCGAACATGTCACCTCTGACCGCGGCCCCGAATTCGTCTCCCGATTCTTCCGATCTCTCGGAAAGGCTCTAAACATGACCCTCCACTTCACCTCCGGTTACCATCCCAAAGGTGATGGCCAAACCGAACGCACTAACCAGACCCTCGAACAGTACTTGCGGATATTCTGCAACTACCAACAGGACAACTGGTCCGCTCTCCTTCCGATTGCGGAGTTCGCGTACAACAACGCACCTAGTGTTACCACTGGCATATCTCCCTTCTTTGCTAACAAGGGTTACCATCCGAACATTACTGTTCACCCGGAACGAGACCTCGCCTCTTCCCGAGCCCGATCCTTCGTGACCGACTTAGACGAACTTCACCAAGAACTGAAAGCCACCATCTCCAACGCTCAACGACGTTACCAGAAGTCCTCCGACAATAATCAGATCGCACCTCCGACATTTTCTGTCGGACAACAGGTTTTCGTCAAAGCACAGTTCTTCCGCACAACACGCCCATCCAAGAAACTCTCAGAAAAGTACTTGGGACCATATGAGATCATTGCACAACCCGGCACACACTCCTTTACCCTCCGACTCCCCGACACATTCCGCGGTGTTCACCCCGTCTACCACGTCTCCATGCTTGAACCCGCAACTCCGAACACCATTCCAAATCGGACCCAACCTCCGCCTCCTCCAATTGACATTGACGGAGAACTTGAGTACGAGATCGCTGAAATAGTCGACTCAAAGATTGACCGACGACATAGCTGCAAGCTACTATATTTCGTCCGTTGGTTAGGATATGAAAACACTGATGAAGAATTCTCTTGGCTACCAGCCAATGAATTGGAAAATGCCCCCGAGCTTGTCTCCGACTTTCACTCCGCTTATCCCGACAAACCGGGTCCGCTCACATCGCTCTGAAACAAGAAAAAACAAGTACTATTCTATCTACTTAGTACGTTGTTTCTTGTTAGACAGACCCTCCTTCTCCGCCTTCTCCGACTCGTCCGATATGTCCATGTCGGACTGCTCCGGCATATCCAACCTCTTCCGATTCAACACGTCTTGCTTGATCTTCTTCACCAGCCTCTGCTCCAGGCTCAACTCCTCTATCTCCTCATTCACATCCGACTTCCCCGATCCCTCCGACTCCGACTCCGATTCCTCCACTTCCTCTGGCATGTATGCAATGTTGACAGATCCTTCAACTGCTGAGAGCAGTCTTCGGATCTGCCTCGTCTCCACCAAAATCTCCTTCAAGACGCTCAACAGCGTCACCTCCGACTCCGACCCTCCGACCTCTGTCGCTTTCCCTTTTCCCTTCACCTTCACCGTGCGCTTCACCTCCGACTTCCCCTCCGACGCTCCGACCTCGCACTTCTTCTTGTCTTTGATACAACCCTTGCAGGACGACTTATTCCTAAAACAAAAGGTTAAAACAGAAGAGACGAACCAAAGAAGAACTTACTCATCGTGTTCGCATTCGACGCCCTTCACAATGCACCTATCACAGGCGCCGACCCCGACCCCGACTCCCGACCCCTCTCCGACCGTCGCCGTCACCTCCTCTACCTTCCTTTTCTTCGTCACCTTCTTCTTCTTCTTCTCCGCCTGCGGCCCCCCCGACCCCTTGCTCGATGCGCCTTGCGCAGCGGCCACTTCATCGGCCCTCTTCTGAGCCGCCAGCTCCGACACCTGACGCATCTCCTCCGCTACCCGCATCTCCTCCGCTCACCGCGCCGCCTCCGCAGCCCTCTCTTCCTCCGCTCTCCGCTCCTCCTCAGCCTTCCTCGCAGCCTCCTCCTCTGCTGCTCGCTTTTTCACCTCCACCTCCGCGAGCTTAGCCTGCAGCGCCTCCATCTCCTTTTGAAAATCGGTTGCCGACATATTGAGGTTTTTTCGAGAGAGTTTAAAACAAAAAGAGAATGGGGGAACAAGAAGAAAGAACCACTCCGACGGTATTTTCAACCGACGCATCACATGACGCAGTTCACGCGCACCGACCACCTAGGTCCTTAGGCCTCATGGGTTCGGCCCTAAGGGGGAAATACTGTTACATTCCGATCCATTCCGACGATTTCCGACCAATCCCGACACCTCCGACATTTTTGACTAATACTTATTATGCATACTTACTGTTATGAATCTTGTTACTACGTACATTACTTACATCCGACCATTTTACTTATGTTAAGAATCTCCGACAGCCACTCGTTATCCGACTCCGACGAAGCCACACGTCCTCCGACATAGTATTTAAACTTATGTAGAATCGTGTATTAGCTTCAGTTTGAATATCAACTTAGATTCGACATCATACCTCCCGTCCTCTTTCCGACTCTTAACTTGAGTACGACCTCCGACCTCCGATCCTCCGATCCTTCCGAAATAAGGACACCAACGTATTAGCGAGGGCGCAACACACAAGTTGAAGCCAAGTCCTTGCCCCTACGTTGCACGCGCTTCGACCCTCCGACTTTCCGACGCGTCCGACATAGCTCCGGCGTTTTGTCGATCAGTTCTTAACATCAAGATCAGAAGCAGGGGTGTCTTCCCCATAGATGCTACCTGGCATTCTCCGAACTTGTCGTTCCCTGATCGGTCGATCTGGTACTTGTTCTGGTTCTGGAGTGGGTACTCGTGGTTCATCGTTGGGCTCGCTAGACGGCAAGTCATCATCTGATTCAGGGTGATCCTGTCCAGTGGGAACAGGGTCGTGAGGTTTTTCGTAATGACTGTCATTGTCATCGTTTCCGGGGATGAGGTCCTCAAACTCATCAGCCGGTTCTGGGTTTTCCATTTCTGGATGGTTTTCTGGCAAAGGGTCGATGTGGCATCTAGGGTACTTGCTTTCATCAAAGATAGCTTTCCCACCCATGAAAATTGTATTAGTCTCAGGATCCATGAAGCGGTATCCTTTGACCCCTGGTTTTGATCTGAGATAAATCATCAATCGAGATCTAGACTCCAGGGAATTTCTACGTTTTTCCTTTGGGATATACACATATGCCTGACATCCGAAGACTCTGATGCTTGACATATCGGGCATCTCATTGGTCACCCTGAAGTAAGGGGTATTCCATTCGAGACGCTGCATGGGGGTTCTGTTGTAGAGAAACACTGCATGTTCCAAACAGAATTCCCACCACATAGGGGGTAAGCACGCGTCGAAGCGCAAGGCCTGAGATTTCTCCCACAGGGTTCGATTTATCTGTTCTGCTCTACCGTTCTGCTGGTGCTGATACGGGAGCGTGACGTCGATCAGAACTCCATGATCGGCAAGTACATCTTTGTATTCGTCAAACTCTCCACCTCCATCAACTCGCCATTTTTTAGGAGTGGCGGCGAACTGATTCTGGATCATCGCAAGAAATTGTCGCAGTGCCGTGATGGCATCAGACTTCTTTCTAAGCAAGACAACCCAGACGTGGGATGAAAAATCGTCCAAAAACATGAGGATATATTTATATTTATGGTATGATGCCGTGGATATCTGTTTGAGATCGGAATGGATCAGATCAAAGGTTTTGGTTGCCCTTGTCATCGAATTGGGATATGACTGATTCGGCATTTTCCCTTTGAGGCAACCTGTGCAACTTTCCTGTGATTTCTCACGTACTAGTGTTTCAGGTACCCCTTTGGTACTGGTGGGAATCTTTCAGAGTGCTTGATCATTTGGGTGACCAAGGCGCTTGTGCCATGTTTCGACAGTGATTTCGCTCGAGATCACATGGATCTGGTCATAGCATATTTCAGTGTCTAACCAGTAAATGGTTTGACCAAGGATGTGGGGCGAAAACTGGATTTTGTTCAGCCCTTTGGAGATGTTGATTTCTCCACAAGTTCCGTCTACTTTGTAACCATGGTTAAGGAAGACGCCTAGGGACAATAGGCGTGTGTCCATGTCCGGAATGTAGAATACTGGTCTGAGAAGATGGGTTTTAACTTCCCCATTTAGGGTGTGCCATACTGGAACGGCCCCAACTCCGAGAATTTCCAGTTTTTTCCCTTTAGCTGCAGTTTGGACGAAACGCTTGACCGTGAGAGGTCTATAATATGCGAAGTCCTTAAACTCATAGGTGAAGTGTAAAGAGGCGCCGGAATCTAAGATCCATTGCGCGCGTTCTTTTTCCTTACAGTGTGTACAAGAGGCAAAATGTTTAATATATTTTTTGTGTAGATCACTGCTGAAGTGATCTACGCACTCTGTAGTGGTACTAGCTAATATGTTATATGTCTGTTGAGAGGCATAATTAGCTTTCCGCATTTGGTAAGGTTTAGGAAGAGGGTTTGACAGACCGTCAAGTTCTATCTCGTAATCAAACTCATCCGGCCCCATCCGTTCCTGGTCGATGTCCATCATTTTCAGCGATTGGTCTAACGGCGGAGTAACTCGACGCTGTTTAGTTGGCCTCTCGTCAATGTCCGGAATGATGGTGTCCAAGATACGAAGATTTGACCCAGAGGGTCGGGCGCCGATTTCTCGGGCGAGTTTTTTCACCCTCTCATTCTTTTTCCACACTGACGGCTTTCCAGAAGGAAGCCTGGTGTACTGGGAAGGAGGAGGGTTCATGCATTGCAGTAGTGACTGCATCCTTTCTGACTCAGGTTGTACAGTAAAGGAAGTCTTTCCGTGACCGGTGATGGTGGTGAAAGATGGTGCATGGTGAGGAGGGAGAGGGCAAGGGGCATGTTGACAAGGAGGAAGGGGACAGGGAGCAGGATGACGAGGGGCTTGCTCAATGGCCGGTGCAATAAACTCGACCATTTCCTCAGCGTGGTCGGAGTTGTTGTCAGCGTTGTTGGCGTGTTTCTTCTGGTTGCGCCAGCGTCCTTTTCCCTTCTTCTTTTCAGAAGCGGTACTCTGGTCGGTCGAGTTAGGCCGCTCATCAGTGTTGTTACGTGAGGTACTCGGTGCGGATTGCTTTTCCCATTTGGGGTCTTGCCCCTTTCGCTTAGTCCCGGAGATTTTCCGGGCCTGCTCGTTGGATGCCCAAGTAGACCCTATCACATACTTGCGCCTGTACTCTGAAACGATGCTGTCGGTGACTGCCTGCCATGTGAAGTCATCGGCATTGTAGACTTGAAAGAGAGCGGTGGAGAGAGATGACCAAGTGTCAGGAATGGCACTTGCCAAGATCATAGCCTGCATCAGATCAGGCACAACGAATTTTGAATCACTAAGGCAAGCGAAGAGTGACCCAAGGCGCTCGATTTCCGGCACAGGGTCCTGACCAGACAGTTTGAAAGAGGCTGCGGCTTTGAAATCACCAAATATGGTGGTGGGGGAGACCTTTGAGTAAGAGTCCTTCAATGATGTCCAGGCGTCTTTTGAGGACTTGGCGTCCTTGATGTGCCTCCTGATTGCCTCGGAGACTTTGAGGCGGATGGAGCCTAGAGCCATGTCGTCGTCCCTAATCCAAATCTTCCTTTCCTTGTGGAAGGCAGGTTGGTCGACGGTAGTGGTGACCACCGGAGGTTGAGTCGCAGATGTTGAGGTGGCGGAGGCAGGGGTGGAGACCATGACCGTAAAGTCCGCGATGTCGGGGCACTCAATGTCGCTGGATACGATGCGCCAGACTCCTTGATGGAGAAGGTATGACTTCATTTTCTTGGCCCAACTCTGGTAGTCGATGCCGTCGAAGACGGTGATGGAGTCAAGGGCGGAGCGAGAGGTAGACATTTTTAATGAGTTCAAAAGGAGTTTTCCCAATCAGTGATGTTCTTGATTTTCAGAGAAAACAAATAAATGATTCCTCATAACATATTCCCTTCAGGAATAGCGGTTGTGGGAAAAAACCTTTTTGTCAGAAGTGTATGAGGTACAATCAACGTTTCCACATGATGTGTACTAAGTCAATCCCCTTAGGGACGCTTCATGACAGGTACTTGTCGTAATGACGTTCCCAGGTTCACATGTGAAGAAGTATGACTCAGAACCTAGATCTTTCGATCGGTTCTTTGCCAACCAGGGTAGAGTGGGCAGGTACTTGCTGTTGCCAGCGTTCCCAAGTCCCTCTGCTATCCGGGGCCCATAACCTGTTGAAGTTCCACCTGGGCGCTAGCCACAGACGTACTGAGCAACACAGCTACAGTATGGAAGTACTCTACTTAACCGTTCTAGCCACTTACATGGTTTGGGAGGGTGAGGCTTGGTGAGAGCGGTTGAGGCTGATAAGAGCGATGGAGCTGGTTAAGAGTCAAGAGACAACTTATTGATATTGACAGTTTCCTGGTCTTATATACCGTACTACTGTTTGTACCAACCAAATAAGTATGTAATCGAAGATGTGTAAAGGTCACGTGATGTAATCTAATCTAATCTAATCTACATGATGGAAAAGTTTCAACATGTTATACACACTTACCTCACTCTTATGCTCTGCCATAATATATTTACACCATGCGAGAGCATCGGGGAAGCCTTTCAACACTTCAATGCATAAAGATTGTCCTTCACACATTGCGATGTCACGAGGACGTCACGACGTGACAGAAAGCGGAGTCTCAGATTTGTAGCTTATGTGATGCCAAAACCACGACCGTGGCCGCAACCACGAAAGTCGCGGTCAACTTTGAACGGGGCTAGTGGTGACTTGACCCACGTCTTGACTGGGTCTGACTGCAGTCATGACAACGCTGCGCCGTACTACGGGCACCTTTTATCTCGGTGGCCCATGCATCTATGAATATTTGAATCGTGGAGCGTTCTCCTCGTACTCCTTCCCCGATCCACGCTCCGTTCGCAATTCAACAATTTTGCAAGTAAGCCGCGGATCGACGTGCAACCAACCAAGCTCGTTTCGTCCGTACCCAGATTGTCAATTTTGAAGTCCGGGCTGCCTTGATGTTGGCCTATAACAATCCGAGCAAGGAGGTGGATTGCGGACGACGTCCATTTGGAAGTGCCCCGGGGTATGCGCGCGCGTTCATGATTTTTTTTTGTCTTCTTTCTCTTTCTCTTTCTTTCCTTGACTTCCCCGCCTGCGTCTCCTCTCCTCCTCATTCTGATCAATTATGATCTTCCTCTTCCTCCTCGGTTTCAATGCTCCCTCCTTTTCCGCCCAATGGTAATCCCGGCAGAAGACTACGTTCCGTGGTGTCGTGTTACAAATTGCCCTCGCCCGTCCCGGCATTCGTGGAAGTTTGGCACGCGGACGGGAGCTGGGCTGGGACGAAGGCCCGTTGATCGAGGTTGTGTGAACGTTGCGTATTACGCTGCGTAGGTGCCGTGTTCGAGGCATCGGGAGAAGAACACGTTTGGTGCATGTATGAGGAGATGTATCGGTGTTTTTTGATACTTTGGGGTAAAGGTACTGATGGTGTGGCCGATTTATGTAGAGGCGTGGTTGGATCCGTTCAGCACCATTTATCAGCCTGCATATATCATTCTGATTCGTCTGAGGTGATCGTTTGCTTTCCAGGACAGCCACCTCAGATTCACATGAACGACTCCTGCATGGTCCGCTGCTCACTAATTGGTGTGTATCTCGCTTTCATCTCTCAAAATTTCGTTCGTAACAGGTTGGATCTGTAGAACCACGTCCTACCTGGCGTAGAACGCTTTCCGCATCATCGAGAGACAACAGATACCATGGGACCGTCAAGGATCTGCAAGCCAAGGTCCCCCTGGACGACATCAAGCAGGACACAACGGTCTACGCTTATACCGTGACAAGGGGAATGAGCCGAAGAAGGTCGCGGATGATGAAAACAGAAACAGTCAAGTAGGCGCTTTATTTGAAGGCTTCGTGAGTTGACAATCTTTCAACCCACGGCCTAACCCTTCTGACCTGTCTTCATCTTTTCTTGACAGGTACGTTGCCCAGAGCGCTTCCGGGCATCGCTCGCATAAGTATGTGGGTTCAATTGCTCTACAGTGCCTGCTCCCATGCTAAGTCGTTCCGCGATGTCGTAGTCTCGCGTCAGCCCTCCGCAAAGTTCACAGCATGCAAAAAGACAACGACAACGACAATGCGAATGATGGTGGTCCCTCAGCTTTCCCTTCGACCTCACCCCGTTGTTTACGACTTCATCGCCACCTACCTTCGGAAAATTTGGCATCGATCGCTCTCAGCACACTCACGAACAGGGCTGGGCCTCTCTGCAGCTGATGTCCAGGCCGAAGGATCAATCGGCGATTCTACCGGTTCCCCGCCCTTACTAACGTCCCATCTACATAGACAATACGATGTTTCGCATTTGAGAATGCTCTACTGTTAGGGTGACAGGCATACAAACCTCTCCCAGAGCGAATGTCTCGCCCTTTACTCCCGCCCTTCTCTCAACCGATTTGCCAATGCATAGAGAAAAAACCGACGGTCAAGAGGCGGAATTCGCTCATGGTGCGTTTCGATCTTCTAAGCCTGTCTTTTGCTCATTTTATGTCCCATATGCATATACCGATGTTCCACGACAGGGTGTGCTTGGTTGTTGTATTCGTTTTCTGGTATGGGGAAAGGCACGCGAAACCAAGGTGCGCTCTCCCAAGTTCGACCTTTGGCAATCTGCTTAGCTGACCTTCCACTTGAAGAGATCAATATTCATGAATCACGAGAGGAAGGGCCTTCGGCAGCGGACTGGCGGGGAAAAGGTATGCGAAGAACCCTTCAAGGTAAAAACTTCCGTGCTCGACGCATCCCCCTCTTTCCTTTAAACTGACCTTCTATATGCATAGATTGATAACCTTGACTATGAGAGGGAGAGATATTTGAACTGGGCTCCCCCGGGGCTTCTGGGATCTTGACCTCTGCACAACCCTTCTCCCTGAACGCCTCTGCCACCCAGCATCCCTCACGAACGAGAAGGCATGCCTGCGCTCCCCTACCTGGTGCCGATACTCATTTGACTCTCTAGAAACATATTCCAGGGGCGCGGCCCAACCTAATCTGTTGGGCGGCTCTGTCTGTCGTCTCGCGTTCTAAACGGCGCGTCCCCCTCGCCCTTTTCCCTGACCTCCCGCCTTCAATCCAGACTTCCGAGTCGCGCTCTCTTGATGCTTATACCGCCAGCTTCGCACGCCCTGCCATCGCCACTTCACGCCCCTCCCCCGCACACACACACCTCGGCGAGGCTATTATATAGACCGTACACTGAATGATGCTTCCATTTTTCCCTCCCATGAAGTGACGTTTCAATTATGTCTTTTTTCTTTGCACCTGGTGTCAACGCGATTTTTCCTGATCGCAACGCGAACACTTTTTTCAGCGATTTTTGGGCAGGTTGTTGATTTGTTTCGGCATCCCTTCTAGACGTAGTAATATCTCAGATGATGTTTCTCACTACATATGGTTTTCACCCCCCGCATTCTTTCTTGTTTGTCCAGCGGCAAAGCATGTCGCACATTACAACCAAGATCAATCAAATCATCTTTGCAACAACAACAACTCCCCTCTGTTTTCGAAGCTGGTTCGTTTGCGGCGTACTGACATTTGTAACATTAGAGGTTATTTGCAACTTCGCTCAAATCAATTTGTCCGCAGTGAAATCGACTCGAGATCAGCCGAGATCCATTGTCAATGGTTGGTTGCCAGGGAAATTCGATATTACAGTAATTACCACATCTCGCCCTGTGCTAACATATTTACAATTCGGCTGAAATTAATTTAAATTAGGCCACAGTGAGTACTAATTCTATGGATTTGGAGGGAATTAATGGCGGATTATGTAAGAAACTACAATTCGATCGTATTCAATTAAAATCATTTCGCTCCCCAGGGCCCAGATCACCTTCCGACGCGAGAGGACATGCATGGACATCGGTGCATATCTTTATCGCCGTTCTGTCAACTTCTTTGAACTTGATGACTGAGAAAGTTCTTCCCATGTCTGCACATTATCATATGAGCAATCCATTCACGCGTTGTAATATGAATCACACCAACCTTCCTGAATTGATTTCTTTTACTATCATTTACCGAGTGAGCATGAGGAGCTCTGTCAGAACCCAGGTGCGCAGACCAACCTTTGTCACTTTTTTCGTCCCTCTTTGTCTCGCTCAATTTGACGTCAATAAAATGCCAGCGAGTAACTCAAAGTAGATAAAAGAAAGTGAAATGCCACGTACGTGATCGGACAAACAAACCCGATCGAGACTGGTACTTTTGTACGTCGGGTCACCCATGAGGGGAAAGCTGATGATTGTATGGCCGTTTGTCGTAACCCGGAGAGAGGGTCTCCCAGATGAGGTAACTGCCACGACCTTGAAATTGCAGGCTGGGGATCTCGCTTCAGTTGCGGACTCGGAGACAAAGGAGGAAAAAAGAATGAATCGTGGCCTGCTTTTGCGCGTTTCTGCGAGAACATGTTGATCATTTGCGGGCGGAACGATTCTTGATTTACTTGAAACACATCTATCATCTTCTATCATTTGGATAACGATCAAGTTCTCAGTGTGCTCCCCTTTGATGATAACGAGCAACCCTTCGCGACGCATTGGATCGGGGACGTTGATGTTGACGAATAATCAAGAGTCAGCCAATCCACACTACCTGAGCCAAGGAAGAACCGTTGAACGAGGCCCCTTCAAGTCGTACGCAGAGGGTGGATGGATTCGGGCGCCACGCACCTCTTCAACTTCGGTCACCAGCTACACGTCCGGTTGCGTTGGGTGGTCATAGAGGCTTGCCCAACAAGCCCCTCAGGATATTTCTCATATTTCACATTTTTGAACATTTTCACTCACCAAATACACGTGGACGTGATTTTCGGAAATGTCTGTATGAGCGATCATGGGCAGCTGTTAAGCCTTATGTTCGTAACAGTACAGTATATATGGGGCGGGAACGTGAACATGGGGGGTACTAAACGTATGGGAGGAGTCTTCATTAGGGGATATTCCAACACTCCCATCAAGTTTCAGCCAGGCCGTCAGATTTCAGGATTGAGAAGACATATGTGTCGTCCATGGTCAACCCATCCATTGCTTCGATAACTACGCCGCAACTATATCAGTGCACATTTGGAAAAGATGGGAAAAAAGGTCACCAGTAGGTACTTTGTTCGAGCCATCCGCGGCGCGAACCTGATAATGCTCGCCAACCCATGCAAAGGTATCAGTGGCTGGCCCCTCCTTGTACAATGCATACAGTCGAGGATATCCCTTAAGACTGCGCTCGACCACAGACTGGACGGCTTTAGGCGAACATGCTTCATTCCGAACCCGTTGACCCCCGCCGACCTTTGAAGCTGCTCGCTTATACGAAACCAACGCGCGAGCCTGCTGTGCGACATATGGCCAGTACAGCTGCAAGACGCCGTCAACCGTTTGGTCATCTTTGTCAAGGAGTTGATAATTCGAGAAAAACCATGCGAGCATTTGTCTGCCTCGGAGCCGGGCATAGATGAGCCGTTGTCTTTCAGTGACACCTTCTCCAGGTGAAAGGTAAGACCAGTCGTTCAATACGTTACTGAGCTCCATCAGAGAACACAGTGACATGAGGTCAAGAATTCCGTCAAATGTTTTCAAGTCGGGAAGGTGGCCAGTCAAGTTATCTGTTGGGGGACAAATGCGATTGGAAATATAAAGGATTGAAAGCATTATAAGACTGTACCTTCGTCAACTTGCATGTCGTCGTGATCTTCCGAGATAAAATACAAGTGTTGATGAAAAAATGCCATTATTCGGGTCAACATGATGAAGGCATCATGGGTGTGTTCGGTGTTGGTGATCAAGTTTCCAACGGCAAAGGTATGAAACATACCATAACAGGTGTCGCGAAGAGTTGGTGTCGAATAAAAGTGTCCACCTTTACACACTGAGTTGCGAGCAGTGTAGACGACGTGGGGTGTGTTAGGCCGCATAATGCTTAAAGAGTGTTAAAATCCTCATATTGAACGAAGATATGACGGCAAAGTTACAATATGTTTCCCGGTTCCTGAATAATGACCTGCCAGCGCCAGAGATGATTGTTCGGAGATTCCAGGTTAAATTTTCCAAGAAAGATGTTTGTTTTACCGAAGCTTGCAAAATCATTGTCGTGGATGGGAACGGCTACCAACCAGATCTTGACACCAGATTCTGGAGCGATAAAGGTTCCAAATCCGTCACAGTCAATGTGAACCTTGTGAAAGGCATCGGTCGTGGCGCAGAGGCCCCAACGGACCTTGGAGTATGGATAATCGCTGCCGCAGAAGTTCAGATTCTGAGTTGCCTTCCAAGCATGCACGTCAGTAGCAACTGGCTGTTCAAACAAATTTTCAAACGGCATCGGAAAGTCAAGGCCATTCAAGGCCTTTCTGCTCTGTTCCTCTGCGATTTTCAAGAAGTCGCGGAGCGTACCGACCATAAGACCTGCGTCAGGATTCTCATCACTTTTGACCGATTGATCTGACTCTCGTAGATTAGATATCCACAACATTATCAGGCCTGATTCTTTACCTTGAATCATGATGTCTCGTCCCAGAGGAGCCAACTGTCGCAAACCAAACTTATCGAATCCATAACCTGGTTTAGGCCCATCGACAACCAAAATGTGCTGCCTGCGAAATATATCAAGAATTGACCGATGACTCGCTGTCGTGTATTCTTGATAAGTCATAACATGGGCGTAGGGCTTTCCTGTTCTGTCGATCGAACTGTACATTTCGTAAAAGAGCCCCAGATCTTCTTTGAACTTGGCAAAGCTATCAGTTGGACTGGAGTGATCAACAAGATCAATCTTACATGAAATTGGGGATGATAACGGTGGATTTCATTACTTCCTAAGATTGGAAATTCAGCTACACAATGGCCGTGAAATTTCTGATGTTAAGTCAGCGCACAGATCAGACAAGTCGACAAGATAGCATACGTGAACATTGTGTATGAGATCAAGTACCTCCACCCCGATCGTCGGGTCTTTCTGAAGAAAATTAGCTAGTTTGATGGCTATGCGCCTAGACGATGAACATGCTCACATATTCCTTGGCTATGTTGATCCGTTCGCGGTACATGACAGGTGGCTCAACAATCACGATTCCCACTGGAGGTTGAGGCTTGGGTTTGTTCCGCAATTCTCTTGTGGCCTGCCTCTTTGATGAAACCGGGATCAATGTGGTGCTGCGCGGACGCTTATTATAGCTGTTCTTCCAATACCGCATCCGCAGAGCATCTTCATCCTCGCCGATTTGAATGTCATCCTGCTGAGCGCCTTCGTTGTTGCCCTCAAGGGGGCCCGCTGCCGCGACGGGTTGAGGCGATGGATTCCGTGAATTGGAGAGCGTGATGCACGGAGATGGATGGCGAGGGGGTTCATGGTGAGTTAGCAGCCGTGACGATTCATTGCCAGTCGCAGTCATCGATTTGTCAGAAAGAACGTCGTGGCTTTGAGGCGGTAAAGCAGACTGGACTTTTTCTCTGCTCTGTTTCATGGGCCAGGGCAAGGTCAGCGGTTAATACCTTGGAACTGATTGAGGTTGGCATACCAGGGAAGGTCTGCGTCGACGCGACGAAAGTTGAGACTGGGATTTAGCTGAACGCAGATCTGAAGCTGGCGATCGACATTGAGATAGTGGTGATGGAGGTGATTGGCAGCTGGAAGTTGGATGCCGCTGCCCACGGTAATTTAATGTTGGCATTGTTGGCACGGTGACTAGCACATAACGATTAGCTGGGTTGTTTGTCTGGTAAGGATATACCTCATACGGGGTTTGAACCATTGAAGAGCACGACGTTCCGCTTGTTCGGCGATGTGGAGGAGAGCCTTCAACAGCTCTATGAGACGCTCGATGAAGTTCTCCGTATTACCTTGGCATATTTCCCACAACAAGCGCCAGATTAGCTTCTCGGCTTCTAGTATGCTTGCCGGTTTATGGTACCCGAAATCTTTCCAAGCCTATATAAGTTCAAATACGCCATATATCATGGATGAGAACGTGGGTATTCTACCTGTACCAATTTCTTCAGACCAGGAACTCTGACGTGGATCTGTGTAGAAAGCAGAAGGCAGATCGGTGTCGTTGTCAAACAAAGATACAGAGGAGCCCGCAATTCGGATAACTTGTTGGTTTTCTTCCCAAACCAGGCTGCACTGTCGATTCTGTCGGCGGCAGTGTGTGGCATATTTTTCAACTTCAACATTGCCTTGAGTTCGTTCTCTAACACCTCCGCAGAATTTGGTAAATCAAGCTGGCCCTAGACATAAAGAACATGAATAAAAACAGGAATAGGTTATTCCGCCAGAGAAAGAAAAACGAACACCAAGAAGGTATCTGAGATGGAAAGCAGCTTTAATAAAGTTAGAAATTGTAGCAAGCGCATTGGTGTCTCGGGCACCAGCACACATCGAGGCATAATGTGCAGGAAGGGAGGACAAATCCATTGTCGCGATGCGACCGCCGCGGTCCCAAAGTAATTGCATGTCTTCCAAACAGGTCACCAAGATGCCCCTCCAATCCGCAAGTTTCTATCACCATGGATTAGATAGCCTTTCATGTGATCATCCAAACTCACAGGGTAGTGGCTGATCACCTCACTGCTCCCTGCCGCGTCATCAGTCGATATCCTAGCGCCATCCCCTCCTTGGTGAATCCAAGACGCAATGTCAATGACTCGGTACGTGAGAAGCAAGCGGATGCTTTCCTCATCACGCTTGCCGTCATCTTTGCCAGCCAAAAATTGAGTCAGTTGGGCGTTGCGTGGGTGAACAACACCCTCTCTCTCTTCTGCATCGATTTTCTGCACAATTTTCTGCGAAACAAGTAGGTCAATTGAAGAACATAGCTTTATTTCATGAATCTACCTTTATACTATCAACATTCTCAATCCTCAAAGCCAAATCGCCCACGTTGTCGTATATTGAAGAGATCCAGGGTAGACTTTGGAATCCCTCAGACTTTCTGCGGTGATTGATGATGATCAGATGAATAATATATGGACCACAATAAATACCGAAGGTAGAATGGAGGGAGCTGCGAATGGATCCTTGTTGGTTGTTGCTCGTTTGAATTGAGGCATCGTGGACTTACAGCACTGTAAACATTCTGCACAGTATTGTTCTGGCTCATCGCGGTGCTTTCTAAACAAATTGTCGATCACCCATTGACAGGTAAAGGTTGAAAGGATGATCGCACGCTTGTTCTTTGATCTTCCAGTGAGACAGCTGGCAGGGGACATTGCGCGGCGGTCTCCCACATCTCGCACAAATAAGCGCAAATTAATTGGAAAACAGGGTGCGCGTCGGGATCCCGACTAAACGAGTAATTATTTGTCTGGGAGGCTGCCCCGCGGGCCACAGCAAATTGCACAATTGACCTGTTTTGCGATTTTTTCTTTTGGTTGCGCGTTGTTGCCACGGCAGCACCTGCCAAAACGGAAAACAAGACAAATGATTTAATTGTGGGATTTGCTGTGCGACACCCAGACAAATACACAATCTCATTACTCGTTTAGCTGGAATCCCGACGGGCTCCCAATTAATTTGCGCTTATTTGTGCGAGATGGTCGGGAGACCGCCCAATGTCCCCTGCCAGCTTTGTGATGAACGTCAAAGTGGAATGGACAGCTCCGGCATTATACTAAAATGTCCTGCGACTCGGCACATGCCGAGATCACTGAAAACCTATATGATTTCGGCCCAAATATGTCGCGGCAGCTTTTTCCTGGTATTTCTTTTGAATGAATCTCGATTCATTGAGATTTGGGCCAGATACTGGTGTCCGTAGAAAAAAGAAAAGAGGAAAGGAAACAAACTCTGTAAGAAACAGAGACTCCAGAGCGTAGACTGCTTACAATGGCTGCACCAAGAGGAATGGTTTGTTTCCTTATTCTCACGTAGATACGCGCAGAAACCACGGCTTGGCCGCCTAAAATGGATTTATTCCTGCTGGGTACTCGCACAGATCTTGTACAGTAGGAATCCATCAGCCGACTCACATAAATCAAAAATTCACGTGCCCATATCTAATCTATGGGTCCTTGGCTAGCGGGCGAGATTTTGGGACTTTGTCGGAAAATTCTTTGATCAAATGAACTCGAGAGTAAAAAAGGCTTGCGCATCATGTGATGCAGCGAAATTTCGCTACGTCACTTGTTGTAAAAGAAGATGCAGAACGTAACTTGTCAGCCCGCATTCTCTCCTCACGATCGGTACAAGTATTAACTTTGCCCAGTCTGTCATGGCGTGGTTTAAAAAAGGTCCTCATAACAACAAACGTCGTCGCGCGTGGTATCGACATCTTGCAGGTCAACATGGTCGTCGACTATGAGCTTCCTCTCATGAACGGGCGAGACAAGAGTGTGGGCGAACGACCTGATATTGAGACTTACATCCGTCGTATTGGTTGGCTCGACTCCCCGACCATAGATAAACTCAGGCTTCCTAATGATCATCATATAGGGCGCGCAGGACGATTCGGTCACAAAGGTATCTCAATTAACTTTGTCTGTGACAAGGAAACTTGGAATCAGATGGAGCAAATCGACAAAATTTATCGGGAGAAAGATAATCAGGATCGAGCCGAATGACCTCGATGAAATGGAAAAGGTGCGTCTCAATCTCCCACTCTGCCGAGGACCGCGCTAATCTCCATGAACAGAAAATTAGAAAGCCTTTGAAGCGAATCACTGTCGGCCTACATGTGTTCCTCGCCAAGTATTTACCGTCGCCATGGTCCATCCAGCGTACTTACTTATATCGTTTGTAAAAGCTGCAGTTAAGCTCTTTTTCCGAGTGATTGGCGACAAGATAAGCGTAAATTCTATTGGCAACGATCGGCGTACATGATTCGATCTATAAAATGCGATCAAGATTGCCTGTGTGAAAAAGCGATTGCGACAGTCTTAGGGCAATGTCGTTGAGCCAAAGGGGCAAAAAATAAAGAGGCATGTCGACGTACCTCAAAATGGCTCAACGAAATCAATACCTTTCCGACACCCTTCGCTTTGGCTTCAGCCTTCGCAACACCGCGAAGGGTGACAGTCGGAGCATCGGTCTCGGGAACGTCGAGCATTTCAATGCCTTTCAAGGAAGCAGCAGCCCCTTTGGACTTGACGCCGAGCGACATGAAAAAGGCCTCTTTGCCAGCCCAACGAGGGTTGAGATCGGCAATAAGCACTCTCTGCCTCAGTAAAGTTGCGCGATACAAAAGTCGGAATATGAGAGGGGACGGCCGAGATCAACTCTAAATATCTTGATTGAACATAATGGTTTCACGTGACATGTGGATAAAAACAAACCTTGGTCGACACCGATACCGATGCTTGCCTCGGAAGATACCCCAATCCCGCCAGCCGCAGTAATAGCTGCGACATTGGATGCATCGAATGAGACTTTGTTGGGCAGTTCGTTTGCAAAGGAGTACACTCCTGAATTCGAGTCGAAGGTTGCCCTCGCCATCGAGTTCAGCAGCACCTTGCCCCCCATCTCGCCGAGGTAAGGAGGATGGTCTTTGATCTTCACGAGCGAGTTCTTGATCATCATATCGCTCATGGCTTTGTAGCATCTTTCAGCTTCGACCAAGTCGTTGAAACCGCTCTTCTCGCGCTGCCTTTTTGGAGCATTGGAACCTACTCATTACGAACAGTACAAGGAACGCACCGGCTGAGATCACTTGAATGACTAGAGGTCGGTTGCAATAAAGTCATCTTTTGCAAGATGTAAGGGCCGCATACCATAACCCCCGCCCGGATACCATCGGTATGAATGGACTTTGACGGGAACACGAGGAAGGTCCTATCCTGAAAGCGAGAGTAGATGTTGCTTTTTCCCATGTCAGATTTGGTGGGCAATAGAGGCGGTTCACTCACTCGCTGCGCCGATTGCTACCCGTCGCGGCGGCGTTGTGTATCAGACCTGCCATTTGCCAAACAGCAGCAGCACCGCCGTGTAAAACTTACTCACGTTGGCATTGGTGCCAGCACCATGGATCGAAAGTACCCCAATATCGTCTGCGGTAGAACTTCCAGCGCCCGCAAGCATGCCATATATCGCTAATGCATGTTCGCCGCGCGCAGAACGTCCAGCTTTACGGCTACAATACAACGCTGGTTAGTAGGAAAGTAGGTATGGTAAAGAGGAACCTTACGTCGACGTCGATGTGAAGGCAAGAATGCCGCGGGCTGGTGCCGTTTTCGCACTCATGACGACATGAACTCCCGCACCCTGAGCTTCCCCGAACTAAGGCGCCAAGAAACAATCTTAACAAGGCTTCGATGTACATACCCCTGCTGGTAAGCGTAAGGGCCAGTATGGGCAAGGGACACGACTCGCGCTCTGGAACCGACTCACGCTACTGTTCCGGGGTTTCGGCCATGTGTCGATGGGTGGGTTCCGGTCGTCTTCTTCAGCAGTGAACATGAGCCTGTGGAAAGAGAGAGAGCCCATGTACGTTGAACTTGGGCGCTGATATAAACCGGACACGTGACCTCAAGCTCCTCCTGCCGTCCTCATCGATCATACTTGGCGTCGAACCACGCCTTATCCTGTCGCAGGATGAGCACAACGGCGCCTTTCCGGACTCGAGGTGGGTAATCCATGACGGAAATGTTCCCCTCTTAACGTCGCAGATATACAACCCGGAAGTGAGTGGGGCTGTCGTCGCAGGCCGTGCTGGAGGGGGGATTATCATCGTGAAACAGCAGTATTATCTGAGCTTGCTGAACCAGCAGCTGCCCTGTGTCGACGAAGCTGGCGGATAATCTGAATGCGGAGATCGTGCTTGGGTAAGTTCAAGTCTCCTCCTGGGTCGACGGTGGCTGATTCGCGGAATAGGTATGTGTGCATGCTCAAGTCGCCCGGCTTATATCGTGTCTGTCTCTTCTATCAAGAGGATCTGATCCAGAACCGAGTCGACATCGTCCACTCCGCTGCCGTTCTCCTTGAGAAGTGCCAGCTTATCAAGTCGACGGCCCGGTTCCAGAGTTTGGAGCTTAACAGTTTCTGCATCTTCTCTTTGTCTCACTTTCTACTCTAGTTTTCATTGTCCTCGCCGACGTGGTCTTCGCGCAGCAGTCCTCTGGGCGGTAAGCCTCTTTCGCTCTGGTCCGGATCACGTTTTGATATAGATATTTCACAGTATTATCTGGGCCATATTCGACATCTGTTTGAACCGCGGTTGGACTGTTCCGCCTAGGGCCCCTCCACAATGGTTGAGAAGCGAACGTATGCTCCGTATTTTGGCGGTTTACGAGCACATGATTGATGATTGTTTTCCTCACTAGTTTTCTGATCCCTTTTCATCTAGGATGCGGCGTGGACGTATTTTTACCGACGGATGACTCAGAATCTGAACTACTACCACCTGCAGCCATCAACACCTGTCTGGCCATCTTTCGGAGTTCGTCGAGAATGGCCTTGCCAACTCCAAGTACACCGCAATTGGTAGGTTGCTCCTGACAATATTACAATTGGTCCGCCTTATCCGCAGAGGATCAGATGGATGTCTCTGCGCTGAACCTCGGAATGGTCGATGCGTACTACAACATCTCCTGTGAGCTTACTCTAGAATGTTTGACCCTTTTAGCTGCTAACTTCGATACCGTGGAGGTCGATACGCTATCTTTGAAGGAGCGTACGAAGTTGAAGGGCCTTCTCGAGGTTGTGTCATCCTCGGCCAAGTTTGAGTTCGTCGACATGGAGATACGCTTCTGCGTCGCATCTACGACCGAGTTCAGGTCAAGTTGGATCCTGCCAACTTTGAAGCACCTCACTTCAAGACGTTCCTATTCTCGTCTTGAACCAAAAAAGAGGATGAATCCAAGACGGAGATCATCCCTTTCGGTACGAGTGTGATTGTCGTTCCACCACCCGATATTTGACCCTGGCTTTCCAGCGCGCATCTAAATAATGCCTGTCCTCCAAGACGCAATAGACATCGGCCGTGGAAATATACGATGAAGTTACCAAACATCAATACAAGACAATCGTCAACGGGAGCTTACCACAAGATAATTTTGTCGTCGACGATGGTGCGGGGCTCCATGGGTGATGGCAGAGAAGATTTCGGAGAAGAAAATGAGTCCAAGGGAAGAGTTCGGAAAGCCCACGTGGTCGAGCTCGACGGTGCCGTGCAATCGTGCTCAATCGCGCTTGCAGCGAAGAGGGATGAGAAGAGCAAGAGCTATGTCTACGCTTTTGGGCGGTATGGACGACCTCACAGCCCCGTCCTCTGCATATCGCGAGTAAAATATCCCCCAAACGAAAGCCCTATCTCCTCACCTATCCGCTGCGACTCCTCCACGTATCACAGGCGGTCCTCGTTCGGGGACATGTCGTCCGATAGCCTCGTTGAAGATGGCATACCGGCCCCCAGCGACGACATATATTTCAGTCCCAAGAAGCGCCCCGTCCATGCCAGCGATCGACCGCCAGAATGGCCCAGCTTGATGTCACCAGTGACTACCATTCAGCGGCGGACATGTCTTTTGATGACCTTTATATGGACGCGTTCATGGATGTCGAAAAGCAGAGCCGGTGGATATCACGATCGATAAGAAGCCAAAGCCCAGGACCTGCCAGAACAAGACGCAAAACCGTCGTGGTTGACAGTTTATGATGGACTTGCAGTGGCGGCGGAAGATACGCTTGGACCTTTGGCCGCATCGCCTTCGTCATCCGTCAAAACCAGCAACATTTCAGCTTTGGAGCCCGACAGCTCCCTGCGCTTCTTCTGGCTCGATTACCTGGAGCACGAAGGCGAGCTTTGTTACTTCGTTGGCAAACTGAAAGACAAGATCTTCGGCGCGTGAGTTTCATGCTGCGTCACTGTGGAGAACATTCAACGGAATCTGTACATTCTGCCACGTGAATGACCCGTTGAATCCGACGAAGAGGCAACGTGTGCGACCCAAACATCGTGCCGACGCAGAGAGATGTGTACGGTGACTAAGGTTGTTCGCGGATTCAATGGTACGTGTCTATGCCTTCCCCTCGATGCCCAATCCTCACCCTTTTCTTTACTTTGCAGAGCCTCCAATTCCAATGACTGCTGAAATCCCAAACATTGCCCAGGGGGTACTAACTCTGTGATCACCCCGCGGCTTTTGAGCATGTCTAGCTCTTTTCGTTCTGCCGCATACCAATCTTCTTTGTTTGGAAGAGAGTATATATTTTTGTGTGACATTTCGATGATGCCCACTTGGATAGAGATTGCCTCCATTAGGAGATCGTTCATCCATGTAGTTTGACCGCCTAATCTATGTCTTCCATCCATTTTCTCAAGATCAGAAGCAGGGGTGTCTTCTCCATAGATGCTACCTGGCATTCTCCGAACTTGTCGTTCCCTGATCGGTCGATCTGGTACTTGTTCTGGTTCTGGAGTGGGTACTCGTGGTTCATTGTTGGGCTCGCTAGACGGCAAGTCATCATCTGATTCAGGGTGATCCTGTCCAGTGGGAACAGGGTCGTGAGGTTTTTCGTAATGACTGTCATTGTCATCGTTTCCGGGGATGAGGTCCTCAAACTCATCAGCCGGTTCTGGGTTTTCCATTTCTGGATGGTTTTCTGGCAAAGGGTCGATGTGGCATCTAGGGTACTTGCTTTCATCAAAGATAGCTTTCCCACCCATGAAAATTGTATTAGTCTCAGGATCCATGAAGCGGTATCCTTTGACCCCTGGTTTTGATCCGAGATAAATCATCAATCGAGATCTAGACTCCAGGGAATTTCTACGTTTTTCCTTTGGGATATACACATATGCCTGACATCCGAAGACTCTGATGCTTGACATATCGGGCATCTCATTGGTCACCCTGAAGTAAGGGGTATTCCATTCGAGACGCTGCATGGGGGTTCTGTTGTAGAGAAACACTGCATGTTCCAAACAGAATTCCCACCACATAGGGGGTAAGCACGCGTCGAAGCGCAAGGCCTGAGATTTCTCCCACAGGGTTCGATTTATCTGTTCTGCTCTACCGTTCTGCTGGTGCTGATACGGGAGCGTGACGTCGATCAGAACTCCATGATCGGCAAGTACATCTTTGTATTCGTCAAACTCTCCACCTCCATCAACTCGCCATTTTTTAGGAGTGGCGGCGAACTGATTCTGGATCATCGCAAGAAATTGTCGCAGTGCCGTGATGGCATCAGACTTCTTTCTAAGCAAGACAACCCAGACGTGGGATGAAAAATCGTCCAAAAACATGAGGATATATTTATATTTATGGTATGATGCCGTGGATATCTGTTTGAGATCGGAATGGATCAGATCAAAGGTTTTGGTTGCCCTTGTCATCGAATTGGGATATGACTGATTCGGCATTTTCCCTTTGAGGCAACCTGTGCAACTTTCCTGTGATTTCTCACGTACTAGTGTTTCAGGTACCCCTTTGGTACTGGTGGGAATCTTTCAGAGTGCTTGATCATTTGGGTGACCAAGGCGCTTGTGCCATGTTTCGACAGTGATTTCGCTCGAGATCACATGGATCTGGTCATAGCATATTTCAGTGTCTAACCAGTAAATGGTTTGACCAAGGATGTGGGGCGAAAACTGGATTTTGTTCAGCCCTTTGGAGATGTTGATTTCTCCACAAGTTCCGTCTACTTTGTAACCATGGTTAAGGAAGACGCCTAGGGACAATAGGCGTGTGTCCATGTCCGGAATGTAGAATACTGGTCTGAGAAGATGGGTTTTAACTTCCCCATTTAGGGTGTGCCATACTGGAACGGCCCCAACTCCGAGAATTTCCAGTTTTTTCCCTTTAGCTGCAGTTTGGACGAAACGCTTGACCGTGAGAGGTCTATAATATGCGAAGTCCTTAAACTCATAGGTGAAGTGTAAAGAGGCGCCGGAATCTAAGATCCATTGCGCGCGTTCTTTTTCCTTACAGTGTGTACAAGAGGCAAAATGTTTAATATATTTTTTGTGTAGATCACTGCTGAAGTGATCTACGCACTCTGTAGTGGTACTAGCTAATATGTTATATGTCTGTTGAGAGGCATAATTAGCTTTCCGCATTTGGTAAGGTTTAGGAAGAGGGTTTGACAGACCGTCAAGTTCTATCTCGTAATCAAACTCATCCGGCCCCATCCGTTCCTGGTCGATGTCCATCATTTTCAGCGATTGGTCTAACGGCGGAGTAACTCGACGCTGTTTAGTTGGCCTCTCGTCAATGTCCGGAATGATGGTGTCCAAGATATGAAGATTTGACCCAGAGGGTCGGGCGCCGATTTCTCGGGCGAGTTTTTTCACCCTCTCATTCTTTTTCCACACTGACGGCTTTCCAGAAGGAAGCCTGGTGTACTGGGAAGGAGGAGGGTTCATGCATTGCAGTAGTGACTGCATCCTTTCTGACTCAGGTTGTACAGTAAAGGAAGTCTTTCCGTGACCGGTGATGGTGGTGAAAGATGGTGCATGGTGAGGAGGGAGAGGGCAAGGGGCATGTTGACAAGGAGGAAGGGGACAGGGAGCAGGATGACGAGGGGCTTGCTCAATGGCCGGTGCAATAAACTCGACCATTTCCTCAGCGTGGTCGGAGTTGTTGTCAGCGTTGTTGGCGTGTTTCTTCTGGTTGCGCCAGCGTCCTTTTCCCTTCTTCTTTTCAGAAGCGGTACTCTGGTCGGTCGAGTTAGGCCGCTCATCAGTGTTGTTACGTGAGGTACTCGGTGCGGATTGCTTTTCCCATTTGGGGTCTTGCCCCTTTCGCTTAGTCCCGGAGATTTTCCGGGCCTGCTCGTTGGATGCCCAAGTAGACCCTATCACATACTTGCGCCTGTACTCTGAAACGATGCTGTCGGTGACTGCCTGCCATGTGAAGTCATCGGCATTGTAGACTTGAAAGAGAGCGGTGGAGAGAGATGACCAAGTGTCAGGAATGGCACTTGCCAAGATCATAGCCTGCATCAGATCAGGCACAACGAATTTTGAATCACTAAGGCAAGCGAAGAGTGACCCAAGGCGCTCGATTTCCGGCACAGGGTCCTGACCAGACAGTTTGAAAGAGGCTGCGGCTTTGAAATCACCAAATATGGTGGTGGGGGAGACCTTTGAGTAAGAGTCCTTCAATGATGTCCAGGCGTCTTTTGAGGACTTGGCGTCCTTGATGTGCCTCCTGATTGCCTCAGAGACTTTGAGGCAGATGGAGCCTAGAGCCATGTCGTCGTCCCTAATCCAAATCTTCCTTTCCTTGTGGAAGGCAGGTTGGTCGACGGTAGTGGTGACCACCGGAGGTTGAGTTGCAGACGTTGAGGTGGCGGAGGCAGGGGTGGAGACCATGACTGTAAAGTCCGCGATGTCGGGGCGCTCAATGTCGCCGGATACGATGCGCCAGACTCCTTGATGGAGAAGGTATGACTTCATTTTCTTGGCCCAACTCTGGTAGTCGATGCCGTCGAAGACGGTGATGGAGTCGAGGGCGGAGTGAGAGGTAGACATTTTTAATGAGTCTAAAAGGAGTTTTCCCAATCAGTGATGTTCTTGATTTTCAGAGAAAACAAATAAATGATTCCTCATAACATATTCCCTTCAGGAATAGCGGTTGTGGGAAAAAACCTTTTTGTCAGAAGTGTATGAGGTACGATCAACGTTTCCACATGATGTGTACTAAGTCAATCCCCTTAGGGACGCTTCATGACAGGTACTTGTCGTAATGATGTTCCCAGGTTCACATGTGAAGAAGTATGACTCAGAACCTAGATCTTTCGATCGGTTCTTTGCCAACCAGGGTAGAGTGGGCAGGTACTTGCTGTTGCCAGCGTTCCCAAGTCCCTCTGCTATCCGGGGCCCATAACCTGTTGAAGTTCCACCTGGGCGCTAGCCACAGACGTACTGAGCAACACAGCTACAGTATGGAAGTACTCTACTTAACCGTTCTAGCCACTTACATGGTTTGGGAGGGTGAGGCTTGGTGAGAGCGGTTGAGGCTGATAAGAGCGATGGAGCTGGTTAAGAGTCAAGAGACAACTTATTGATATTGACAGTTTCCTGGTCTTATATACCATACTACTGTTTGTACCAACCAAATAAGTATGTAATCAAAGATGTGTAAAGGTCACGTGGTGTAATCTAATCTAATCTAATCTACATGATGGAAAAGTTTCAACAGACAAGTCCCTGTTATTGAGTTCACATAGCCACCCACCAAGCTATCATAGCTCCCCATAGCTCCCCGTAGCTCTTCATCTACGAGAGCTATGGGTGCTATTAAGACATCGGAACACTTAATTGTGTAACACCTAATGCAGTAGTGAACAAAAAAAAACATATATTGCATATTTCCTAGCTATACAAAGCAACTAGTAGTCTAATGAATTTACAAGTACTGATCACAACCGACAAGCCTCTGCTGGCTCAGCACCGAAACTACCCCACCACGGCCGTTGGGCGCAAGAGGCGGCCATGGGGCACGAGGAATAGCAGTGTGGCATGAGGGACGGTTGTTGGGCACGTTGGGAGCGAGAGGTGGCAGTTGGGCGTCAGGGACAGGTGTTGTGGACCAGGGACAGGCGTTGTGCGTTAAGAACAGGCGTTGTGCACGAGAGGCGGCCATGGGGCACGAGGGATGGCAGTTGGGCATGTTGGAAGTGAGAGACGGCAGTTGGGCATCAGGGATGGGCATTGTGCGTTAAGGACAGGCATTGTGCATGAGAGGTGGCCATGAGGCACGAGGGACGGCTGTTGGGCATGTTGGGAGCGAGGGACGGTAGTTGGGCATGAGGGACGGCCGTTGGGCACGAGAGACGCCGTAGATGTCGAGGGCAGCGAGGAGGGTTTGTAGGTGGTGGGCAGAGGGCAAAATCAGTGTCATTACCTAAGAAAATTTTTGCTTTGGTGAAATCCGGCTGAGTTTGAAATGACTTCATTGTTGGATCAGTTGTGAAGAGCGAAGATTATGGCAAATCACCTTGGGAATCCAGTGAGCATTTTACATCATTAGCAGATTCAACATATTTTGCATTCAGAGAAAGTATAAAAAAACTCCTCCAAAAAATAATGATCTATTAGTAGGTATGGAGTTCCGAGCATGTGCTATCTGATGCTATGCACAGATATTGTGATCTACTGAGTGATGGTGACAGCTACGGTAGCTACAGACCCTGGCAGCGGTGCATATTGCTCTAGACTTTTTCTGATGTACCATAGCAGTGCAGTAGCATTGTAGGAGCTGTAGTACGATATAGTGATGTAGTATGTGGTAGCACCATAGAAGTGTACTGATGCAGTATGTTGTAGCATCATGAGGCAAACATTCATTATTTTTGCAAAGTGACCATTTCATGTTTTCGTCTAAGTCTGTTCAAACTCTGCTCGATTACATCCAGCCACGTTGCTGGCTGTGATTTTCATCTTTTCCTTCCTTTACCACCATCTCCTCCCACTTTGACCCTGTTGTGCCCAACGACCACCCTCTCACCCAAGAGCTGCCCCTCTGTGCCCAATGACCACCCTCACCCCCATGCCCAACAGCCATCCTGTATGCCCAACAACTGCCCTCCGTGCCCAACAACTGCTCCCATGCCCAACAACTGCCCCTTGGAACAATACATGGGTGCAGCCCTAGCACGATGCGAGAACGGCGTCAGACGCGCAAACGGCGGGAAGGATCACATGAGGAATGACACGCCAACAGCAACAAAGGAGCCGTGGGAGGCGCATGACACCAGAATGGTGAGAGGCATGAAGTGAGGGACTGTGAGGGACGACTCATGGCTGTAGCCTGAGCCCGACACGAGAACGGCAGAAGTAGTAACTTTCCTCAAGTGCCCTTATGTGTCTTAGCATACATATTATGTGCCAAATTCACATGTTTTTTGCTTCATATGGTGTGATTGAGTTTTAAGCCTCTATCTACAACACTACACCTCACTAACATTGTCTACTATACTAATGTTGCAAAGTATACTGTTACTCTATGTTGCACTATACAATAGACCCTGTCACTACAGAGCACTATACAATGTACCCTGTCACTACAGAGCACTACACATTTTAAATACCCTCACTACACCACTACGAGTCACTACAGCATTATGTAGCACTACATAGTGTTACATAGCAGGGTCGCAGTTTGCTGATGCACTGACAATGAACAGAAGAACAGTGCCAACAAGTCCCTTGGGGCCTGTGTGCTCTTACATGCTGCTTCGTCATCTTGGCTCTGTCTGGATGATCTCTTTTACTTCTTAAGGGGCTGCCTTGCTTTGTATCAGAGACTACACTGATCCCTTGCACCTCTTTATTGCTGACATAATCAAATTTGACTCAGAATACTTATATACTTCAATACAAACTATTTCCCAGTTTCTAATAGACCTTACAGTTCAGTAATCCCGCACACCCCCTAATCACACTTGGTGTTATGATCGTACTTTCACTTTTCACCATATCATATCCTATCTAATCTACATCTTATCGCATCTTATCTTCATCATATTATATCTCATCATATCTATAGCTGCGCGACACATGTACGCCACATGTATTACAGTATATAAGTAGCTCACTTTCTCTTGTATTCATTAGCTTGTTCTCTTGAGATTCCCGCTGGGTCTCTTGGCAATACAGCCTCTTTCACATCATTCTACTCAGTTCAACCATTTGGGATCACAACGTCTTTTGACTTAGCATCGCCTCAACAGAAAAACAAGCTCTCTCTACTCACCCGCCCAAACACACACTTCCCACTCTATCATCACTATTCCCGCTGTTTCGCACTTTTGTGTTAAAAGTCGCACTTCATTATTACATGTGAACCCTAGCATTAAGGGGGACCTCCCGGATTTTAGGGATAAGAAGAGAAACGCTCAGTGCACCCACTATATCTAGTGTTGCCGTTCAAGACACAAAGGGAAACATTGAGCCCATCCCATGTTGAGGTGACCAAAGGCAGACACAACTGACCTTTGGGAAAGCTGCTGGTGCATGTGACAGTTTGGAAGAGAAGACCGTACATGTCTAGATGGCAACAGGTGTTCTGACCTCCGACTCCCCCAACCTCTCAACCAGTCCAGCACGCGTAGGGGTTTTGACCGTGTGGATTTCATTTTTCCTAGATCTTCCTTTGCTTGGGTAAATCAGCTACCTGGGTAAACAGATTGTTCTTTGGGTTTTCATTTTTTAGATTTTTTTGCCTAAGCATCAGAACAGGGTCGTGCGCCCGACGCAAGGAACTATTATTCTAACAACTTCAAATCCTCCCCCACACAACCTCTCATAATGGCAGAAGGAACTAACACCCAGTTTGAGGAAGAATTCCAACAACAACATGCGCCAACTCCCTTACCTCTGTTTGATCATGTTCCCCCCACCACAACATAACAACCGCGGAAGGAAGTTAGAAGTCGCCACGGACCCCGGAAAATACAATGGGTCCAAAGCAACATTCACAGTATGGTGGACAAAGATGCTCGCTTGACTCAGGTTCAACCGAGAACTCTTTAATGGAGAAGAAGAAGTCTGCATTGCAGTATGGTTGCACTTGGATGGACCCACGGCAGGAGTATATGGGGAAACCTGATTAAACCAATGTATGGAATCAGAAGATTGGCCAACATACAGAGAATTGGTTGGAGAAATCACAACTAGGTTTCGTCCCACCACTGAGATTGAATGGGTCTGGTCCAAAATTGAGAGCTTTAAGCAAGGTTCAATGAAGACCGATGATTGGATCACACAATTCGGGACCCTGGTGATCAAGGGAAAGATCAAGAAAAGGCACGGTGTGACCCTTTTGGAAAGGAACACCAAGGATTCAATTATGCAACAACTCTTCCAGCAAGGAAGGAGAAAGTCCATGGTGCAGGGCACCTGTGAGAAAATTTCGGCTATCGGCAGAGCAGAAGAAACTTTTGCGGCAAGACCAGGCATGAGGACTGGCAATAACTTTGGACAACAACGTAACACATGGGGCAATTGGCCCACATATTCCCAACAAAATGGTCAACAACAACAACAGCAACCACGACATGACCAAAATGCAATGGATGTCGACAGAAACCAGAGGCGCGCCCCTGATAATTGTTATAACTGCAGAGGACAAGGGCATTTTGCCCGAAATTGCAGAAGGCCGCAACACAGAGTACAAGCGGCAATGATCAAACAAATTGATGAACAGGAGGAAGAAGAGATTTTGAGGCAGATCAATGCAAGGCGGCAAGCATGCCAAGCTAATAACGGACAACAGAATCAACCAGCTCAGAACAATGGACAGGCTGCCACGCAGCAGAGTTTTGTGAATGCCAACCAGTAAATCCCCTGCTGGCTCTGACAAATCGATATGAACAATTGCCTATAGACTCTTATATACATAAAGACACTGTAAAATCTTGGTTTCAAAAGCTTACGGACATGGCAGTTACATACAATAAAATACTATTGAACAAACCCAAAAAGGTAAAAACTCAAAAAAATAGCACAGATGAATTGGACTTAGATACACTTGTAATTATATCGTTGGGGAGCCCTTGGCAACAAGGCTTGGTTTGTCCCCTACAGATGAATGCTTAATTCCCTGTTGTAATGAATCAGATAACTTATCTAGGCAAATGGACTCTATGGGGGAACCATCTTTTATGTGATCCGCTTCTTTGGAAAAGGAGCTTATGATGAAAATCACACTGGAAACGTTGCAGGATAAACGCACCTTTGATGTCAATGCATTATTAGACTCAGGGGTGACAGGAATGTTCATTGATCTGGACTTTGCCAAAAGGAACAACATTAAATCAAGGGAACTACCTTTTCCTATTCGGATCTACAACATTGATGGCACACTTAACCAAGGAGGTTCAATCACACATGAAGCAGTCATGGCTATGCAGTATAAAGGACACATGGAAATAGCAGTGTTTGAAGCATGCAACCTAGGGAAGGCTAAGATTATTGTTGGACACACTTGGCTGAAACACCATAATCCAGAAATCAATTGGAAAAAAGCGGAAATTAAACTATCAAGATGTCCTGAGGAATGCGGCATGCGCAGAACACATTATTTAAAAAAAATGGCAAGAACCAGATGGGGTGGAAGAATTGAAGAAGTAATAGAGGGAAACAAGGAAGAAGTGGAAGAAGAAGTGATCCATATGCTCAGGACAGCTAAAGGAGAAACCTCAGATGAAACACCAGCAGATCAGGCAGTCCCTTGAAGATACCATAAATATTTATCAGTCTTTGAAAAGAAAGCATTGGAAAGGTTATGTTATGCTTAACAAACTGTTCCAAGGTTTGGGCAGAGTATGCAGGAAGTGGAAAGGCGAGGAGCAATGTTATTGCTAAATCTAAGGAATCTACTATAGTACAAGAGGTTTATATAGGTACTGACTATAGGCAATAGCAGATAAGTCAGTACTATGGAAAGGCAGTGCGCATGAGTAAGGCAACTGTGGAATGCTATGTACAATGAGTAAGCTGACTGTGGAGTGAGTAATACTACTGCAGAAGGCGAGTCAATGTGGGAGTGAAGTGAGAGAAAGGAGATGCTGTGTCATAGTGAATAAGTAAGAGGGTGCCGAGACCGGCCGATGAGTAAAAAGAATGACAAGGTCATCAATGTAGCGTATAGTCCATAACATGTTCCCCTCCTCAAGCTCTGTGTCCTCACAGAGTCACCATCCTTCACTGTTGTTGGGGTTGGTCCAATTGAGGTTGGTTTTGACCTCCCAGTCATTTACCAACTCTTCGTTCATCGCGACGGCATAGTTGAGGCCACTGATTGCCAGGCAAATTTGTCAATTTTCATCCTTGAGAGTCCTGGTGTACTTCTGGAGGATCTGTTTCTCTTCATAGGTGGAGGCGATGGGAAGATTGGACAGGGTGTGGAGGCGTATGTACATTTGCCAATGGAGAATGTTGGTGAGGGAGGTTTTGAGGGCGTGGATCTGGTCTTGCATGGAGAGTGTCTCATCCATAAGAGCGGTGATGGCGGCATTGGTGTCTTCGGTGTAGAAGATGGCATTAGACATAGTGGCTAGAATGTTGGAGAGATAGAAGAAGAATGATATGTTGGGCAAATAACTGGAGCAGGAAACTCTGTGGATTGGTTGACTGATGAGATCAATGTGGTGATGGGTCTTGGTCTGATGCTTTTATTGTGGGCAAGATGGGTTCTGCTGATGGAAATCCTGGATCAGTTTTTGAGCGTTCTGGACATTAGTCCAAGGTTCCCATGTATTTTCTTCTGGGCCATACCCTTCCCATTGGACAAGGTACTGAATCTTTCCGTGGAATTTCTGAGAGTCCAGGATCATGGAAACATGGTACTCTTCTCATCCTTTGACAATGATCAGATCAGGGGCTGGTTTCTTCTTCTAGATGGCGTACTTCGGAGTTTTGTATGGTGACAACAGGGTCTCATTGAATACAGGGTGAATCATTTTCCAAGTCTTTGGAAGATCAAGGAGGTATGTGCTAGCTCCTTTCTTCTCCAGGACTTTGAATGGTCCATGTCAGAGTACATCAAGTTTCTTCAAGGGTCGGTCGGTCCTGATATTAGTTCCTTCCAGCCACACCTTGTCTCCAATGCAGTAGTTCCGAGATGGACTCTGTCGTGTGTCAACTGTCTTCTTCATCTGATCCTGTGCCTGTTTCAGCGCTGCATTGGCTTGTTCTCATGCCTGTTTGAGTCTTTTCAGGATGTTGTTGGCAGCCGGGTTGGTGTCTTCCAATACAAGTTCTCCCTTCCAAGAATGTAAACCGTAGTTGAGGTAGAACAGTGTGTGTTTTGTTGCCTGATGTTCTTTGTCATTGTACTGAAATTCTGCAATTGTGATCCATTCCACCCAATCATCTTGCAAATGATTGACAAAGTTTCGTAAGAATGCTTCTGTTTCCTGATGTGATCATTCGGCCTGTCCATCCGTCTGTGGATGGTATGTGGTGGACAGATTCCTTTTGATCCCTAACATGTGCCAAAGTATCTCCATGAACTTCGCAGTAAACTGTGGTCCCCTGTCACTGATGATCTTCTTGGGGATAGTGAATGACAGGGGTACAGCAAACCCCCAGGGTTTTGGTCAGGGGTAGAGGGGGGTAAGGGTAAGGGTACAGAAAGTCTACCCTCCATACTCAGGGGTGTCAGGGCTATGAGATGGGAGGTCATGGTGACCTCTGAAGAATTCAACTTTGTGAAGGATTGGTGAAGTCACATGACTTTGTTGAATGTGGAAGCCATCACAGATTCACTCTCTTTGTGATTACCACCACCACCACTGCTTCCTTTGTCCCCAACAGCTGCCCCTCATCCCCAATGGCTGCTCCCCATCCCCAACAGCCTCCAGTCCAGCCCATCGTTCAATCGGACCCTTCGGGAAAATCCTTCTCATTGGCTTCTAAGATTGTGGTTTCATCATTCTCGGCATCTTCATCAGACACCTTCCTGACCCTTCCGGAGTTCTTCTTTGGCTTGCAACAGTTGCGCGCAATATGGCCTTCTTGGTCACAGTTGAAACACTTGCGGCCATCTTTCTTCTTTGGGGCACTGCAGTCCTTGGCAAGGTGACCAAAGCATTGACAGTTGTAGCAACGGGCTACTCCTGCTTTGTCAATCTCCATGGCCTTGCCCTGACCACCATATGTGGTACCTGATCCGGTGCATGTGTCGCCGCCACCTCGGATGACCAGTGCATGCCCCTCCATCTGTCGTCCCTTGTTTTGGATCTCCTTTGCATACTCAGAGTACATCTTGCCATCACTCGCCACTTGTTCAGAGATTCTGCGGTTGACGTTCTTCTCTAGGATGTACTTCCCAGTTTCTTTGCCAAGATTTGACAGCTTCAAGAGCTCTTTGAATTTGTCCAAGAATTTGTCAACGGTGCGCTTCTCCTGTCTCAGGATTTTGAGTCTTGCTTTGGCAGCAACTGACTTGTTGGCGACAGGGAATTGTGTTGCAATATCATCTGAGAAGCCTAGCCAGGTGATGTTCTCATTGTCAACGGCAAGAGCATCTAACTTGTTACTGGCCCAGTGCCTGCCAGACCCTTCCATCATGTGGGATAGCACTGCAAGAATCTTCTGATTGTCTGTTAGGCTCTTTTGGAACCTGATGTATAGTTTGGTGGCTTTCCACCACTCATTGAAGGTGTGTCTGTCCTTGAACATCCCAGGATCTTTGATGATCTTGGATGTGTCCATTGTTTGTACTGCCGGAGTTTCTGCCATGTCTAGAGTCTGTGGAGGAGGAGAGGGGTCAGGTTGTTGGGATGAAGATAAGGTTCGGGATACAGGTAGGGGTTGAAAATGAGTCCCTGTTCTAGGCGTCTGATCGGTATCTGACTGCGTGGAGTCAAACATAAATTTATCAGGGGACTCGTCGGCGGAATCGGTGACAAAACACTCAGGGTATTTCCTCTGTAGATCTCTAAGGAATCTCTGTTTCTGCGCATCTGTTGGTCACAAGAAGGGGTCAAGTCTCTTGTTCCGTGCCCAACAGTTGTACTCCATCTGTTGCTCATTGGTGCTGAAGTGGGCATAGATCTGCTGCTTTGACTAAGACATGATGATGTGGCTCTGGGATGTCTCAATGTGAGTGTCCTAATTAATCTTCTGATAACGGTTATCTGGACAGCAATAAACTCTCTGATCTCTGTGATCCGACCTGTCTGAGGTCCTCCTTGAACGCAAAAACTTTTGAGTTTGTTCTGCTGGACGTTGTAACGCACGATCTGGTGTTGCTGAGCAAGATGGATGCTCTCTGCTATCCCACCGTGGGGGCAATGCTCATCGTTGTCTAGTTCTTTATCAAGCACCTGCTGTAGGATGCAATGGATCTCCGATTCAATGTACTGCTGGATGAGCATAAAATCAATACTGTCTCGAGGACTTAGCTCCTCCTGTCAGGCTTCTGGCATGATGAATGGGTTACTGGTGAAGCTATCAAAGAAGCGCAACGTCTTGACTCATCTGGTAGTTGCTCTCTTCGCTCTGGGCGAACCTAAAGAGATTTAGCAACTTGTTATGCTTAACAAACCGTTCCAAGGTTCGGGCAGAGTATGCAGGAAGTGAAAACGTGAGGAGCAATATTATTGCTAAATCTAAGGAATCTACTATAGTACAAGAGGTTTATATAGGGACTGACTATAGGTGATAGCAGATAAGTCAGTACTATAGAAAGGCAGTGCGCATGAGTAAGGCGACTGCGGAATGCTATGTACAATGAGTAAGCTGACTGCAGAGTGAGTAATACTACTGTGGAAGGCGAGTCAACGCGGGAGCAAAGTGAGAGAAAGGAGATGCTGTGTCATAGTGAATAAGTAAGAGGGCGCCGAGACAGGCTGATGAGTAAAAAGAATGATGAGGTCATCAACATAGCGTATAGTCCATAACAGGTTACCAGTCAGAAAGCCATGGGATCATGCCATAGATCTAAAGCCAGATTTTGTACCAAAAAAGGCCAAAGTCTATCCCCTATTGCCGGATGAAAGGAAAGAAGTATCTGAATTTGTAAATGATCAGTTGCGCAAAGGATATATCCAACCTACCAAGTCACCGCAAACTTTGCCAGTGTTCTTTATACCCAAAAAAGATGGAAAGAAAAGAATGGTGCAGGATTACCAACATATTAACAGCTGGACTGTTCGCAATAATTATCCACTCCCATTGATTCTGGAATTGATCAATAAATTAAAGAGAAAGAAAAGGTTTACCAAGATGGATCTCAGATGGGGGTACAACAATGTGCGCATCAAGGAAGGAAATGAGTGGAAGGTGGCATTTACAATCCTGGATGGAGCCTTCAAACCAACGGTTATGTTCTTCGGATTAAATAATTCTCCAAGCATGTTTCAAGCTATGATGAATGACATATTTAGAGACTTGATTGATCAAGGAGACGTAGTTATCTATATCAACGATATATTGGTAGCAACTGAAGGAGAAAAAGGACACAGTAAAATTGTGGAGGAAATTCTAAAAAGATTACAGGAAAATGACTTATTCTTAAAACCTGGAAAATGTTTCTTTGACAGAGACAAAATAGAGTTCTTAGGGTTAATTATTGGGAAAGACAAAATCCGAATGGACCCTTCGAAGGTAGATGCTATCAAACAATGGCCGAGACCAACGAAAGTCAAGGAAGTCCAGTCGTTCCTAGGATTGGCCAATTTCTATCGGAGATTTGTCAAAGACTTTTCTAAAGTGGCAGGGCCATTACATAAATTAACAAGGAAGGAAAAATCTGGAATTGGAAAGAGGAACAGGAGAAAGTGTTTGATACGCTAAAGAAATTATTCACGGAAGCACCCATATTAGTATCCCCCGATCCGGATCAAAATTTGAGAGTAGAATCAGACGCATCAGACTTTGCCACTGGAGTGATTCTATCTATGGAATGCAAGGATGAGAAATGGAGGTCATGTGCCTTTCTATCTAAAGGATTGAATGATGTTGAACAAAATTATGACATACACAACAAAGAAATGCTGGGCATAATTTGAGTGCTGGAAGCATGGAGACACCACCTTGAAGGAGCCAAACATGAGGTCGAGATCTGGACCAATCATAAAAACCTCAAGTACTTCATGCAGGGACGAAAGCTTAATTGCAGACAAGCACGCTGGGCGTTGTATCTAACATGTTTCAACTTTAAATTAATACACAAAGCCGGCACCTCAATGGGAAAGGTGGATGCTCTTTTGAGAAGGGTTGATTATAGAAAGGGGGTGGAAAATGACAATGAAGATGTAACATTATTAAAATCAGAATATTTCCACTTGCGAGCAATGGACCAAGGTGATATACTTATCAATGGGGAAGAAAGTAAATTACTGAAACACATCAGGGATGCCAAGGAGTTTTATGAACAGGTGTTGAAAGCAGTAGAAGAATTGAAGAAAACAAATACCAAAACATCATGCGCAGATGAATGGCATGAGGAGCAGGGCCTCTGGTTACACAGAGGGAAGGTGTACGTTCCAAAGAGTCAGGAACTCAGGGAGGAAATAATTAAATTACACCACAACAACCCAGTTGCAGGGCACCAAGGGTAGTGGAAGACCCTGGAATTGGTAACACATAATATTGGTGGCCTGGTATTACAAACATGGTCAAAGCATATGTTGAGGGCTGCAACAGATGTCAATGATCAAAGAACGTGCCTCAACTGCTAGCTGGTAAATTAAAAGCAAATACAGAGCATGCAGGCCCATGGAAACATGTAACAGTGGACTTTATTGTAGGACTCCCAGAAGCACAAGGGTTCAATGCTGTATTAGTTGTGGCTTGTAGATCTACCAAACAAGCACACTTCATCAAAACATGCAATGAAGTCTCAGCTGAAGGACTAGCTAAACTATATAGGGATGAAGTCTGGAAACTTCATGGATTGCCAGAATCATTGACATCAGACAGGGGACCACAGTTTGCAGCAATATTTATGAAGGAATTAAACAAGGTCTTAGGGATCACAACTAAATTATCAACAGCATGTCATCCGCAAACAGACAGACAGACAGATGAAATGAATCAACCAGGAGTTGGAACAATATCTAAGATCGTTTATCTCCCATTGGCAAACAGATTGGCCCAAATGGATGACAACCACAGAGTTCACATATAATAATAAAATTTGCATGGCAACTCAGTTTTTGCCGTTCTATGTAAATTATGGATTCCACCCTAGGATGGGTGTCGAACCTCGAAGGGCAGAGAAGTCAGAACTGGCTAAGGAATTTGCTGAGTGAATGAAGAGAATCCATGAGGAGGCAGAAGCGGCATTAGTTAAAGCATGAGAAGAAATGGAACAGTATGCAAACTTGAAAAGAAGTGATGCACTAATCTACAAATTTGGCGATAAAGTCTGGTTATCAACAAAAGATCTAAAGTTGAACCACCGACCATTAAAGAAACTCGCGGAACAATGGATCGGACCATATGCCATAACAAAGGTTATTTCATCACATGCTGTGAAACTCAAATTGGCAAAGTCTTGAAAGATTCACCTGGTAATCAATGTATCGCAGATTCGGTTATTCAAGGAACCTATATTTAAATCACAAATGGGACAGGCACCAAATTCTATAGTTATCAATGGTGAGGAAGAACACGAGGTTGCTAAATCAATAGACTCAAGGTTGAAGCGAGGGAAACTGGAGTTGGGTCTCTTGGCAATACAGCCTTTCTTCATTGTTCCACATTCCACATCTTAAGTTCAACTGTTTGGGCTTGCAACATCATTTGACTTAGCATCGCCTCAACACAACCCAGATCACAATGACAGAGTGCTGCGACACATTGACGATAAGACCAACCAATTCCTGGTCAACACACTGTTTGGACTAATCACATTCCACCAATTTCACTATGACACCACCACCAACATCGCCCAACTCATTGAAGGACACATTGATACACTGTTAGACTGAGGCATCTACCAGCAGTTTGAACAACTGTTCAACAACTGCACAAATACCCCCGATGTCACGCTGCTCAACCCACCCATAGAGAGCCCCATCTTAACCACTCCCCTCCCCGATCTTACCACCACTCCTGAACCAACTCCCGTTCCCGACCCTATTCCACTTGTTGTCAGGAACCCTGACACCTGAACTACCCCCTCCTCCACTGAAACCACATCACCCTTGACCAGCGACCGAAGCCTCTCCAACATCAAAACTGACATCAAAGGAATCTTATGGAGTCATCAAGCGCTCCAGGAGAAAAACCACAAGCACGATCATGTCTATCCCATTAGGACATGGATCTTCATTGCAGATCCCCATCGACCTCAGGCTTACAAATGAGCCTGATTGTGTTGGTTATGAAATTGATGTGCATGGACGTGCTCACTCCCTGAGCGGATCTTGGCGCCGTCCTGCAGGATGGCTGCACATTGACAAGGGATACAAATGTGGTCTGTGCCAGCGGAGGACATATCAAATGTCAATGTGGACTCTATGTATGTCAAAAGTACTGGAGAAAAGTGCCTGGGCATTATAACTATGAGTGCCTAGGCCCAGCTCATGCAGAGCTCAGAGA
This sequence comes from Entoloma clypeatum, assembly GCA_963565915.1. NCBI lineage: Eukaryota > Fungi > Basidiomycota > Agaricomycetes > Agaricales > Entolomataceae > Entoloma > Entoloma clypeatum. The sequence goes on along the minus strand of OY751486.1, from coordinate 1,088,699 downwards.
TGACCAATATGAATTCAATGACAATGCTGTGCATAACATGGCAACTTGAAACATTGAAGCTGGTGATTTCAAGCATAGATGGGAGTAATGTTATACTTTTCCACCCTTTCTCATGCACCTTCACATGACCCCACGACCCTTGATCTATATCAAACCCTGTTTCACTTAACTCCGATGATCCTGGGACATGTGTCCCCTCTAACAGCGATATGACTCAGACTTGACTTTATTTGTACACTTTTTCACTTGTTATCTATGACTCATGGCCTCAAGGCCTTATCTCTGACTCTTATGCCAAAACTCTTGAAACATTTAACTAACCAATGGCTTACTTAGCTCCTGTGCAGCATTACTTATTTATAGCCATAGGATTACAAATATAAAGACTTGTAACTTAGAATAGAGGTCCTCAGCTTGACCTAGGCAATTAATGCTTACCTGTCCACTTCTTTGAATGCTCTCAAACTAAGTGCCTTGCGAGGACTTAGCTCTGCTAGAACTGAACCAAGTTGTCCTTCTGAGGAGCTTGCTGACCTTGACCAAGTCGACCTACTGAGGGACTTGTGTGTGGAAACAGTATGAACCCACATGACTTGATCCGTGAACTAATTGTAGGCTATTGCTGTAACAATCCATCAAGCTGCAAAAGAGAGTATACACTTTGCCGCATGCGACACCATGCCCTGTTACATTTTCTTGACAACTGTTAGTCAGTATGAGGTTAAGGTCAAAACTTGACAATATTTCTTACCTTTTCCAGGCTAGAAAAGAGGCTGTAGAATGAGAAATGGATGTCAGACAGCCACTCACATAAAACACTAGGCGGATCTTGTGGGTCTCTGGAATAGCCACTGGAAGGTACAACTTGCGCCTTGTGTAAAACACTTAGATGGGTTTGCTTAACAAAGGCGCTTGACAATTGTTGGTCAGAATGACATTAATATCAAAATTTGACAATATATTCAGACTAGAAACAAGGCTGTAGCACAAAAGGCGATATGTGAATTGTCGGGACGAGAAGTGAATAGAGAGGGATGGATGGTGATGCAGCAACTCACGTGAAGCACTCAGCCGAGCTAGTGTTTAAAGGTTAGGGTAATTACCCACTCATGACCTTAACCTAACCAGATTTCAACCACTCATAACCTAAACCACTTGTGACTGCAGCAGCAGTTAACACTGGTTAAACCAGGTCATGTCACGGTCAGAGCAAAACTCATAACTGATTCATTAACTCTTGATTATTGACTGCTTATTGTGCTTGAGTATGTTGTATAATATGCCCCATGTAAAACACGTGAGCGGATTGAGTTTGCAGTGGTGGGATGGACAGATGACTTGTTTGGCAACAGCAAGTAGTTTGTTTGATGACAGCACTTTGGTCCCGCCAATGTGGATCAACCGACTAAGCATTTTACGCAAGTGGCCATTGGGTGAGAAGACAGTCATTTGTGCAGGTCCATACCTGGAATCATTACCATCTGGCCGCTTTGCATTTCACATGAGCACCCCGTAGTTCAGCATGCCGTTCAGTCATTGAGGCATTTTGACTTTATTGCAATCTTGTCTTGATGGTCTGATATGATAAGAGTGATGAGGAGGTGGGTAAATACATTGATCATGTATACCTTGGATATACAAAAGACCCCCAAAAGAATCTATTGAGTATAGCCTTCAGATCACCATATGTATTATGATATGCATGAGTTGAGACACACATTGGTTTCAACATCTGTGAACCAGTGTGTTTTGCACATATTTCAAGGTCCTGATTGCTATACTCATCAGATCCTTCTTAAGTGTGTTTATATATGATATTCACAATCCTGGGCTGGAATGTTTATGTTGTTTATACATGTTTATATTATATGTGATGGCCAAACAAGTACAAATATAAAACTGTAGCAAGTATTCTGTGATTAGGGGGTGTGCGGGATTACTGAACTGTAAGGTCTATTAGAAACTGGGAAATAGTTTGTATTGAAGTATATAAGTATTCTGAGTCAAATTTGAGATTGATTATGTCAGCAATGAAGAGGTGCAGGAGTACTTGGGTATTGGAAGTGAGTAAGCTTAGTAAGCTTAGTAATTGAAAGGAAAAGATGTGAAATGGGTTGTATGATGTTTTAAGTAGATGACTGGATTGGACTTTTGAAGCTAATTTGAGAAAGTGAAAGGACTGAAATGGTTTGTATTGGACTTTGTACATAATTCCGAGTGTGATTAGGGGGTGTGCGGGATTACTGAACTGTAAGGTCTATTAGAAACTGGGAAATAGTTTGTATTGAAGTATATAAGTATTCTGAGTCAAATTTGAGATTGATTATGTCAGCAATGAAGAGGTGCAGGAGTACTTGGGTATTGGAAGTGAGTAAGCTTAGTAAGCTTAGTAATTGAAAGGAAAAGATGTGAAATGGGTTGTATGATGTTTTAAGTAGATGACTGGATTGGACTTTTGAAGCTAATTTGAGAAAGTGAAAGGACTGAAATGGTTTGTATTGGACTTTGTACATAATTCCGAGTGTGATTAGGGGGTGTGCGGGATTACTGAACTGTAAGGTCTATTAGAAACTGGGAAATAGTTTGTATTGAAGTATATAAGTATTCTGAGTCAAATTTGAGATTGATTATGTCAGCAATGAAGAGGTGCAGGAGTACTTGGGTATTGGAAGTGAGTAAGCTTAGTAAGCTTAGTAATTGAAAGGAAAAGATGTGAAATGGGTTGTATGATGTTTTAAGTAGATGACTGGATTGGACTTTTGAAGCTAATTTGAGAAAGTGAAAGGACTGAAATGGTTTGTATTGGACTTTGTACATAATTCCGAGTGTGATTAGGGGGTGTGCGGGATTACTGAACTGTAAGGTCTATTAGAAACTGGGAAATAGTTTGTATTGAAGTATATAAGTATTCTGAGTCAAATTTGAGATTGATTATGTCAGCAATGAAGAGGTGCAGGAGTACTTGGGTATTGGAAGTGAGTAAGCTTAGTAAGCTTAGTAATTGAAAGGAAAAGATGTGAAATGGGTTGTATGATGTTTTAAGTAGATGACTGGATTGGACTTTTGAAGCTAATTTGAGAAAGTGAAAGGACTGAAATGGTTTGTATTGGACTTTGTACATAATTCCGAGTGTGATTAGGGGGTGTGCGGGATTACTGAACTGTAAGGTCTATTAGAAACTGGGAAATAGTTTGTATTGAAGTATATAAGTATTCTGAGTCAAATTTGAGATTGATTATGTCAGCAATGAAGAGGTGCAGGAGTACTTGGGTATTGGAAGTGAGTAAGCTTAGTAAGCTTAGTAATTGAAAGGAAAAGATGTGAAATGGGTTGTATGATGTTTTAAGTAGATGACTGGATTGGACTTTTGAAGCTAATTTGAGAAAGTGAAAGGACTGAAATGGTTTGTATTGGACTTTGTACATAATTCCGAGTGTGATTAGGGGGTGTGCGGGATTACTGAACTGTAAGGTCTATTAGAAACTGGGAAATAGTTTGTATTGAAGTATATAAGTATTCTGAGTCAAATTTGAGATTGATTATGTCAGCAATGAAGAGGTGCAGGAGTACTTGGGTATTGGAAGTGAGTAAGCTTAGTAAGCTTAGTAATTGAAAGGAAAAGATGTGAAATGGGTTGTATGATGTTTTAAGTAGATGACTGGATTGGACTTTTGAAGCTAATTTGAGAAAGTGAAAGGACTGAAATGGTTTGTATTGGACTTTGTACATAATTCCGAGTGTGATTAGGGGGTGTGCGGGATTACTGAACTGTAAGGTCTATTAGAAACTGGGAAATAGTTTGTATTGAAGTATATAAGTATTCTGAGTCAAATTTGAGATTGATTATGTCAGCAATGAAGAGGTGCAGGAGTACTTGGGTATTGGAAGTGAGTAAGCTTAGTAAGCTTAGTAATTGAAAGGAAAAGATGTGAAATGGGTTGTATGATGTTTTAAGTAGATGACTGGATTGGACTTTTGAAGCTAATTTGAGAAAGTGAAAGGACTGAAATGGTTTGTATTGGACTTTGTACATAATTCCGAGTGTGATTAGGGGGTGTGCGGGATTACTGAACTGTAAGGTCTATTAGAAACTGGGAAATAGTTTGTATTGAAGTATATAAGTATTCTGAGTCAAATTTGAGATTGATTATGTCAGCAATGAAGAGGTGCAGGAGTACTTGGGTATTGGAAGTGAGTAAGCTTAGTAAGCTTAGTAATTGAAAGGAAAAGATGTGAAATGGGTTGTATGATGTTTTAAGTAGATGACTGGATTGGACTTTTGAAGCTAATTTGAGAAAGTGAAAGGACTGAAATGGTTTGTATTGGACTTTGTACATAATTCCGAGTGTGATTAGGGGGTGTGCGGGATTACTGAACTGTAAGGTCTATTAGAAACTGGGAAATAGTTTGTATTGAAGTATATAAGTATTCTGAGTCAAATTTGAGATTGATTATGTCAGCAATGAAGAGGTGCAGGAGTACTTGGGTATTGGAAGTGAGTAAGCTTAGTAAGCTTAGTAATTGAAAGGAAAAGATGTGAAATGGGTTGTATGATGTTTTAAGTAGATGACTGGATTGGACTTTTGAAGCTAATTTGAGAAAGTGAAAGGACTGAAATGGTTTGTATTGGACTTTGTACATAATTCCGAGTGTGATTAGGGGGTGTGCGGGATTACTGAACTGTAAGGTCTATTAGAAACTGGGAAATAGTTTGTATTGAAGTATATAAGTATTCTGAGTCAAATTTGAGATTGATTATGTCAGCAATGAAGAGGTGCAGGAGTACTTGGGTATTGGAAGTGAGTAAGCTTAGTAAGCTTAGTAATTGAAAGGAAAAGATGTGAAATGGGTTGTATGATGTTTTAAGTAGATGACTGGATTGGACTTTTGAAGCTAATTTGAGAAAGTGAAAGGACTGAAATGGTTTGTATTGGACTTTGTACATAATTCCGAGTGTGATTAGGGGGTGTGCGGGATTACTGAACTGTAAGGTCTATTAGAAACTGGGAAATAGTTTGTATTGAAGTATATAAGTATTCTGAGTCAAATTTGAGATTGATTATGTCAGCAATGAAGAGGTGCAGGAGTACTTGGGTATTGGAAGTGAGTAAGCTTAGTAAGCTTAGTAATTGAAAGGAAAAGATGTGAAATGGGTTGTATGATGTTTTAAGTAGATGACTGGATTGGACTTTTGAAGCTAATTTGAGAAAGTGAAAGGACTGAAATGGTTTGTATTGGACTTTGTACATAATTCCGAGTGTGATTAGGGGGTGTGCGGGATTACTGAACTGTAAGGTCTATTAGAAACTGGGAAATAGTTTGTATTGAAGTATATAAGTATTCTGAGTCAAATTTGAGATTGATTATGTCAGCAATGAAGAGGTGCAGGAGTACTTGGGTATTGGAAGTGAGTAAGCTTAGTAAGCTTAGTAATTGAAAGGAAAAGATGTGAAATGGGTTGTATGATGTTTTAAGTAGATGACTGGATTGGACTTTTGAAGCTAATTTGAGAAAGTGAAAGGACTGAAATGGTTTGTATTGGACTTTGTACATAATTCCGAGTGTGATTAGGGGGTGTGCGGGATTACTGAACTGTAAGGTCTATTAGAAACTGGGAAATAGTTTGTATTGAAGTATATAAGTATTCTGAGTCAAATTTGAGATTGATTATGTCAGCAATGAAGAGGTGCAGGAGTACTTGGGTATTGGAAGTGAGTAAGCTTAGTAAGCTTAGTAATTGAAAGGAAAAGATGTGAAATGGGTTGTATGATGTTTTAAGTAGATGACTGGATTGGACTTTTGAAGCTAATTTGAGAAAGTGAAAGGACTGAAATGGTTTGTATTGGACTTTGTACATAATTCCGAGTGTGATTAGGGGGTGTGCGGGATTACTGAACTGTAAGGTCTATTAGAAACTGGGAAATAGTTTGTATTGAAGTATATAAGTATTCTGAGTCAAATTTGAGATTGATTATGTCAGCAATGAAGAGGTGCAGGAGTACTTGGGTATTGGAAGTGAGTAAGCTTAGTAAGCTTAGTAATTGAAAGGAAAAGATGTGAAATGGGTTGTATGATGTTTTAAGTAGATGACTGGATTGGACTTTTGAAGCTAATTTGAGAAAGTGAAAGGACTGAAATGGTTTGTATTGGACTTTGTACATAATTCCGAGTGTGATTAGGGGGTGTGCGGGATTACTGAACTGTAAGGTCTATTAGAAACTGGGAAATAGTTTGTATTGAAGTATATAAGTATTCTGAGTCAAATTTGAGATTGATTATGTCAGCAATGAAGAGGTGCAGGAGTACTTGGGTATTGGAAGTGAGTAAGCTTAGTAAGCTTAGTAATTGAAAGGAAAAGATGTGAAATGGGTTGTATGATGTTTTAAGTAGATGACTGGATTGGACTTTTGAAGCTAATTTGAGAAAGTGAAAGGACTGAAATGGTTTGTATTGGACTTTGTACATAATTCCGAGTGTGATTAGGGGGTGTGCGGGATTACTGAACTGTAAGGTCTATTAGAAACTGGGAAATAGTTTGTATTGAAGTATATAAGTATTCTGAGTCAAATTTGAGATTGATTATGTCAGCAATGAAGAGGTGCAGGAGTACTTGGGTATTGGAAGTGAGTAAGCTTAGTAAGCTTAGTAATTGAAAGGAAAAGATGTGAAATGGGTTGTATGATGTTTTAAGTAGATGACTGGATTGGACTTTTGAAGCTAATTTGAGAAAGTGAAAGGACTGAAATGGTTTGTATTGGACTTTGTACATAATTCCGAGTGTGATTAGGGGGTGTGCGGGATTACTGAACTGTAAGGTCTATTAGAAACTGGGAAATAGTTTGTATTGAAGTATATAAGTATTCTGAGTCAAATTTGAGATTGATTATGTCAGCAATGAAGAGGTGCAGGAGTACTTGGGTATTGGAAGTGAGTAAGCTTAGTAAGCTTAGTAATTGAAAGGAAAAGATGTGAAATGGGTTGTATGATGTTTTAAGTAGATGACTGGATTGGACTTTTGAAGCTAATTTGAGAAAGTGAAAGGACTGAAATGGTTTGTATTGGACTTTGTACATAATTCCGAGTGTGATTAGGGGGTGTGCGGGATTACTGAACTGTAAGGTCTATTAGAAACTGGGAAATAGTTTGTATTGAAGTATATAAGTATTCTGAGTCAAATTTGAGATTGATTATGTCAGCAATGAAGAGGTGCAGGAGTACTTGGGTATTGGAAGTGAGTAAGCTTAGTAAGCTTAGTAATTGAAAGGAAAAGATGTGAAATGGGTTGTATGATGTTTTAAGTAGATGACTGGATTGGACTTTTGAAGCTAAACTTTGTACATAATTCCGAGTGTGTGAAATGGGTTGTATGATGTTTTAAGTAGATGACTGTATTGGACTGGAAATCGCTCGATTTGTGCTCCTGAAGGCTTTAAAAATTCCACCCTGTCACTATTCAAACCAAAAATGGCATTCAGACTCAGGGAAACACCAAATCCCAATCACTAGAGCCTCTGGCATTTGGTAGTCAGAAAAAATAAATAATATGTTCCTTTTGGAACATATTCATGGAGGTATGTTATGTGTTACGAGGGTCATATAGGTTCAGTTCAAGACCCCGTGTTATGCGTTATGTGAACCTACAGTTGTAATACTACAGTATAAGTATTCTGAGTCAAATTTGAGATTGATAGAAGAGGTGCAATACACAGGTTCAATCAAGGTTGAATTTGATTCCAAGCAAAAGAATTAATGATATTACTGATACATACCATTTTAATGAGACAAGAAATGATTCTGCAAGGAAGTGATCCTTTTGAATGTGTGGTGATCAATGTACTGTACTGATCCAACCATTTCTTCTGTCACGTGTCACAGAGAGCCTGGGAGATTTGAAGAAGTTTTTCCCAAAGATTTCGCTGCCTGATTCTAGCCTTTTCGGAGGTATTCTTGAAGAAATTTGCTTCTTGTCACACGTCACTGGACCCTTTGAAAAGGCGAAGAAACGGTCAAAATCTGTCACAAAATTATGGCTGGCTGAAGTGGTCGGATCAGTACATTATTTATTCACATAAAAATGTAAAGCGAGGATTCGGGGAAGCTTTTCGCGAAATGAGGTGGCTCAAATAACCAAAGATGGGGGGATAAATGTGTCTTTGTATCTTCGTCCGGCCGATCGCCAACAATCCGAAATTCGTGTATGAGAGCACATGCGTATGATCGCCTGTTAGTCGAGAAGGAAAAAAAAAAGGCGCAACTTCTCGTCACCCCGTGAGAAGTGACATTGCAGCAGCTGGAAACTCGGAATCAGATGGAGCAAATCGAGAAATTTATCGGGAGAAAGATAATCAGGATCGAGCCGAATGACCTCGATGAAATGGAAAAGGTGCGTCTCAATCTCCCACTCTGCCGAGGACCGCGCTAATCTCCATGAACAGAAAATTAGAAAGCCTTTGAAGCGAATCACTGTCGGCCTACATGTGTTCCTCGCCAAGTATTTACCGTCGCCATGGTCCATCCAGCGTACTTACTTATATCGTTTGTAAAAGCTGCAGTTAAGCTCTTTTTCCGAGTGATTGGCGACAAGATAAGCGTAAATTCTATTGGCAACGATCGGCGTACATGATTCGATCTATAAAATGCGATCAAGATTGCCTGTGTGAAAAAGCGATTGCGACAGTCTTAGGGCAATGTCGTTGAGCCAAAGGGGCAAAAAATAAAGAGGCATGTCGACGTACCTCAAAATGGCTCAACGAAATCAATACCTTTCCGACACCCTTCGCTTTGGCTTCAGCCTTCGCAACACCGCGAAGGGTGACAGTCGGAGCATCGGTCTCGGGAACGTCGAGCATTTCAATGCCTTTCAAGGAAGCAGCAGCCCCTTTGGACTTGACGCCGAGCGACATGAAAAAGGCCTCTTTGCCAGCCCAACGAGGGTTGAGATCGGCAATAAGCACTCTCTGCCTCAGTAAAGTTGCGCGATACAAAAGTCGGAATATGAGAGGGGACGGCCGAGATCAACTCTAAATATCTTGATTGAACATAATGGTTTCACGTGACATGTGGATAAAAACAAACCTTGGTCGACACCGATACCGATGCTTGCCTCGGAAGATACCCCAATCCCGCCAGCCGCAGTAATAGCTGCGACATTGGATGCATCGAATGAGACTTTGTTGGGCAGTTCGTTTGCAAAGGAGTACACTCCTGAATTCGAGTCGAAGGTTGCCCTCGCCATCGAGTTCAGCAGCACCTTGCCCCCCATCTCGCCGAGGTAAGGAGGATGGTCTTTGATCTTCACGAGCGAGTTCTTGATCATCATATCGCTCATGGCTTTGTAGCATCTTTCAGCTTCGACCAAGTCGTTGAAACCGCTCTTCTCGCGCTGCCTTTTTGGAGCATTGGAACCTACTCATTACGAACAGTACAAGGAACGCACCGGCTGAGATCACTTGAATGACTAGAGGTCGGTTGCAATAAAGTCATCTTTTGCAAGATGTAAGGGCCGCATACCATAACCCCCGCCCGGATACCATCGGTATGAATGGACTTTGACGGGAACACGAGGAAGGTCCTATCCTGAAAGCGAGAGTAGATGTTGCTTTTTCCCATGTCAGATTTGGTGGGCAATAGAGGCGGTTCACTCACTCGCTGCGCCGATTGCTACCCGTCGCGGCGGCGTTGTGTATCAGACCTGCCATTTGCCAAACAGCAGCAGCACCGCCGTGTAAAACTTACTCACGTTGGCATTGGTGCCAGCACCATGGATCGAAAGTACCCCAATATCGTCTGCGGTAGAACTTCCAGCGCCCGCAAGCATGCCATATATCGCTAATGCATGTTCGCCGCGCGCAGAACGTCCAGCTTTACGGCTACAATACAACGCTGGTTAGTAGGAAAGTAGGTATGGTAAAGAGGAACCTTACGTCGACGTCGATGTGAAGGCAAGAATGCCGCGGGCTGGTGCCGTTTTCGCACTCATGACGACATGAACTCCCGCACCCTGAGCTTCCCCGAACTAAGGCGCCAAGAAACAATCTTAACAAGGCTTCGATGTACATACCCCTGCTGGTAAGCGTAAGGGCCAGTATGGGCAAGGGACACGACTCGCGCTCTGGAACCGACTCACGCTACTGTTCCGGGGTTTCGGCCATGTGTCGATGGGTGGGTTCCGGTCGTCTTCTTCAGCAGTGAACATGAGCCTGTGGAAAGAGAGAGAGCCCATGTACGTTGAACTTGGGCGCTGATATAAACCGGACACGTGACCTCAAGCTCCTCCTGCCGTCCTCATCGATCATACTTGGCGTCGAACCACGCCTTATCCTGTCGCAGGATGAGCACAACGGCGCCTTTCCGGACTCGAGGTGGGTAATCCATGACGGAAATGTTCCCCTCTTAACGTCGCAGATATACAACCCGGAAGTGAGTGGGGCTGTCGTCGCAGGCCGTGCTGGAGGGGGGATTATCATCGTGAAACAGCAGTATTATCTGAGCTTGCTGAACCAGCAGCTGCCCTGTGTCGACGAAGCTGGCGGATAATCTGAATGCGGAGATCGTGCTTGGGTAAGTTCAAGTCTCCTCCTGGGTCGACGGTGGCTGATTCGCGGAATAGGTATGTGTGCATGCTCAAGTCGCCCGGCTTATATCGTGTCTGTCTCTTCTATCAAGAGGATCTGATCCAGAACCGAGTCGACATCGTCCACTCCGCTGCCGTTCTCCTTGAGAAGTGCCAGCTTATCAAGTCGACGGCCCGGTTCCAGAGTTTGGAGCTTAACAGTTTCTGCATCTTCTCTTTGTCTCACTTTCTACTCTAGTTTTCATTGTCCTCGCCGACGTGGTCTTCGCGCAGCAGTCCTCTGGGCGGTAAGCCTCTTTCGCTCTGGTCCGGATCACGTTTTGATATAGATATTTCACAGTATTATCTGGGCCATATTCGACATCTGTTTGAACCGCGGTTGGACTGTTCCGCCTAGGGCCCCTCCACAATGGTTGAGAAGCGAACGTATGCTCCGTATTTTGGCGGTTTACGAGCACATGATTGATGATTGTTTTCCTCACTAGTTTTCTGATCCCTTTTCATCTAGGATGCGGCGTGGACGTATTTTTACCGACGGATGACTCAGAATCTGAACTACTACCACCTGCAGCCATCAACACCTGTCTAGCCATCTTTCGGAGTTCGTCGAGAATGGCCTTGCCAACTCCAAGTACACCGCAATTGGTAGGTTGCTCCTGACAATATTACAATTGGTCCGCCTTATCCGCAGAGGATCAGATGGATGTCTCTGCGCTGAACCTCGGAATGGTCGCTGCGTACTACAACATCTCCTGTGAGCTTACTCTAGAATGTTTGACCCTTTTAGCTGCTAACTTCGATACCGTGGAGGTCGATACGCTATCTTTGAAGGAGCGTACGAAGTTGAAGGGCCTTCTCGAGGTTGTGTCATCCTCGGCCAAGTTTGAGTTCGTCGACATGGAGATACGCTTCTGCGTCGCATCTACGACCGAGTTCAGGTCAAGTTGGATCCTGCCAACTTTGAAGCACCTCACTTCAAGACGTTCCTATTCTCGTCTTGAACCAAAAAAGAGGATGAATCCAAGACGGAGATCATCCCTTTCGGTACGAGTGTGATTGTCGTTCCACCACCCGATATTTGACCCTGGCTTTCCAGCGCGCATCTAAATAATGCCTGTCCTCCAAGACGCAATAGACATCGGCCGTGGAAATATACGATGAAGTTACCAAACATCAATACAAGACAATCGTCAACGGGAGCTTACCACAAGATAATTTTGTTGTCGACGATGCTGCGGGGCTCCACGGGCGATGGCAGAAAAGATTTCGAAGAAGAAAATGAGTCCGAGGGAAGGCAGGACATGTGCTACTTCTACGTTGACGAGGATGTCCGTCGCCATCGGTTACCAGTCCTTTATTGACCAATTTCGGGTCGACAAAAACTCGTCAACTTGCCGCCCAGAATGTTGGACATAACATCACGCTGGCGATGGGATAGATGGCGGTACATTTTTCGTTCAGGTTGTTCAGGGTGTCAAGATTAACCTGCATACAACAGGATACAAGCAGCCACACCTTCACCATTAGCCCAACAGGTGAACAGGGTCGGGGTCGTGGTCCACTACGCCCAAGCCAATCGCCTCCCACAACTGTCCTCACACCTCTCAAGCACGGCCTCCAATCTCTTCTCTACGAGCCATTGCTGCCTCACGGCAACAATCCATCGTCAACCTACCCTGGCTGTCCCGAGCTCCTCCGGCGCCAAATCATTCGACTTCGCCACCTGATGTCCATCCAAATTATCATACCATTACTCGCCACCTCCCTTCTATGATAAACCCTTCGTCCACACCAGGAATTCCTCGACCGACAACTGCCTGAGCTCGATTCCCGCGCAACACTTTTCTATGCTCAGTGACGAAGTCTGGGTAGCCGCTAGCCCCCCGAGGGGAGGGATTTGCCGACCACGTTCCGCTAGCCGCCGAGCTATGTCGTCATCCTCATCGGTTTACCTCCTACCAGCCACAGGATGAAGATCGTTTTCGGAGGATGGGACGTATCCGGTTGTTGTCGGATGAGTTGCCAGCACACATCATAACGCACAAATACACCCAACGTCACCCTCTTCCACCACCATCCTCCTCAATCTTCCTCACTCGCTCCGTCATGGAGTACTCATCTTCCTTCTCACCCCTCCGTCCTACAACGAACTCTACCATGTCGCTCTTGTGCCTTGAACCATGCGCTCAAACATCACATACAACTCAAGTCTTCCGACATACTGGGGCGATTTTGCGTGCCTCTCAAGCTCCACGAGTCCAAGCGGCACTCATGCCACTACTCCATCCCATCCAAGTACTTGAGTCGACGACGGAGAAGGTTTTGGCGAGGAACATCTCGATACGTGTCAAGCGTCGGTCTTCACAGAACCTGGACCGCAAATCTATGGTCCAGGGCCCGCCACGCCACAGGATCTCTCGTCAGCAGCCGCCTATGATCACGACCAACCAGTACCGTAACTCAGTCGCCCCTGTCTGCAACTGTTATTGATGCCGTTTTGAAAAGGAAAGGAGTAAGTAGTTCGTTGCCGAATCATTTTTTTGTGATATGCTGTGTAGATCCAAAACTACTTATGTGGGAAATTGGGTTTGAGCTCGACTTGTGCATCGATCGTGACTCTTTCGCTCTTCCGTACCGACCAGAAGAACATTCACATCAACAATGCGAGCTCATACCTCCACTCCATGGCAACAGTAAGTGAACATTCTCTCGTCACGAAGTGTCTGAGTAACGTCATTTCACAGATCAAGCAGCTCAAGACAAGGTGCGCGACAAAAAAAGGGGCCGTGGAGTGCTATACCCTCCACTTCTATTCACAATCTATGTATGATCTATGTAAAGTCAAAAGTCAATGTATGAGACCTTCATATACCCTCAGGGTGCAAAACCGACTTCCAGTCTTCCAATGCTCGCGAATCAAAACCCATATCCTTCAACTTGATGCGAAGTTTCTCCTCGATCTGTTGAAGGTGGCATATTAATTCAGAACTTGGTTGGGAGAGGTCGACAAAATTGCCAGTCATCCACTCATACAGCGCCCAAAAAATCTATAACATGCCGCTTGGTGAATAGGGTTGCCACATACATGAGTAGGTTTGAACTCACCAGGGCGACAGACAGGGCGATGTCCCCCTCGGAGATGCCAGCTGGATTCGCACTACTGGAGCATGGCATAACAAGGCTTCGCAGCACGGAATGCAGAACCATATCGCCAAAGATTGATTTCGCACTCTATTGTTGACGTTTAGACTCGGAAGAAAAAAGTGCAGTTTGGAATTTTGACTTACATTCAATCCTGATAGGAATGGGCGCTCCAATGAAATATTTCCGGAAAGCTTTTCCCTCTCTTCCTTTGTCTGTGCGTCTCCGATTTTATAGTGGCTGACCACTAGCAAGCGGGCGCAGTTGAATGCCGCAGAGGTGTTTTGGGGACAAGGAAAGAGTGCTGAGCCCAAAACAAGATCTTTCCAAATCGCATTGACTGGGCCGCACTTGACGAACGCTTGCCAAATTTCGCAGAGCGTGAGCTGGCGTGCTGGCTTGTCGCCCGTGAGGTTGGCGCTCTCCGGGAAATGAACCAGTCGTCCATAAGCCCTTGTACCAGTCTCAAGGCGATGCTGCGCGAGATCATCAACTGCGCTGGGCAGCTGCATTGTGTTTTTCCACAAGAGTGGGTATGTTGTGGAGAGAATTTGGCCTATCATTTGGCAGATGGTATTGCCAGGGAGAGAAAACCCAAGTACGCGCTCCAGAAGGGGTCCCAGGGTAGCATTGGCACTCTCGGCATTATAAAGCGCCCGTCGAGTACCTCGGAATATTTGGCGGGGTTCAACCCACAAGTGAGTCTCGTGGAGGGGGTTTGACTGTCCTCTCCTCCTTCTTAACTTGTTGGCGAGTGGGAGCAGGACGACGATAAGAACCAAGAAATGCCGGGAAACGTCCGCTGGCAATGAGGCCAAATCAAGGTGAGAACTTGACTGTCGACGTGACGCAAGTGGGTTTATAAAAACCGGGGTGCCGTTCCGTAATAGGAAGACCGTGCGCGAAGTCCCGGAGAATTGTTGATGCTGGAAAGCGGTGTCAATGATACCACCGCTCGTCAACATGATGACTGCCGCAAGTAGTGGATAGCACAAATTGTACTTTCTTATCCAAGAATCCACCTTGCCGCGCACAAGGAGGGTTCCATCGAACACGTCAAGGCGCTGCCAACCATCTTCTACAAGTGATGCGACGAGCTCGATGTTGCTGCTCTGCTGGTGAAGCGGAACATCAGAAAAGTCGTCCGCTAGCTGATGTGGGGAGAGGCGCGCAATATCGAACCCTGGAGGAAGAGCAACTTGGACAGCCGATTTGAAGTTCATGATGGACTGGTGTACTGCCGCGCATAAATCGGCCACCGAAATTGGGACTGGGGGTTGGTAGATTCCCGCGAGCATTATGTTTTCGTCGGAAACGGAGGCATTAAGCGCGGGGGTATGAAAGGCATCCTTGTAGAGGAGTGAATTGGTTGAAGCGTTTACGGCTCGCTCGAAGGGGGAAATGCATTCAGGTTTCTCTAATATCGAGATGAGTTTGTAAATGTCGTCAGATCTAAAATAATGTTGAATGCTTAGGACTCAATAGAAAATGCAACTGGTCTCACTCTTTCGTCCCGACGACACGTGGATATTGAGAGCGGTCGACCGCGTCGCCAAGGCTGGCGAGAGCCGAGTCAATAGACCAGTCGTCTGTATCAAGAGGGTCAAAGGGCTCCACGAATGGATAGTCTTCTTCTTCTTCTTCTTCTTCTTCTTCTTCTTCTTCTTCTTCATCGTCGTGTTCGTCATCGCGTTTGGCCCCACCGTCTTGATCATCACCCTCCCCATCATTTTCTTCCCCGCCCTTGTCCTCGACACCCATTTGAATATCCTCGCAAACTGCTGGCATTTGACAGGGTTGCTGACCAGCTAAAGAGATGTACACATCACTCCCGGTGTCAAGAAGGCGGATGCAGTGGGCGGCGATGGCGCGTAGACACCATATATCATAGGAAAGTTCACTGCGCACCAACGATGCCTTCCGCCACTTCCCAGACTCGGCGAGGGAGCGCGCAATGAGTGCTTGATCGAGTGGTGACGCTACTTTCTCGCTGGAATCCTTCCCAGCACTGAGGAACACCTGGAACAAGCAATGTTTCGCCACAAGTAAGTCCTGGGGCTTAGGATCGCCATTCGCCCGCAATATCACCTGGAGCAGGGCTTTACCGGCATCGATCACATCTTCGCGTAATATAAGATCGCCATAGTGTTCCTTCCTTATCTCCAAGCCTTCCATGATCGAGCGCAAAGTGAAACATTCGGCTGCAATCAGCGTTTTACGATACTTGTATACTTGTTTTTCATCTTCGAAGGGATGAAAGGGTCGTGTTCTGGAAGTATATGAGATGGAATGTTGGATAGTAAACGTTTTCCTGACTTACTTTCCCTGGCGAAACTTTGCTCGCACTGATGACGTCTGGCTGGCAACCCACTTGATTGCCTCATCCAAATAAGTGAGATTCAGGTAATTAGATAGCAAGAGACCTTGCTCAAGCGCCCTTCTCGAACGACCATTGCTCAAGCGCACCCTTTTCCTGCTTGGTAATGCGACGAGATCTCGATGCTTTGCCAATAGTTTCGGGCGGGCTTCAACGGACTTGGCAAGCCGCATGAGGTATTGGTCCCAACCAAATTCTGTGGACCAGGTCTGGTTTGCTGTTGCTTCTAAATGCTTGGAGGTGGAACTGGGTGTAGCGGCGACGGATGGTGGCTGGTCGACAGGAAGAATGATAAAGACATGGCGCGACCCTGTCATGTTTTTCTGTCCCGCCTTCCCCCCCCCGATGCCGACACCTTGTGTGGACTGGGCTGAGACGGGGTCAGACTCGTAACTCTTGACTCCCTTCGAGTGCCTCTCTCTGAGGTGTTTCTTGTGTTCGGCAAGTGCTGCTCCGTGGCCTCCGTTTGCAGCAGACCAGGATTTACAATCAGGAACTGGACACTTGTACCGCAGCGCCACTCTTGCTTCCTCCGCGGCCACAGGTTCAGTTTCCGGAAAGAACAACGGCGTCGGAAGGGTCGGGGGAAGGGTGCTCTGGACGTTGGACAAGGTTTGAATGGGAACTTGTGGGTAGCATTGAGCTACGTGATGCATGATAGCACAATAAGCGTCATTTCTGGTAACACCCTTATAGGCACCCGGGTGAGTCCTGGATGTGATATGGGCCCAAACGCAATCTCCTGGGAGCAGGCGGCAGTGTGTCTTGCAAACGAGGACTTGCAGAGACTCCAACCAAGTCAAGTGTAAATGATCGAGAGCGCGACACCGTGAAACTCCGTTTTCCGTCTGGCGTTGACAGTCGCTGAGTATGTCCTCAAGGTCTTGAGGGAGGTTTGGATGGGTTGCGAAATCTTCGGCGAGGACCGTTGCCCAGGAGAACTGTTTGAGTTTACGGCCACTGTTGGAATACTTGGCAAGTCCAGGATTCTTAGCGGGCTGGGGTGGGGAAGATGCAGGCGGGAAATCTTCATCAACATCGTCGGAGGATAACGGTGGCATCAATTGGTTGACCTTCTGGCGTTTTGTAGTCAAACCGCTGGTCGACGGGCCGTCCGAAGTCCCGGAGGAAAGTCGGCGCTTATGAGAGGCAGACACACGAACTGGAGGGGGAAGAAAGATATCAGAATGGAGAGTTACTATGACTGATTGAGGACCCCGCTTACCTGGAGGATTCCTAGTTGCGGTTTTCTTGGGGGGTGGACAGGACCACTTCCCTTTCCTGTTGCGCAGAACGATGGAATGGTAGTGGTCATGGGGATCTGGGTCACTGTAACTGTCCTCACTGTCCGGGGTGCTGGACCGGGAGTACGCTTGCTCCGACGGCGCGTCGTCTTCACTCCCAGGGATTTCGGGGTGCGAGTCGGGGACCTGTCTGTTCCGCAAATGCATTGAGAAGCAAGAAGGTGGACTCTAAAAAAAACGCGGGATGGGGTCTCTGGAGCGTTACTGGCAGCCACGACGCAAGCGAGCAAAAGACGAATGAGTGGGGGCCCGTCTGGACCTCGATGAAAATGCTGACAGGCGCCTGGCCAAATGCAGACATAGGAGGGAACACGTGGGTATGCACAGAATCGGAGGCCCCGACTGTTTACTATGGTGAGCGGAGCCACCAAGGCCGAGGCGTGAGGCCCAAGGCTCAGGATAGCAGAGCTTCCACGGTGGTTGCACCGCCGTTGTGCATGCGGATGCACACGCACAGGACTTGTCATCCCAGAGAGCATACTGAGCTGCTACACATGAAGACGCGCCGTCAGATTGGGCAGGGGTGCAGACGACGAGGATGCCGTACAAGGTGCCATCAAGGGGCGGGTTACAATGGCAGGAAGGGATGGGTGGCCGAAGGAACCAGTGATTGAATAATGCAGCAATGCACCACTGCCATGGGACAACCGTTTATCCGAGCTAAAATATGTACGTAGGCATGTGTGGAGTGGCACAGCGGGGAAATATGCGACGGATAGTAAGCTTTCAAGGTATATCACAGAGGTTGTTGGTGATGCTCATTATGAGGGTCGCCGTGGGTGGTCACGTGCGGAGAATGTATGAGTAGGTAGTTGTGTATTAAAGAGGTAGCGAAGGTGGCCAAATGGATAATGCAGTCGGAATGCAGACTAAGGGGTAGCGGAACAAGAAAGAAAGGCAAGGGTGATTTGTGGAAGGGAGCATCGTCGGTGAGGGAGAAACAGACGCGAAGAAAGAATCTGCGGTCGATGATTCGATGTAGGTGAATGTTACTGCACGCCTAGAGCGTTGCTTCCGTCCGAGGAAATGTTCCTCAAGATCTCTGGCCCCATCCAGAGTTCTCCCCGTCCCCGTTTCTGTTTGGGATGCTTCCGCCCCGGTCTCTCCTCCTCGTCCGGATCGCGTCCCCGTTAAGCCTGCCCGCTGATCCGCACGGATACACCAAACACCCTCGTCCAATTTGCTTCTCTTCTTGCAGCTATCCAACAGAAGCCATCTCCCCCATATAATTCCTGATGGCACTGCTCAGGCCCCTGCGACTCCGCTAGCGGTTCGTCCCTCCATTCGAGACACACGATGGAGTGGACTTTTTTCTGAGGACGCCTCATCTTTGTCTGACCGTTCGAGCTTCAAGGCCGAGTTCTAGTGGGAGCGACGGCTGCTACGTAGTGGCTAAATCCAAACGAGGCCTTGCGCAAATGGTACAGCTTCAAGAACTGGCAGGCCTGGCACACCGATATGGCACGCGTGGCGGTTAATCCAGGAGACGCTCTTGGCTGATTACGGTGGCAAATGTGCTCCTTGGGGATTCTTGTCGATTAAACAGGCATCAGGGATGAGGAGAAATTGGGTAAAGACAAACACTCACCATCGCGAGTAGGGAAATTTTCTTCTGCGACAATTTGATTAGACTAATCTAGGAACCTCATAGACGCAAAATTTCAGCACAAAGGAATTTAAAAAATGGATACGACACCTGATGTTCGCAGGCGGGTAACGCGGTAGCCAGAAGCATAGAAACGTCTAAGCAGGGAGTACAACTCCCTGCGAGCCGTAGGGCGGAGAGTACAACTCCCCGCATTGAACGGCGGATAACGGCGCTACAGGTCTTGATGAACACAAGCAGAGAGGGCGAGGTCGAAATGTAACCCTAACCCTATACTGTCCATCTTGATGAACACGTGAGGTGCCAAACCGCGAGCAACAACAATCTCCAGAGTTCGCCAGTGCTCGCGCCTTGCCGTCGCCGCCGCCTCCCCCAAGACATCAGCAATCCGCTAGCACTGGGAGCTCTTCTCCTTAGCTTCCTTAATACCATCCTTGGTCACGAATAATTGGGAGCTGTGCTCCTAATCTCGTCTCTTCGCTGCAGTACCGCTCAAGATCTTCCGTTTCTAGGAAGTCCCAAGCCTTCTCCTTGAGTCTCGTTTGCAGAGCCCTCTACTCTTTCTCTTGCTCATCTGCCCTCTGATCTCTTCCGTCTGGGTTTCGCCAATGGAACCTCTACTCGAAACTCGCAATTTGTGAGTACTTCCCGTTCTTTTCACGAAAAAATACTCATATATTTGTCCCTGTAGTATTTCCCGTCCTGTCCCACCACAAAGCACTCGGTCAAGACGTCGCAGCCCTTACTTTGAAAAATCAACATTTTCTCGACCAATTACTACCCCTACCTACCCCTCAAAGCTCGCCTCTCGATGTGCCGTCTGTAAGTTTTGCCCATTCTTGCGACATAACTCAATGAACTAACACTTTTATCAAAAGAATCTGACCCACACAAACAGCCAGAAGCCGCTCCCGAACAACGTCCTTCAGGAGGCGTCCTCTCCAAACTTCACGCTCTCGCGCCCCTCCTCCGCAACGACAATCTCTACCCGGCCTGCTACCTCAAACGTTATTCCCCCAATATTGACGTTCTGAAGCACACGCAACTGAACGCTTCACAAATCACAATCGGGTGGCTGCTGCGGGTGCATTAGTAAGCCCCTCATCGTGATATTGCTAACTCTTCTCCCATTCTCTCTCTGCACATTCCTTTCTCTCGGGAGACTCTATCTTACCCTCAAACTCGGCGAGCACAAGGTGAGATTGATTTCTCTCCGAGTTCGTAGCACTGAATCCTTGTCGCGTCGCCTCAGTATACAGGACGATATTACTGGACGGCACAACCACTCAGCATCAACTGCGGGCGACACGGGCGTCCATTCTCGCCCTGCTGCTGGCAGCACCGCGTCGATTCACGCAGCCCAGAGCGCAGAGTCTCTTCTGTTTCCGTTCCGCTTTCCGGAGTGCACAGCCACCGGCCGATTTACTTTTTAACATCTACAAAATCACGACACGCTCTAGCAGCGTCCGGATGCTAGAAAAACCAGCCAATACTGTTGAAGGTTCTTTACCGCCCGTCGTTCAGGCATGAGCGCTTGCTTGCACGTTCCCGTTCTCGTTTTCGTTCCACTTCTATGCACAGCCACAAAACCCTTCACATTTTCCGTCGACCGACGTCTTGGTTCTAGCGACACGGATGGGGGCTGCGTGAAGTAAGGAGGCTTTTGCAGACGATTGGATTTGATAGTGGGGAATATTTACATCTAGCATTTTGGGCGTAAGTATTAAACGTCGAGGGTGGTCATTATCGTCTCTAACTCTAACGACTTCCGTAAGTGCTTCATTAACGACGAATATAGTTTCTGTCCATCTCAACCCCATAAAGGGCTCGTATCACAAGTTGCCGAAGGAGTCTGGGAAGTCGTCGACAAGACCAACAAGAACTTGACGAAGGAGGAAATACAAGAAGGATCTCGTATGTCACCTTCATCGACTCGGTGAAATAATTGTTTATAATTTCCCACAGGTTTCGCTGCAATCGAGAAGGCGAAGTGTTCTCCAAGACAGCACCTCGGGGAAAGACGTAAGGAGATTGACCCCATGCAGTGACGTATCAACGTTTCGATGGGGGACCTATTATTGCCTCCATGTACACACACACTCTTACCATTGCATCTATATCGTACATCGGCCAAACCCGATTTCCCCGATGCTATGATGATACACACCCGTTTTCGACTACAGTCATTCATCACTCAATGGGACAACAAAATGAAAAGTCGCCTCAGAATGCACGACTGAGGAATATATCCCAAATCGGGGGTCATAGCTACAACTACATAAACTGTAAGGATAGAATAGTTAACTCTTGCAAGCTATTATATGTGCTATAGGGATGGGGATCTTTGTATCAGTGAGAAACTTCGTTATCAGTGAAAAACTGGCCAATGGGACAGTCACATCGCAGTGACAGTTCCCAGTATAGAAGGACCCCTATGCAGCTATCACCCCCACCACTACCGCCATCTCGTTGAGTTCATCATCTTCATCTTCCTCAACCACTTTCTTAGGCTTCGGGATCCGCGCCACAAGTGGTCCATGTTTTGGTTTGGTCGACAACAGTTTCAGTTTATCTTGTAATGAGAATCCAAATGTTATCTTTCTCCCAGCATTCCATTTCATTGTTGCACCTGTCCTGAAGTGGTAGTCTTTTCTCCCCAAAATTTTAGACTGGCCACGATCAGGTTCGAGAACCTGGCGAACCCGGTTCGAACCCGAACCGGACCTAAGGTTCGGGTCCAGGTTCGGGCATTTCACCGAACCGAACCTTATTACAGGTTCGGGTTCGGCAGCAGGGAAGAACCTGAACCTTTTGCACGATCGGAGCAACATGAAGAATATATTATTTCCTCTACATATTTATAGCCCTCTTTCTACATGAGGGAGCAGACAGTAGATGCCTAAATAGGATAGACTAATATTAGTAACAAAGCCAACTTCGCAGACAAACAAACATTAACTTTCGAACGTGTCGAAAAAAAATTCAACTACCCAACCTTCAGCTCCAATGGCCAACACCCGGCGTGAACGCGACAGGGTAGACTCGTCATTAGTGGTGACAGAACCACGCATCTCTCGTCCCAGCAAGCGGCTGCAGGGCTTGGATTACCCCGAGACCACCGTCCCATCAAAGAAGACTGCGAAAAATGACCCTGAGGTACAGAAAGGTTAGTGCGTCGCGTCGCTTTGGCTTCGGTAATATGAAGATAGACTTACATGCTTGAATGGCACAACAGAAGGGGCAGCCAGGACCAGTACAGGCCAGACCACCAATGTACTCGCGAAGAAGAAACGTGAGTCCTAGATATTGATTGATATAATGATGGCCGAGTAATTGAGTAAGTTATAGAACTTACCGTCGATACCGCGTTCAACAAGGATAAGTCGAAACCAGACGGAGAGGCATGCAATGCTGATGGAACGTTGAAGCATGCTGGAGGTCCTGCATGGGCGTAGCGTGTCGATGCTCCTGGCATGGATGGCGAGGGATTCCAAGCTGCTGTAGATGATGAAGGATTCCAAGCTGGCGTGGGTGAGGTGGGATCCCAAGTTGGCGTTGAGGAATATTCTGAAGGGTTAGGCATCGGCGTCTGACCACCAAACATATCCGGCGCAGCGTGGAGAGATCTACGATCCACAGAGCGCTTGCCAGGATCATCGGCAGAGCGAGGGATTGCAAACTTGAATTCCAGGACTTCGTGCTCGCTGGAAAGGGTTATAAACACAAACACCGAGCGCTACTTCGACTTGAGGACCGGAAACCTAACCCCTAACCCCACGGTTGAAATCACCGTGGGGTCGCATTATGGCCTTGCTTTGGAATGGCAAGGGAATCGTGGTCGAGGGCGAGATCCAAAAATATAACTAAAATCTAACACACCAAGTATCCGACTTCCAGTCCAGGGAATCTGGTTCGCGATAGTTGAACCTCGCGGAGACGACGGCGCCAGAGCAACCCCAGTGAAACAATCGAATAAAAGGATCGCCAATAAAAACCGACGGAGCAAACGGAGTCCGCTCTCTGTCGTAGGTACAAAGCTGACCGCGACGTGCTTTCCATTACTTTGCGAGTTGTTCAAAACCTGGAAAATCCTCGCCCCGTCCTCGCCATGGATGTCCATTATGGAAATTGGAGGGCTCGACGCCAGAGGCTCAGAGTAAAAAGGGTTGCGCATCATGTGACGCAGCGAAATTTCGCTGCGTCACATGTTGTAAAATACACTTTGCGGACTTGATCAAAGAATTTTCCGACAAAGTACCACGATAGACTTGGGCCGAAATCATACAGTAATTTCTGAAGGTTTTCGGTGATCTCGGCATGTGCCGAGTCGGAGGACATTTTAGTGATGTCGGAGCCACCCGTCTCACTTGACTGGAACAAGCAAGAGTCTCAACGGGCGATTGGCAAGTTTGGAAAGCCCGCCCTCTCTAATACTGCGCGTGTTTCTCCCTTGCCGACCTGCAGCTCTTCCCGTACCCTCCTTAATAAGACCTGGGCCCGGCCCTGTTTGGGTGTGGGCGCGTCCCCTGGACGCTGGCAATGCTTTGGCCCGGCCTCTCCGGCTGTCGGCGCGTTCCCTGAACGCTAGCATTGGGGGACCGACGTGTTGGCGCAGAACTCGCAGCAATAGAAATGCCCGTCCAGGTCTTGGAGAGTTTGCTCGAAGTCCGGCCTCTTGACAAGGTATATTGTTTCTTTTACGGCCTTTCATTTTGCGTTTATCGTTCTCACTACAGCTTCAAGAGCCTGCTCCAAGACATTGAACTCACCCAAACCTCAATTCTCTCTCCGCAACTCGGCAGCCGCAGCAGCCCAAAACTCCTATCAGGAGCCTGTCTGTCCTGCGCAACTCCCTCCATTCAGCGGTCCTCATTCGGAATGCACAGCGAGCAGTGATCAAAGCTAGGAAGTCCTTGAGACCGAGATGGAGCAGGAAACTGAAGGAGGGGGCGAAGACGAGATGGAGAAGGGCGCTCGCGAAGATCAAGAGGACGAAGAGGAAGAGAAACTGCAAGCGCCCAAGCTGACGTGGTGGAAGAACCCGCAGAAACTACGGCCGTTCCAGAGCTCGAGCTCTCGCAAAGGCAATGAAGACGTCAGTTTATTCCTTCTTTCTCAGTCCTCCGCACCTCATCCGCAATCCCTTCAGGACAAGAACGATCGTCCTGACAATGAAGAAGATGAGGATGAGGACGCTCCTGCACCTCCCCGCATCGTGCCGCCTCAGACTCCTGCTCAGTGACCTCTAGGACCGTTCGCGACGCCCTCCTTGTCTCAGAATCAAGATAACGACGCCCATCGCATCAGACGACAATTTGTCGGTCCAAGCATATTGTCGCGTGGCCGCCGCAGAGTCATCAGCCAGTGGCGGCGGAATTGTCAACGAACAGGAGAAGAAGGTAGGCTTTTCAATAATCAGGATTGTAAGGGAAGAGCTGACCTTGTTTGCATGGTGCGGCGCAGTCAAAAAGCCAACTCGTCCTTTCCTGGCGGCACACCTTGCGCGGAGGCATCGCCAGCGGAGGCATCCTCTGCCTCCTCATCACCTCCTCTCAAGCCATTCTTGCTCATTAAACCAGGTGCCAATGTCAAACGAGAGAACGAGGGCGATGTGACAGAGGACTTGGACGCGAGGAGCTCGCGAGGTAGGGTGAAGGATAGAGGAGAAGAAGCCTTGCGCCCGCTATGCCTGCGCGTCCAACTCTGGAGATTACCGCGACCCCTGCGCGGGAGTTTGGGCAGCATCTGAGGTTCAGCGTGAGCAAGTCCAACTAAAGCTGCTGTGACGCCGGCTGTTACGGCTGAGGAGGAGGAGGGAGGGGGGAGATCATGCAAGGAGGAAGGATGGCGCGCTGATGCTCATCTTCGCCG
Organism: Entoloma clypeatum; assembly: GCA_963565915.1. Taxonomy (NCBI): domain Eukaryota; kingdom Fungi; phylum Basidiomycota; class Agaricomycetes; order Agaricales; family Entolomataceae; genus Entoloma; species Entoloma clypeatum. The sequence goes on along the minus strand of OY751486.1, from coordinate 1,063,827 downwards.
GCTCCGCATCCCAGAACCTCTTGAAGCCGATGAAGGCTGTCTTAGGCTGAAAATGAGACTGGAGAATGACGGTGCTGTTGTTTGCATGTCCAGGCAGGTGGGTAACTTTTGTTTCTATTTTGGACGTTGCGCTGACCGGTCGTATGAAAGCGGGATGTGATCTCACGGCGATGGTGCTAGTAACGGCCGTGGGCAAATTCACCAACGTCCAAACCGAACGCGCCATGCGCAGCGCTACCAACATAACCCCGCGCACCGCCGTTGGTACCCCGGGGACAATGTCCGATCTCTCAAGGAAGGTGCGTTCCAACAGGTTCCCTTTTTTTTATCCAGGCAACTCAATTGGAAAACAGGCCATCAAGGCCAGGTTTTTGCCCTCGATGAGGTGGATAACAAGATGGTTTCGGCGATCAAACCCTGCGCGTGTAAATGCGCCCTGCCATCCCTATCTTCTTACCCGCTCGCAGAATGCGGCCCAAAGGACCGACGGCATGCTTCCCCGTAACCAGCCCATTCAAATCATTCTCTTCTCTGCTACCTTCCCTGACCGTGTTCACGCTTGCTCCTCCAAATTTGCCCCCAACGCCAACAAGATCGAGCTACAAAAAGAAGAGCTCAGCGTTGGCAACATCAGATAGTTCTACGTGGACTGCAGCGCATTGCCTGTTCGTCTGCGACCCGCGGACTGAATTACTCTACAGCATGGAAGTGGTTCGTTACCACTTACTGCCATATCGCAGTCTGGTCCCGGCGGATCCACCCTAAGTCTATTCGATGCCCTCACCGGCCGGCGGCCACTTGACGCTCGAGAAACAACTTCACGACCCCGCGCCTAGCAACTCGGAAAACACGTTGCATCCGACGACGATCCCGCGTCTTTATGCGCACTCACTAACGGGCAAACAGTTGCTTATTAAACATCGCAGAACAACGAAGGAAGTGGACTCCACCCAACCATTAATACCTTACGCGCAATGAGAACAGCTCACTCACGGCTTACGCCCACGTCGCGCCAACGCCCAACGCAACCTCGTCGGCATCTTGAGATCGTTCGCCGACTGCACTCTCCGCCTATCTGCTCTCGGTCCCTCCCTGGCCCCTTGCTTGTTGAACCTGTAGTACCGTCGGGAATCAAGAATGTAGACTCGCATCTCACGCTTTCTGCGCCGACCCCAAGCGCAAAAGACCCGCACGTAGTCTGACTTGAAGACCAGCTGCTCAAGTATTTCCCGCTCGTTCCCGACTTGAAAGTCTCATCCCCCTGGTTCCAGAAGAAAACCAAGTTTGCGAGCACCCAAGGCTATCATCAAACCAGGTACCAATGCCAAACAAGAGAACGAGGGCGATGGGACAGAGGAGTTGGACCTGAAGAGCTTGCAAGATAGGCCGAAGGATACTTTCAAGGAGATGAGGAGGAGAAGCCTTGCACCCGCTACAAATTGCACCCACTGCTAGAACCCTTTCTTCATTCTCTCGGTATAAACATCCCAGCAGACCCATTAACTGCATGTGAGCAGAGTAGCTACAGGTGTGCAACTATTGTCGGCCCATGGGTATGAAATAAAAAAAGAAATGTTGTTCAATTGAGGACTAGAGGGCTGGCAAGTGGATGGGGCCACATCGAAACTACGTTCTGAGAATTTATATTTCAAACCAAAACTACTGTTTAGTATCTGAATTGGGCTGCCTACCCCACATAGTGGATGAGGCCCAATTCTTGGGTTTCCCTTCCAACATGGATGCAGATGCCTTTGGGAAAAAAAAGACATGAGAAACCCTACCAGTTGTAATTCCTATCTTTCTGGCTTCCGTATCCAACTCTTCTGGCTCCCAGTCTCCCACAGCATGATACAAATCACCAGCCATAAGAATAATTATATCACCGGGCCGATATCTGCTTTCATGTGAGAAGAGTAATTAGCTGAATTGAATATATGAAGAACCCACGTTAATTTAAGTTGAAGGTCAGGCAAGTAAAGCTCTCCTCCTGAAAAGTTTCCAACAGGAAAGATGGCAGCTGGCCCAGCATCTAAACCATCCCGGTGTGGGAGAACTGGCAACTTCCAGACAATGGCTCTGCCCAAAAATGGTCCTGGATCTGCAGGCTCCCAAACGCCAGCCTTGAATGCATCTTTGTATTTGGAGTAATATGCAGGAAAGGCTGTCTTGAAGAGAGCCGCCAATCGAAGAGCAATATTTCTTGTTCCATTATAATAATAGCGGACTGCCTGCATAGAATCTGCACTTCGGAGAAGATCAGCAGATGGTACAAATTTATTCTGCAGGAAAAAAAAAAGATTAATGCATCTTCTCTGATATGGAGTGATTTCTCACCCTATGGCCTTGAGGATGCCAACCATGCACCAGATGTGTGACACCACACCTTTCATAGGCTTTGGGTGCAGTGGGAGTATTCAAACCATCCCAATTGATCTCTGCATGGTGGTGGTACAATTCATGTTTAATGTGGGAGCTTTTGTCTTGTAAACCAAAAGTTTGATCAGCACGGGCTTTGGCAAAGTTGAGATCAATCAAAGACTTGTGGCCTTGATGGCGGACATCTCGTGAGTGGGCTTTTGGATGGAGAATGGCATGCAGTAGTTGTGTGTGGGCCAGTAGCTTCAGCTGATCCTGGAGCTGAAAAGGATTGGTTCAATTTTTATATAGCAGGGTTGGGGCGCACTGGAAAACCATCATGGCCTGCAATATTTGATTCAATGTGCTCCAAGTCAGCCATTGTACGTCCTGGATGACCATTGGGTCCTGTCAAATACAACATCTAAGCCAAAAAATTGGGTGAAAAAAAAACAGTGTATGCAATTAGATCTTACTGGGAGTCTATCTGATGCAACTTTGGTAAGCTCCAGATCATCATCCTCCCATGCCAGCTCTTCTTCATCACTATCATCAACTTCTAAAGAGAGTTCAGCGTCTTGATCTTCTACATTGGTTTCCTCTTCTTCTTTCTGGTCAGAAAGATCACTGAGCGGTGAGGAGTGTCGTTCAGAAAGATCGCTGAGCGGTGAGGAGTGTCGTTGATATGGTACAGTCATAGCGCTGCCATTATCTAATTCTGAAAGTGGACTCTCAGAATCACCTACGCTGTCCTCAGATTCTCCTTGGACACTAGAAAGGCGGCTAGCAAAAACAGCCGCTAATCGATGGCCATCTCTATCCTGAAAAATAGCTGAAAAGGGATCAGAAGGCCAATTCCTCATTGCTTGCATTTGAGAGGCCGCCTGTTCCTTATCCTCCTGGCAGGGTTTGGGCCGCATTCGCAAGGCAGGCAAAGAAACTTCAGGAATAACAAAAACAGGAGCATTTTGGGCCCATATCTCTGCCAGCCTTTCATACTTTGCTGTTAAACGCAAAAGTTCTGCCTGCGCACTGCGGGTCTGCAGTCGGTGAGGTCGATTTCGCTTGTAAGGCTTTTTGAAGATGGGCGTTGAGGTGACAACATTGCCTTCCTTTCGAAGCTGAGACTGCATCTCATATGCCTGGCGCTTCGCCTTTCGGTTTTGACGTTTCTTCTTGGTAGTTTGCAAATGAACAGGAGTACTTGCCTCCTAGTTTGATTTGCCCAGAATTTAGATGATGAAGAGTCTGTAGAAAGGGAGGTCTGACCATGGGCTGATTAATGTTAGATCGACTGGTCCGCCCCTGTAGCTGAGTGAGGTCCGGCAGTGAGACATTGGCTGCTGTAGGAATTTGCTGAAAACAAAGTGATTAGCAGTGCAGTGTGCAATTCTGAGAGAAAACTCCTACATTGCGCTTTGTCTTCTTATTGGCATCATTTCCTTTCTCCTCAGGAGACAGTGACCGCTTGCGAACTTGGGGAGGGATTCGGATAGTAAGCGTAGCCTTAGAATTTTGCATCTTGAATTCAGTGAACTTTGGAAGAGAAGAATTGTTAGCTGGAAATGATGAGTATAAAATTCACCTGCTGCTACCAGTAGTAAATTCTTTGAGAATTGCGGCAAGGGGACAGAGGTGATGCAGAGGCTATGCAAGCAACTGTGCTGACATAAAACCATGTTGTTCGACTATCCGCCCTTGACGTCCGTGGACAGCCCTTCTCCCTGCTCTCTTCGTTCTAGCACTCGCCTTCTTTCCTATTCCAGTCCCTGCCCTGGTTCGCAATTTTCTCTCGTTCCTCACGATCTCCTTTGAGAGGTATTTATGAGCCGCAACTGGCGACGCGGAGAGTGCCGCGAAGAACTTGCCCAATCTCTCCTTTGGATCGCACATGGCTCCTTCCGCCTCATCAATGCCCGTTCAATTGCCAGCGCGCGCGCCCTAGCTCCCCCCTTCATCCTCGCTCTCGAATGGCTCTACACCATCGTCCGCTCTGCATTTAAAAAATTGAATGCGCTCAGGTCACTTCAGCGGACCAGCAATTAGACCCAAACTTGCCGCTGTACAGCGCGAAACCCTTTGAAGAGCGGGGACTGTGCGTCATCACACCTTATCGCCCTCGCTCCCCACTGGTTTCTACCCAGCCATCAAGGTCTTCTCAAAGGCATTTATGACATGGGCTTCTCCAAACCGTCCAAGATCCAGGAAAGCGCCCTTCCCCCCTTACTTTCCAACCCGTGCGTTCCTGCCCTACTTCCTGCCCATTGCCTCAGGTAACTTACCATCCAACACTTAGTCCAACCAACATGATCAGACGATCCCAGTAAAGACTGCAGCTTTTGTTCTCACCGTGCTCAGTCACGTCGATTTTGCCAAGAACAAGCCTCAGGTAAGATCAATGTCAAATTATCTCCTCCCTCATCCTTCTTGAACTACCCAGGCGCTTTGCCTTGCCACCTTTCGAGAACTCGCTCACTAAATTATGTCCGTAGTAACAGCTATGGGCAAATTCACCAACGTCCCGAATGTGCCATGCGCAACGTCACCGCGCACTCCATCGTTGGTCCCAGGGACATCCACTTACTTATATCGTTGATAAAAGCTGCAGTTAAGTTCGTATTCCGAGCGATTGACGACGAGATAAATTTTATATATTGCGTATTGGCAACGATCGGCGTAGATGATTCGATCCAATTTCTAAAATGCGATCAAGATAAGGCTGCCTGCGCAAAAGCGATTGCAACAGTCTTAGGGCAATGTTGTTGAGCCAAAGGGGCAAAAAATAAAGAGGCATGTCGACGTACCTCAGAATGCCGACACCCTTCGCTTTGGCTACAGCCTTCGCGACACCGCGAAGCGTGATAGTCGGAGCACCGGTACTCGGGATCGTCGAGCATTTCAAAGCCTTTCAACGAAACAGCAGCCCCTTTGGACTTGACGCCGAGCGACATGAAAAAGGCCTCTTTGCCAGCCCAACGAGGGTTGAGATCGGCAATAAGCACTCTCTGCCTCAGTAAAGTTGCGCGATACAAAAGTCGGAATATGAGAGGGGACGGCCGAGATCAACTCTAAATATCTTGATTGAACATAATGGTTTCACGTGACATGTGGATAAAAACAAACCTTGGTCGACGCCGATACCGATGCTTGCCTCGGAAGATACCCCAATCCCGCCAGCCGCAGCAATAGCTGCGACACTGGATGCATCGAATGAGACTTTGTTGGACATTTCGTTTGCAAAGGAGTACACTCCGTCTTTGATCTTCGCAAGCGAGTTCTGGATCATCGTATCGCTCATAACCCTATAACATTCAAGTGATCTGAGCCAGTGGTGTTCCTTGCACTGTTCGTAATAAGTAGGTTCCAATGCTCCAAAAAGGTAGCGCAAATGTAAGAGAAGAGCGGTTCCAACGACTTGGTCGAAGCCGAAAGATGACTAGAGGTCGGTTGCAATAAATTCATCTTTTCAAGTTCAGCAAGATGTAAGGGCCGCATACCATAACCCCCGCCCGGATACCATCGGTAACAGGAGGAACGTCCTATCCTGGAAGCGAGAGTCAATGGTGCTTTTTTCCCACGTCAGATTTGGTGGGCAATAGAGGCGGTTCACTCACTCGCTGCGCCGATTGCTACCGTCGCGGCGGCGTTGTGTATCAGACCTGCCATTTGCCAAACAGCAGCAGCACCGCCCTTTGCGCGTCCGAGGATGAGTGGGTGGATCAACGGTAGGGAATGGGACGTACTATTATGGCATATCTGCGCTGTCGCGCAGACAATTTTCCGTTTGTTCTCGTGGTGGTCTACGATCGTACGGACACTCAAACTGATGAGGGCAACTCCTTGGGTGCATTAGAATCGGTCTCGGGGAGCGGCTTGCTGTCTTTCGGATCGGTAACGGCGGCTTCAAGTTTGCACCAGGATACCTCAAACATAATGCGAGGATGACGCCGAGAGGAAGACAACGAGAAGAGTACACTCACCCCTTTGTTGTCAACCTGCAAATTCTTGATCTCTAGCCAGCAAGGACCCATAATCTTCGGTTTGAGAACTAGAATCTCAAAGGTGTTCGAATTAGTACCAAAGATCTGGGCAATGTTTGGGATTTCAGCATTCATCGGAATTGGAGGCTCTGCAAAGGGTGAGGATTGGGTATTGAGGGGAAGGCATAGACACGTACCATTGAATCCGTGAACAACCTTAGTCACCGTACGCATCTCTCTGCGTCGGCACGATGTTTGGGTCGCACACGTTGCCTCTTCGTCGGATTCAACGGGTCATTCACGTGGCAGAATGTACAGATTCCGTTGAATGTTCTCCACAGTGACGCAGCACGAAACTCGCGCGCCGGAGATCTTGTCTTTCAGTTTGCCAACGAAGTAACAAAGCTCGCCTTCGTGCTCCAGGTAATCGAGCCAGAAGAAGCGCAGGGAGCTGTCGGGCTCCAAAGCTGAAATGTTGCTGGTTTTGACGGATGACGAAGGCGATGCGGCCAAAGGTCCAAGCGTATCTTCCGCCGCCACTGCAAGTCCATCATAAACTGTCAACCACGACGGTTTTGCGTCTTGTTCTGGCAGGTCCTGGGCTTTGGCTTCTTATCGATCGTGATATCCACCGGCTCTGCTTTTCGACATCCATGAACGCGTCCATATAAAGGTCATCAAAAGACATGTCCGCCGCTGAATGGTAGTCACTGGTGACATCAAGCTGGGCCATTCTGGCGGTCGATCGCTGGCATGGACGGGGCGCTTCTTGGGACTGAAATATATGTCGTCGCTGGGGGCCGGTATGCCATCTTCAACGAGGCTATCGGACGACATGTCCCCGAACGAGGACCGCCTGTGATACGTGGAGGAGTCGCAGCGGATAGGTGAGGAGATAGGGCTTTCGTTTGGGGGATATTTTACTCGCGATATGCAGAGGACGGGGCTGTGAGGTCGTCCATACCGCCCAAAAGCGTAGACATAGCTCTTGCTCTTCTCATCCCTCTTCGCTGCAAGCGCGATTGAGCACGATTGCACGGCACCGTCGAGCTCCACCACGTGGGCTTTCCGAACTGTACTTGGAGTTGGCAAGGCCATTCTCGACGAACTCCGAAAGATGGCCAGACAGGTGTTGATGGCTGCAGGTGGTAGTAGTTCAGATTCTGAGTCATCCGTCGGTAAAAATACGTCCACGCCGCATCCTAGATGAAAAGGGATCAGAAAACTAGTGAGGAAAACAATCATCAATCATGTGCTCGTAAACCGCCAAAATACGGAGCATACGTTCGCTTCTCAACCATTGTGGAGGGGCCCTAGGCGGAACAGTCCAACCGCGGTTCAAACAGATGTCGAATATGGCCCAGATAATACTGTGAAATATCTATATCAAAACGTGATCCGGACCAGAGCGAAAGAGGCTTACCGCCCAGAGGACTGCTGCGCGAAGACCACGTCGGCGAGGACAATGAAAACTAGAGTAGAAAGTGAGACAAAGAGAAGATGCAGAAACTGTTAAGCTCCAAACTCTGGAACCGGGCCGTCGACTTGATAAGCTGGCACTTCTCAAGGAGAACGGCAGCGGAGTGGACGATGTCGACTCGGTTCTGGATCAGATCCTCTTGATAGAAGAGACAGACACGATATAAGCCGGGCGACTTGAGCATGCACACATACCTATTCCGCGAATCAGCCACCGTCGACCCAGGAGGAGACTTGAACTTACCCAAGCACGATCTCCGCATTCAGATTATCCGCCAGCTTCGTCGACACAGGGCAGCTGCTGGTTCAGCAAGCTCAGATAATACTGCTGTTTCACGATGATAATCCCCCCTCCAGCACGGCCTGCGACGACAGCCCCACTCACTTCCGGGTTGTATATCTGCGACGTTAAGAGGGGAACATTTCCGTCATGGATTACCCACCTCGAGTCCGGAAAGGCGCCGTTGTGCTCATCCTGCGACAGGATAAGGCGTGGTTCGACGCCAAGTATGATCGATGAGGACGGCAGGAGGAGCTTGAGGTCACGTGTCCGGTTTATATCAGCGCCCAAGTTCAACGTACATGGGCTCTCTCTCTTTCCACAGGCTCATGTTCACTGCTGAAGAAGACGACCGGAACCCACCCATCGACACATGGCCGAAACCCCGGAACAGTAGCGTGAGTCGGTTCCAGAGCGCGAGTCGTGTCCCTTGCCCATACTGGCCCTTACGCTTACCAGCAGGGGTATGTACATCGAAGCCTTGTTAAGATTGTTTCTTGGCGCCTTAGTTCGGGGAAGCTCAGGGTGCGGGAGTTCATGTCGTCATGAGTGCGAAAACGGCACCAGCCCGCGGCATTCTTGCCTTCACATCGACGTCGACGTAAGGTTCCTCTTTACCATACCTACTTTCCTACTAACCAGCGTTGTATTGTAGCCGTAAAGCTGGACGTTCTGCGCGCGGCGAACATGCATTAGCGATATATGGCATGCTTGCGGGCGCTGGAAGTTCTACCGCAGACGATATTGGGGTACTTTCGATCCATGGTGCTGGCACCAATGCCAACGTGAGTAAGTTTTACACGGCGGTGCTGCTGCTGTTTGGCAAATGGCAGGTCTGATACACAACGCCGCCGCGACGGGTAGCAATCGGCGCAGCGAGTGAGTGAACCGCCTCTATTGCCCACCAAATCTGACATGGGAAAAAGCAACATCTACTCTCGCTTTCAGGATAGGACCTTCCTCGTGTTCCCGTCAAAGTCCATTCATACCGATGGTATCCGGGCGGGGGTTATGGTATGCGGCCCTTACATCTTGCAAAAGATGACTTTATTGCAACCGACCTCTAGTCATTCAAGTGATCTCAGCCGGTGCGTTCCTTGTACTGTTCGTAATGAGTAGGTTCCAATGCTCCAAAAAGGCAGCGCGAGAAGAGCGGTTTCAACGACTTGGTCGAAGCTGAAAGATGCTACAAAGCCATGAGCGATATGATGATCAAGAACTCGCTCGTGAAGATCAAAGACCATCCTCCTTACCTCGGCGAGATGGGGGGCAAGGTGCTGCTGAACTCGATGGCGAGGGCAACCTTCGACTCGAATTCAGGAGTGTACTCCTTTGCAAACGAACTGCCCAACAAAGTCTCATTCGATGCATCCAATGTCGCAGCTATTACTGCGGCTGGCGGGATTGGGGTATCTTCCGAGGCAAGCATCGGTATCGGTGTCGACCAAGGTTTGTTTTTATCCACATGTCACGTGAAACCATTATGTTCAATCAAGATATTTAGAGTTGATCTCGGCCGTCCCCTCTCATATTCCGACTTTTGTATCGCGCAACTTTACTGAGGCAGAGAGTGCTTATTGCCGATCTCAACCCTCGTTGGGCTGGCAAAGAGGCCTTTTTCATGTCGCTCGGCGTCAAGTCCAAAGGGGCTGCTGCTTCCTTGAAAGGCATTGAAATGCTCGACGTTCCCGAGACCGATGCTCCGACTGTCACCCTTCGCGGTGTCGCGAAGGCTGTAGCCAAAGCGAAGGGTGTCGGCATTCTGAGGTACGTCGACATGCCTCTTTATTTTTTGCCCCTTTGGCTCAACGACATTGCCCTAAGACTGTCGCAATCGCTTTTTCACACAGGCAATCTTGATCGCATTTTATAGATCGAATCATGTACGCCGATCGTTGCCAATAGAATTTACGCTTATCTTGTCGCCAATCACTCGGAAAAAGAGCTTAACTGCAGCTTTTACAAGTAAGTACGCTGGATGGACCATGGCGACGGTAAATACTTGGCGAGGAGCACATGTAGGCCGACAGTGATTCGCTTCAAAGGCTTTCTAATTTTCTGTTCATGGAGATTAGCGCGGTCCTCGGCAGAGTGGGAGATTGAGACGCACCTTTTCCATTTCATCGAGGTCATTCGGCTCAATCCTGATTATCTTTCTCCCGATAAATTTCTCGATTTGCTCCATCTGATTCCGAGTTTCCAGCTGCTGCAATGTCACTTCTCACGGGGTGACGAGAAGTTGCGCCTTTTTTTTTTCCTTCTCGACTAACAGGCCATCATACGCATGTGCTCTCATACACGAATTTCGGATTGTTGGCGATCGGCCGGACGAAGATACAAAGACACATTTATCCCCCCATCTTTGGTTATTTGAGCCACCTCATTTCGCGAAAAGCTTCCCCGAATCCTCGCTTTACATTTTTATGTGAATAAATAATGTACTGATCCGACCACTTCAGCCAGCCATAATTTTGTGACAGATTTTGACCGTTTCTTCGCCTTTTCAAAGGGTCCAGTGACGTGTGACAAGAAGCAAATTTCTTCAAGAATACCTCCGAAAAGGCTAGAATCAGGCAGCGAAATCTTTGGGAAAAACTTCTTCAAATCTCCCAGGCTCTCTGTGACACGTGACAGAAGAAATGGTTGGATCAGTACAGTACATTGATCACCACACATTCAAAAGGATCACTTCCTTGCAGAATCATTTCTTGTCTCATTAAAATGGTATGTATCAGTAATATCATTAATTCTTTTGCTTGGAATCAAATTCAACCTTGATTGAACCTGTGTATTGCACCTCTTCTATCAATCTCAAATTTGACTCAGAATACTTATACTGTAGTATTACAACTGTAGGTTCACATAACGTATAACACGGGGTCTTGAACTGAACCTATATGACCCTCGTAACACATAACATACCTCCATGAATATGTTCCAAAAGTAACATATTATTTATTTTTTCTGACTACCAAATGCCAGAGGCTCTAGTGATTGGGATTTGGTGTTTCCCTGAGTCTGAATGCCATTTTTGGTTTGAATAGTGACAGGGTGGAATTTTTAAAGCCTTCAGGAGCACAAATCGAGCGATTTCCAGTCCAATACAGTCATCTACTTAAAACATCATACAACCCATTTCACACACTCGGAATTATGTACAAAGTCCAATACAAACCATTTCAGTCCTTTCACTTTCTCAAATTAGCTTCAAAAGTCCAATCCAGTCATCTACTTAAAACATCATACAACCCATTTCACATCTTTTCCTTTCAATTACTAAGCTTACTAAGCTTACTCACTTCCAATACCCAAGTACTCCTGCACCTCTTCATTGCTGACATAATCAATCTCAAATTTGACTCAGAATACTTATATACTTCAATACAAACTATTTCCCAGTTTCTAATAGACCTTACAGTTCAGTAATCCCGCACACCCCCTAATCACACTCGGAATTATGTACAAAGTCCAATACAAACCATTTCAGTCCTTTCACTTTCTCAAATTAGCTTCAAAAGTCCAATCCAGTCATCTACTTAAAACATCATACAACCCATTTCACATCTTTTCCTTTCAATTACTAAGCTTACTAAGCTTACTCACTTCCAATACCCAAGTACTCCTGCACCTCTTCATTGCTGACATAATCAATCTCAAATTTGACTCAGAATACTTATATACTTCAATACAAACTATTTCCCAGTTTCTAATAGACCTTACAGTTCAGTAATCCCGCACACCCCCTAATCACACTCGGAATTATGTACAAAGTCCAATACAAACCATTTCAGTCCTTTCACTTTCTCAAATTAGCTTCAAAAGTCCAATCCAGTCATCTACTTAAAACATCATACAACCCATTTCACATCTTTTCCTTTCAATTACTAAGCTTACTAAGCTTACTCACTTCCAATACCCAAGTACTCCTGCACCTCTTCATTGCTGACATAATCAATCTCAAATTTGACTCAGAATACTTATATACTTCAATACAAACTATTTCCCAGTTTCTAATAGACCTTACAGTTCAGTAATCCCGCACACCCCCTAATCACACTCGGAATTATGTACAAAGTCCAATACAAACCATTTCAGTCCTTTCACTTTCTCAAATTAGCTTCAAAAGTCCAATCCAGTCATCTACTTAAAACATCATACAACCCATTTCACATCTTTTCCTTTCAATTACTAAGCTTACTAAGCTTACTCACTTCCAATACCCAAGTACTCCTGCACCTCTTCATTGCTGACATAATCAATCTCAAATTTGACTCAGAATACTTATATACTTCAATACAAACTATTTCCCAGTTTCTAATAGACCTTACAGTTCAGTAATCCCGCACACCCCCTAATCACACTCGGAATTATGTACAAAGTCCAATACAAACCATTTCAGTCCTTTCACTTTCTCAAATTAGCTTCAAAAGTCCAATCCAGTCATCTACTTAAAACATCATACAACCCATTTCACATCTTTTCCTTTCAATTACTAAGCTTACTAAGCTTACTCACTTCCAATACCCAAGTACTCCTGCACCTCTTCATTGCTGACATAATCAATCTCAAATTTGACTCAGAATACTTATATACTTCAATACAAACTATTTCCCAGTTTCTAATAGACCTTACAGTTCAGTAATCCCGCACACCCCCTAATCACACTCGGAATTATGTACAAAGTCCAATACAAACCATTTCAGTCCTTTCACTTTCTCAAATTAGCTTCAAAAGTCCAATCCAGTCATCTACTTAAAACATCATACAACCCATTTCACATCTTTTCCTTTCAATTACTAAGCTTACTAAGCTTACTCACTTCCAATACCCAAGTACTCCTGCACCTCTTCATTGCTGACATAATCAATCTCAAATTTGACTCAGAATACTTATATACTTCAATACAAACTATTTCCCAGTTTCTAATAGACCTTACAGTTCAGTAATCCCGCACACCCCCTAATCACACTCGGAATTATGTACAAAGTCCAATACAAACCATTTCAGTCCTTTCACTTTCTCAAATTAGCTTCAAAAGTCCAATCCAGTCATCTACTTAAAACATCATACAACCCATTTCACATCTTTTCCTTTCAATTACTAAGCTTACTAAGCTTACTCACTTCCAATACCCAAGTACTCCTGCACCTCTTCATTGCTGACATAATCAATCTCAAATTTGACTCAGAATACTTATATACTTCAATACAAACTATTTCCCAGTTTCTAATAGACCTTACAGTTCAGTAATCCCGCACACCCCCTAATCACACTCGGAATTATGTACAAAGTCCAATACAAACCATTTCAGTCCTTTCACTTTCTCAAATTAGCTTCAAAAGTCCAATCCAGTCATCTACTTAAAACATCATACAACCCATTTCACATCTTTTCCTTTCAATTACTAAGCTTACTAAGCTTACTCACTTCCAATACCCAAGTACTCCTGCACCTCTTCATTGCTGACATAATCAATCTCAAATTTGACTCAGAATACTTATATACTTCAATACAAACTATTTCCCAGTTTCTAATAGACCTTACAGTTCAGTAATCCCGCACACCCCCTAATCACACTCGGAATTATGTACAAAGTCCAATACAAACCATTTCAGTCCTTTCACTTTCTCAAATTAGCTTCAAAAGTCCAATCCAGTCATCTACTTAAAACATCATACAACCCATTTCACATCTTTTCCTTTCAATTACTAAGCTTACTAAGCTTACTCACTTCCAATACCCAAGTACTCCTGCACCTCTTCATTGCTGACATAATCAATCTCAAATTTGACTCAGAATACTTATATACTTCAATACAAACTATTTCCCAGTTTCTAATAGACCTTACAGTTCAGTAATCCCGCACACCCCCTAATCACACTCGGAATTATGTACAAAGTCCAATACAAACCATTTCAGTCCTTTCACTTTCTCAAATTAGCTTCAAAAGTCCAATCCAGTCATCTACTTAAAACATCATACAACCCATTTCACATCTTTTCCTTTCAATTACTAAGCTTACTAAGCTTACTCACTTCCAATACCCAAGTACTCCTGCACCTCTTCATTGCTGACATAATCAATCTCAAATTTGACTCAGAATACTTATATACTTCAATACAAACTATTTCCCAGTTTCTAATAGACCTTACAGTTCAGTAATCCCGCACACCCCCTAATCACACTCGGAATTATGTACAAAGTCCAATACAAACCATTTCAGTCCTTTCACTTTCTCAAATTAGCTTCAAAAGTCCAATCCAGTCATCTACTTAAAACATCATACAACCCATTTCACATCTTTTCCTTTCAATTACTAAGCTTACTAAGCTTACTCACTTCCAATACCCAAGTACTCCTGCACCTCTTCATTGCTGACATAATCAATCTCAAATTTGACTCAGAATACTTATATACTTCAATACAAACTATTTCCCAGTTTCTAATAGACCTTACAGTTCAGTAATCCCGCACACCCCCTAATCACACTCGGAATTATGTACAAAGTCCAATACAAACCATTTCAGTCCTTTCACTTTCTCAAATTAGCTTCAAAAGTCCAATCCAGTCATCTACTTAAAACATCATACAACCCATTTCACATCTTTTCCTTTCAATTACTAAGCTTACTAAGCTTACTCACTTCCAATACCCAAGTACTCCTGCACCTCTTCATTGCTGACATAATCAATCTCAAATTTGACTCAGAATACTTATATACTTCAATACAAACTATTTCCCAGTTTCTAATAGACCTTACAGTTCAGTAATCCCGCACACCCCCTAATCACACTCGGAATTATGTACAAAGTCCAATACAAACCATTTCAGTCCTTTCACTTTCTCAAATTAGCTTCAAAAGTCCAATCCAGTCATCTACTTAAAACATCATACAACCCATTTCACATCTTTTCCTTTCAATTACTAAGCTTACTAAGCTTACTCACTTCCAATACCCAAGTACTCCTGCACCTCTTCATTGCTGACATAATCAATCTCAAATTTGACTCAGAATACTTATATACTTCAATACAAACTATTTCCCAGTTTCTAATAGACCTTACAGTTCAGTAATCCCGCACACCCCCTAATCACACTCGGAATTATGTACAAAGTCCAATACAAACCATTTCAGTCCTTTCACTTTCTCAAATTAGCTTCAAAAGTCCAATCCAGTCATCTACTTAAAACATCATACAACCCATTTCACATCTTTTCCTTTCAATTACTAAGCTTACTAAGCTTACTCACTTCCAATACCCAAGTACTCCTGCACCTCTTCATTGCTGACATAATCAATCTCAAATTTGACTCAGAATACTTATATACTTCAATACAAACTATTTCCCAGTTTCTAATAGACCTTACAGTTCAGTAATCCCGCACACCCCCTAATCACACTCGGAATTATGTACAAAGTCCAATACAAACCATTTCAGTCCTTTCACTTTCTCAAATTAGCTTCAAAAGTCCAATCCAGTCATCTACTTAAAACATCATACAACCCATTTCACATCTTTTCCTTTCAATTACTAAGCTTACTAAGCTTACTCACTTCCAATACCCAAGTACTCCTGCACCTCTTCATTGCTGACATAATCAATCTCAAATTTGACTCAGAATACTTATATACTTCAATACAAACTATTTCCCAGTTTCTAATAGACCTTACAGTTCAGTAATCCCGCACACCCCCTAATCACACTCGGAATTATGTACAAAGTCCAATACAAACCATTTCAGTCCTTTCACTTTCTCAAATTAGCTTCAAAAGTCCAATCCAGTCATCTACTTAAAACATCATACAACCCATTTCACATCTTTTCCTTTCAATTACTAAGCTTACTAAGCTTACTCACTTCCAATACCCAAGTACTCCTGCACCTCTTCATTGCTGACATAATCAATCTCAAATTTGACTCAGAATACTTATATACTTCAATACAAACTATTTCCCAGTTTCTAATAGACCTTACAGTTCAGTAATCCCGCACACCCCCTAATCACACTCGGAATTATGTACAAAGTCCAATACAAACCATTTCAGTCCTTTCACTTTCTCAAATTAGCTTCAAAAGTCCAATCCAGTCATCTACTTAAAACATCATACAACCCATTTCACATCTTTTCCTTTCAATTACTAAGCTTACTAAGCTTACTCACTTCCAATACCCAAGTACTCCTGCACCTCTTCATTGCTGACATAATCAATCTCAAATTTGACTCAGAATACTTATATACTTCAATACAAACTATTTCCCAGTTTCTAATAGACCTTACAGTTCAGTAATCCCGCACACCCCCTAATCACACTCGGAATTATGTACAAAGTCCAATACAAACCATTTCAGTCCTTTCACTTTCTCAAATTAGCTTCAAAAGTCCAATCCAGTCATCTACTTAAAACATCATACAACCCATTTCACATCTTTTCCTTTCAATTACTAAGCTTACTAAGCTTACTCACTTCCAATACCCAAGTACTCCTGCACCTCTTCATTGCTGACATAATCAATCTCAAATTTGACTCAGAATACTTATATACTTCAATACAAACTATTTCCCAGTTTCTAATAGACCTTACAGTTCAGTAATCCCGCACACCCCCTAATCACACTCGGAATTATGTACAAAGTCCAATACAAACCATTTCAGTCCTTTCACTTTCTCAAATTAGCTTCAAAAGTCCAATCCAGTCATCTACTTAAAACATCATACAACCCATTTCACATCTTTTCCTTTCAATTACTAAGCTTACTAAGCTTACTCACTTCCAATACCCAAGTACTCCTGCACCTCTTCATTGCTGACATAATCAATCTCAAATTTGACTCAGAATACTTATATACTTCAATACAAACTATTTCCCAGTTTCTAATAGACCTTACAGTTCAGTAATCCCGCACACCCCCTAATCACAGAATACTTGCTACAGTTTTATATTTGTACTTGTTTGGCCATCACATATAATATAAACATGTATAAACAACATAAACATTCCAGCCCAGGATTGTGAATATCATATATAAACACACTTAAGAAGGATCTGATGAGTATAGCAATCAGGACCTTGAAATATGTGCAAAACACACTGGTTCACAGATGTTGAAACCAATGTGTGTCTCAACTCATGCATATCATAATACATATGGTGATCTGAAGGCTATACTCAATAGATTCTTTTGGGGGTCTTTTGTATATCCAAGGTATACATGATCAATGTATTTACCCACCTCCTCATCACTCTTATCATATCAGACCATCAAGACAAGATTGCAATAAAGTCAAAATGCCTCAATGACTGAAC
This sequence comes from Entoloma clypeatum, assembly GCA_963565915.1. NCBI lineage: Eukaryota > Fungi > Basidiomycota > Agaricomycetes > Agaricales > Entolomataceae > Entoloma > Entoloma clypeatum. The sequence continues at coordinate 1,046,426 of OY751486.1, read as the reverse complement.
GGCATGCTGAACTACGGGGTGCTCATGTGAAATGCAAAGCGGCCAGATGGTAATGATTCCAGGTATGGACCTGCACAAATGACTGTCTTCTCACCCAATGGCCACTTGCGTAAAATGCTTAGTCGGTTGATCCACATTGGCGGGACCAAAGTGCTGTCATCAAACAAACTACTTGCTGTTGCCAAACAAGTCATCTGTCCATCCCACCACTGCAAACTCAATCCGCTCACGTGTTTTACATGGGGCATATTATACAACATACTCAAGCACAATAAGCAGTCAATAATCAAGAGTTAATGAATCAGTTATGAGTTTTGCTCTGACCGTGACATGACCTGGTTTAACCAGTGTTAACTGCTGCTGCAGTCACAAGTGGTTTAGGTTATGAGTGGTTGAAATCTGGTTAGGTTAAGGTCATGAGTGGGTAATTACCCTAACCTTTAAACACTAGCTCGGCTGAGTGCTTCACGTGAGTTGCTGCATCACCATCCATCCCTCTCTATTCACTTCTCGTCCCGACAATTCACATATCGCCTTTTGTGCTACAGCCTTGTTTCTAGTCTGAATATATTGTCAAATTTTGATATTAATGTCATTCTGACCAACAATTGTCAAGCGCCTTTGTTAAGCAAACCCATCTAAGTGTTTTACACAAGGCGCAAGTTGTACCTTCCAGTGGCTATTCCAGAGACCCACAAGATCCGCCTAGTGTTTTATGTGAGTGGCTGTCTGACATCCATTTCTCATTCTACAGCCTCTTTTCTAGCCTGGAAAAGGTAAGAAATATTGTCAAGTTTTGACCTTAACCTCATACTGACTAACAGTTGTCAAGAAAATGTAACAGGGCATGGTGTCGCATGCGGCAAAGTGTATACTCTCTTTTGCAGCTTGATGGATTGTTACAGCAATAGCCTACAATTAGTTCACGGATCAAGTCATGTGGGTTCATACTGTTTCCACACACAAGTCCCTCAGTAGGTCGACTTGGTCAAGGTCAGCAAGCTCCTCAGAAGGACAACTTGGTTCAGTTCTAGCAGAGCTAAGTCCTCGCAAGGCACTTAGTTTGAGAGCATTCAAAGAAGTGGACAGGTAAGCATTAATTGCCTAGGTCAAGCTGAGGACCTCTATTCTAAGTTACAAGTCTTTATATTTGTAATCCTATGGCTATAAATAAGTAATGCTGCGCAGGAGCTAAGTAAGCCATTGGTTAGTTAAATGTTTCAAGAGTTTTGGCATAAGAGTCAGAGATAAGGCCTTGAGGCCATGAGTCATAGATAACAAGTGAAAAAGTGTACAAATAAAGTCAAGTCTGAGTCATATCGCTGTTAGAGGGGACACATGTCCCAGGATCATCGGAGTTAAGTGAAACAGGGTTTGATATAGATCAAGGGTCGTGGGGTCATGTGAAGGTGCATGAGAAAGGGTGGAAAAGTATAACATTACTCCCATCTATGCTTGAAATCACCAGCTTCAATGTTTCAAGTTGCCATGTTATGCACAGCATTGTCATTGAATTCATATTGGTCATCTCTGAGCTCTGCATGAGCTGGGCCTAGGCACTCATAGTTATAATGCCCAGGCACTTTTCTCCAGTACTTTTGACATACATAGAGTCCACATTGACATTTGATATGTCCTCCGCTGGCACAGACCACATTTGTATCCCTTGTCAATGTGCAGCCATCCTGCAGGACGGCGCCAAGATCCGCTCAGGGAGTGAGCACGTCCATGCACATCAATTTCATAACCAACACAATCAGGCTCATTTGTAAGCCTGAGGTCGATGGGGATCTGCAATGAAGATCCATGTCCTAATGGGATAGACATGATCGTGCTTGTGGTTTTTCTCCTGGAGCGCTTGATGACTCCATAAGATTCCTTTGATGTCAGTTTGATGTTGGAGAGGCTTCGGTCGCTGGTCAAGGGTGATGTGGTTTCAGTGGAGGAGGGGGTAGTTCAGGTGTCAGGGTTCCTGACAACAAGTGGAATAGGGTCGGGAACGGGAGTTGGTTCAGGAGTGGTGGTAAGATCGGGGAGGGGAGTGGTTAAGATGGGGCTCTCTATGGGTGGGTTGAGCAGCGTGACATCGGGGGTATTTGTGCAGTTGTTGAACAGTTGTTCAAACTGCTGGTAGATGCCTCAGTCTAACAGTGTATCAATGTGTCCTTCAATGAGTTGGGCGATGTTGGTGGTGGTGTCATAGTGAAATTGGTGGAATGTGATTAGTCCAAACAGTGTGTTGACCAGGAATTGGTTGGTCTTATCGTCAATGTGTCGCAGCACTCTGTCATTGTGATCTGGGTTGTGTTGAGGCGATGCTAAGTCAAATGATGTTGCAAGCCCAAACAGTTGAACTTAAGATGTGGAATGTGGAACAATGAAGAAAGGCTGTATTGCCAAGAGACCCAACTCCAGTTTCCCTCGCTTCAACCTTGAGTCTATTGATTTAGCAACCTCGTGTTCTTCCTCACCATTGATAACTATAGAATTTGGTGCCTGTCCCATTTGTGATTTAAATATAGGTTCCTTGAATAACCGAATCTGCGATACATTGATTACCAGGTGAATCTTTCAAGACTTTGCCAATTTGAGTTTCACAGCATGTGATGAAATAACCTTTGTTATGGCATATGGTCCGATCCATTGTTCCGCGAGTTTCTTTAATGGTCGGTGGTTCAACTTTAGATCTTTTGTTGATAACCAGACTTTATCGCCAAATTTGTAGATTAGTGCATCACTTCTTTTCAAGTTTGCATACTGTTCCATTTCTTCTCATGCTTTAACTAATGCCGCTTCTGCCTCCTCATGGATTCTCTTCATTCACTCAGCAAATTCCTTAGCCAGTTCTGACTTCTCTGCCCTTCGAGGTTCGACACCCATCCTAGGGTGGAATCCATAATTTACATAGAACGGCAAAAACTGAGTTGCCATGCAAATTTTATTATTATATGTGAACTCTGTGGTTGTCATCCATTTGGGCCAATCTGTTTGCCAATGGGAGATAAACGATCTTAGATATTGTTCCAACTCCTGGTTGATTCATTTCATCTGTCTGTCTGTCTGTTTGCGGATGACATGCTGTTGATAATTTAGTTGTGATCCCTAAGACCTTGTTTAATTCCTTCATAAATATTGCTGCAAACTGTGGTCCCCTGTCTGATGTCAATGATTCTGGCAATCCATGAAGTTTCCAGACTTCATCCCTATATAGTTTAGCTAGTCCTTCAGCTGAGACTTCATTGCATGTTTTGATGAAGTGTGCTTGTTTGGTAGATCTACAAGCCACAACTAATACAGCATTGAACCCTTGTGCTTCTGGGAGTCCTACAATAAAGTCCACTGTTACATGTTTCCATGGGCCTGCATGCTCTGTATTTGCTTTTAATTTACCAGCTAGCAGTTGAGGCACGTTCTTTGATCATTGACATCTGTTGCAGCCCTCAACATATGCTTTGACCATGTTTGTAATACCAGGCCACCAATATTATGTGTTACCAATTCCAGGGTCTTCCACTACCCTTGGTGCCCTGCAACTGGGTTGTTGTGGTGTAATTTAATTATTTCCTCCCTGAGTTCCTGACTCTTTGGAACGTACACCTTCCCTCTGTGTAACCAGAGGCCCTGCTCCTCATGCCATTCATCTGCGCATGATGTTTTGGTATTTGTTTTCTTCAATTCTTCTACTGCTTTCAACACCTGTTCATAAAACTCCTTGGCATCCCTGATGTGTTTCAGTAATTTACTTTCTTCCCCATTGATAAGTATATCACCTTGGTCCATTGCTCGCAAGTGGAAATATTCTGATTTTAATAATGTTACATCTTCATTGTCATTTTCCACCCCCTTTCTATAATCAACCCTTCTCAAAAGAGCATCCACCTTTCCCATTGAGGTGCCGGCTTTGTGTATTAATTTAAAGTTGAAACATGTTAGATACAACGCCCAGCGTGCTTGTCTGCAATTAAGCTTTCGTCCCTGCATGAAGTACTTGAGGTTTTTATGATTGGTCCAGATCTCGACCTCATGTTTGGCTCCTTCAAGGTGGTGTCTCCATGCTTCCAGCACTCAAATTATGCCCAGCATTTCTTTGTTGTGTATGTCATAATTTTGTTCAACATCATTCAATCCTTTAGATAGAAAGGCACATGACCTCCATTTCTCATCCTTGCATTCCATAGATAGAATCACTCCAGTGGCAAAGTCTGATGCGTCTGATTCTACTCTCAAATTTTGATCCGGATCGGGGGATACTAATATGGGTGCTTCCGTGAATAATTTCTTTAGCGTATCAAACACTTTCTCCTGTTCCTCTTTCCAATTCCAGATTTTTCCTTCCTTGTTAATTTATGTAATGGCCCTGCCACTTTAGAAAAGTCTTTGACAAATCTCCGATAGAAATTGGCCAATCCTAGGAACGACTGGACTTCCTTGACTTTCGTTGGTCTCAGCCATTGTTTGATAGCATCTACCTTCGAAGGGTCCATTCGGATTTTGTCTTTCCCAATAATTAACCCTAAGAACTCTATTTTGTCTCTGTCAAAGAAACATTTTCCAGGTTTTAAGAATAAGTCATTTTCCTGTAATCTTTTTAGAATTTCCTCCACGATTTTACTGTGTCCTTTTTCTCCTTCAGTTGCTACCAATATATCGTTGATATAGATAACTACGTCTCCTTGATCAATCAAGTCTCTAAATATGTCATTCATCATAGCTTGAAACATGCTTGGAGAATTATTTAATCCGAAGAACATAACCGTTGGTTTGAAGGCTCCATCCAGGATTGTAAATGCCACCTTCCACTCATTTCCTTCCTTGATGCGCACATTGTTGTACCCCCATCTGAGATCCATCTTGGTAAACCTTTTCTTTCTCTTTAATTTATTGATCAATTCCAGAATCAATGGGAGTGGATAATTATTGCAAACAGTCCAGCTGTTAATATGTCAGTAATCCTGCACCATTCTTTTCTTTCCATCTTTTTTGGGTATAAAGAACACTGGCAAAGTTTGCGGTGACTTGGTAGGTTGGATATATCCTTTGCGCAACTGATCATTTACAAATTCAGATACTTCTTTCCTTTCATCCGGCAATAGGGGATAGACTTTGGCCTTTTTTGGTACAAAATCTGGCTTTAGATCTATGGCATGATCCCATGGCTTTCTGACCGGTAACCTGTTATGGACTATACGCTATGTTGATGACCTCGTCATTCTTTTTACTCATCAGCCTGTCTCGGCGCCCTCTTACTTATTCACTATGACACAGCATCTCCTTTCTCTCACTTTGCTCCCGCGTTGACTCGCCTTCCACAGTAGTATTACTCACTCTGCAGTCAGCTTACTCATTGTACATAGCATTCCGCAGTCGCCTTACTCATGCGCACTGCCTTTCTATAGTACTGACTTATCTGCTATCACCTATAGTCAGTCCCTATATAAACCTCTTGTACTATAGTAGATTCCTTAGATTTAGCAATAATATTGCTCCTCACGTTTTCACTTCCTGCATACTCTGCCCGAACCTTGGAACGGTTTGTTAAGCATAACAAGTTGCTAAATCTCTTTAGGTTCGCCCAGAGCGAAGAGAGCAACTACCAGATGAGTCAAGACGTTGCGCTTCTTTGATAGCTTCACCAGTAACCCATTCATCATGCCAGAAGCCTGACAGGAGGAGCTAAGTCCTCGAGACAGTATTGATTTTATGCTCATCCAGCAGTACATTGAATCGGAGATCCATTGCATCCTACAGCAGGTGCTTGATAAAGAACTAGACAACGATGAGCATTGCCCCCACGGTGGGATAGCAGAGAGCATCCATCTTGCTCAGCAACACCAGATCGTGCGTTACAACGTCCAGCAGAACAAACTCAAAAGTTTTTGCGTTCAAGGAGGACCTCAGACAGGTCGGATCACAGAGATCAGAGAGTTTATTGCTGTCCAGATAACCGTTATCAGAAGATTAATTAGGACACTCACATTGAGACATCCCAGAGCCACATCATCATGTCTTAGTCAAAGCAGCAGATCTATGCCCACTTCAGCACCAATGAGCAACAGATGGAGTACAACTGTTGGGCACGGAACAAGAGACTTGACCCCTTCTTGTGACCAACAGATGCGCAGAAACAGAGATTCCTTAGAGATCTACAGAGGAAATACCCTGAGTGTTTTGTCACCGATTCCGCCGACGAGTCCCCTGATAAATTTATGTTTGACTCCACGCAGTCAGATACCGATCAGACGCCTAGAACAGGGACTCATTTTCAACCCCTACCTGTATCCCGAACCTTATCTTCATCCCAACAACCTGACCCCTCTCCTCCTCCACAGACTCTAGACATGGCAGAAACTCCGGCAGTACAAACAATGGACACATCCAAGATCATCAAAGATCCTGGGATGTTCAAGGACAGACACACCTTCAATGAGTGGTGGAAAGCCACCAAACTATACATCAGGTTCCAAAAGAGCCTAACAGACAATCAGAAGATTCTTGCAGTGCTATCCCACATGATGGAAGGGTCTGGCAGGCACTGGGCCAGTAACAAGTTAGATGCTCTTGCCGTTGACAATGAGAACATCACCTGGCTAGGCTTCTCAGATGATATTGCAACACAATTCCCTGTCGCCAACAAGTCAGTTGCTGCCAAAGCAAGACTCAAAATCCTGAGACAGGAGAAGCGCACCGTTGACAAATTCTTGGACAAATTCAAAGAGCTCTTGAAGCTGTCAAATCTTGGCAAAGAAACTGGGAAGTACATCCTAGAGAAGAACGTCAACCGCAGAATCTCTGAACAAGTGGCGAGTGATGGCAAGATGTACTCTGAGTATGCAAAGGAGATCCAAAACAAGGGACGACAGATGGAGGGGCATGCACTGGTCATCCGAGGTGGCGGCGACACATGCACCGGATCAGGTACCACATATGGTGGTCAGGGCAAGGCCATGGAGATTGACAAAGCAGGAGTAGCCCGTTGCTACAACTGTCAATGCTTTGGTCACCTTGCCAAGGACTGCAGTGCCCCAAAGAAGAAAGATGGCCGCAAGTGTTTCAACTGTGACCAAGAAGGCCATATTGCGCGCAACTGTTGCAAGCCAAAGAAGAACTCCGGAAGGGTCAGGAAGGTGTCTGATGAAGATGCCGAGAATGATGAAACCACAATCTTAGAAGCCAATGAGAAGGATTTTCCCGAAGGGTCCGATTGAACGATGGGCTGGACTGGAGGCTGTTGGGGATGGGGAGCAGCCATTGGGGATGAGGGGCAGCTGTTGGGGACAAAGGAAGCAGTGGTGGTGGTGGTAATCACAAAGAGAGTGAATCTGTGATGGCTTCCACATTCAACAAAGTCATGTGACTTCACCAATCCTTCACAAAGTTGAATTCTTCAGAGGTCACCATGACCTCCCATCTCATAGCCCTGACACCCCTGAGTATGGAGGGTAGACTTTCTGTACCCTTACCCTTACCCCCCTCTACCCCTGACCAAAACCCTGGGGGTTTGCTGTACCCCTGTCATTCACTATCCCCAAGAAGATCATCAGTGACAGGGGACCACAGTTTACTGCGAAGTTCATGGAGATACTTTGGCACATGTTAGGGATCAAAAGGAATCTGTCCACCACATACCATCCACAGACGGATGGACAGGCCGAATGATCACATCAGGAAACAGAAGCATTCTTACGAAACTTTGTCAATCATTTGCAAGATGATTGGGTGGAATGGATCACAATTGCAGAATTTCAGTACAATGACAAAGAACATCAGGCAACAAAACACACACTGTTCTACCTCAACTACGGTTTACATTCTTGGAAGGGAGAACTTGTATTGGAAGACACCAACCCGGCTGCCAACAACATCCTGAAAAGACTCAAACAGGCATGAGAACAAGCCAATGCAGCGCTGAAACAGGCACAGGATCAGATGAAGAAGACAGTTGACACACGACAGAGTCCATCTCGGAACTACTGCATTGGAGACAAGGTGTGGCTGGAAGGAACTAATATCAGGACCGACCGACCCTTGAAGAAACTTGATGTACTCTGACATGGACCATTCAAAGTCCTGGAGAAGAAAGGAGCTAGCACATACCTCCTTGATCTTCCAAAGACTTGGAAAATGATTCACCCTGTATTCAATGAGACCCTGTTGTCACCATACAAAACTCCGAAGTACGCCATCTAGAAGAAGAAACCAGCCCCTGATCTGATCATTGTCAAAGGATGAGAAGAGTACCATGTTTCCATGATCCTGGACTCTCAGAAATTCCACGGAAAGATTCAGTACCTTGTCCAATGGGAAGGGTATGGCCCAGAAGAAAATACATGGGAACCTTGGACTAATGTCCAGAACGCTCAAAAACTGATCCAGGATTTCCATCAGCAGAACCCATCTTGCCCACAATAAAAGCATCAGACCAAGACCCATCACCACATTGATCTCATCAGTCAACCAATCCACAGAGTTTCCTGCTCCAGTTATTTGCCCAACATATCATTCTTCTTCTATCTCTCCAACATTCTAGCCACTATGTCTAATGCCATCTTCTACACCGAAGACACCAATGCCGCCATCACCGCTCTTATGGATGAGACACTCTCCATGCAAGACCAGATCCACGCCCTCAAAACCTCCCTCACCAACATTCTCCATTGGCAAATGTACATACGCCTCCACACCCTGTCCAATCTTCCCATCGCCTCCACCTATGAAGAGAAACAGATCCTCCAGAAGTACACCAGGACTCTCAAGGATGAAAATTGACAAATTTGCCTGGCAATCAGTGGCCTCAACTATGCCGTCGCGATGAACGAAGAGTTGGTAAATGACTGGGAGGTCAAAACCAACCTCAATTGGACCAACCCCAACAACAGTGAAGGATGGTGACTCTGTGAGGACACAGAGCTTGAGGAGGGGAACATGTTATGGACTATACGCTACATTGATGACCTTGTCATTCTTTTTACTCATCGGCCGGTCTCGGCACCCTCTTACTTATTCACTATGACACAGCATCTCCTTTCTCTCACTTCACTCCCACATTGACTCGCCTTCTGCAGTAGTATTACTCACTCCACAGTCAGCTTACTCATTGTACATAGCATTCCACAGTTGCCTTACTCATGCGCACTGCCTTTCCATAGTACTGACTTATCTGCTATTGCCTATAGTCAGTACCTATATAAACCTCTTGTACTATAGTAGATTCCTTAGATTTAGCAATAACATTGCTCCTCGCCTTTCCACTTCCTGCATACTCTGCCCAAACCTTGGAACAGTTTGTTAAGCATAACATAACCTTTCCAATGCTTTCTTTTCAAAGACTGATAAATATTTATGGTATCTTCAAGGGACTGCCTGATCTGCTGGTGTTTCATCTGAGGTTTCTCCTTTAGCTGTCCTGAGCATATGGATCACTTCTTCTTCCACTTCTTCCTTGTTTCCCTCTATTACTTCTTCAATTCTTCCACCCCATCTGGTTCTTGCCATTTTTTTTAAATAATGTGTTCTGCGCATGCCGCATTCCTCAGGACATCTTGATAGTTTAATTTCCGCTTTTTTCCAATTGATTTCTGGATTATGGTGTTTCAGCCAAGTGTGTCCAACAATAATCTTAGCCTTCCCTAGGTTGCATGCTTCAAACACTGCTATTTCCATGTGTCCTTTATACTGCATAGCCATGACTGCTTCATGTGTGATTGAACCTCCTTGGTTAAGTGTGCCATCAATGTTGTAGATCCGAATAGGAAAAGGTAGTTCCCTTGATTTAATGTTGTTCCTTTTGGCAAAGTCCAGATCAATGAACATTCCTGTCACCCCTGAGTCTAATAATGCATTGACATCAAAGGTGCGTTTATCCTGCAACGTTTCCAGTGTGATTTTCATCATAAGCTCCTTTTCCAAAGAAGCGGATCACATAAAAGATGGTTCCCCCATAGAGTCCATTTGCCTAGATAAGTTATCTGATTCATTACAACAGGGAATTAAGCATTCATCTGTAGGGGACAAACCAAGCCTTGTTGCCAAGGGCTCCCCAACGATATAATTACAAGTGTATCTAAGTCCAATTCATCTGTGCTATTTTTTTGAGTTTTTACCTTTTTGGGTTTGTTCAATAGTATTTTATTGTATGTAACTGCCATGTCCGTAAGCTTTTGAAACCAAGATTTTACAGTGTCTTTATGTATATAAGAGTCTATAGGCAATTGTTCATATCGATTTGTCAGAGCCAGCAGGGGATTTACTGGTTGGCATTCACAAAACTCTGCTGCGTGGCAGCCTGTCCATTGTTCTGAGCTGGTTGATTCTGTTGTCCGTTATTAGCTTGGCATGCTTGCCGCCTTGCATTGATCTGCCTCAAAATCTCTTCTTCCTCCTGTTCATCAATTTGTTTGATCATTGCCGCTTGTACTCTGTGTTGCGGCCTTCTGCAATTTCGGGCAAAATGCCCTTGTCCTCTGCAGTTATAACAATTATCAGGGGCGCGCCTCTGGTTTCTGTCGACATCCATTGCATTTTGGTCATGTCGTGGTTGCTGTTGTTGTTGTTGACCATTTTGTTGGGAATATGTGGGCCAATTGCCCCATGTGTTACGTTGTTGTCCAAAGTTATTGCCAGTCCTCATGCCTGGTCTTGCCGCAAAAGTTTCTTCTGCTCTGCCGATAGCCGAAATTTTCTCACAGGTGCCCTGCACCATGGACTTTCTCCTTCCTTGCTGGAAGAGTTGTTGCATAATTGAATCCTTGGTGTTCCTTTCCAAAAGGGTCACACCGTGCCTTTTCTTGATCTTTCCCTTGATCACCAGGGTCCCGAATTGTGTGATCCAATCATCGGTCTTCATTGAACCTTGCTTAAAGCTCTCAATTTTGGACCAGACCCATTCAATCTCAGTGGTGGGACGAAACCTAGTTGTGATTTCTCCAACCAATTCTCTGTATGTTGGCCAATCTTCTGATTCCATACATTGGTTTAATCAGGTTTCCCCATATACTCCTGCCGTGGGTCCATCCAAGTGCAACCATACTGCAATGCAGACTTCTTCTCCATTAAAGAGTTCTCGGTTGAACCTGAGTCAAGCGAGCATCTTTGTCCACCATACTGTGAATGTTGCTTTGGACCCATTGTTATGATCGTACTTTCACTTTTCACTTTATCTTATCTTATCTCGATCTTATCTTATCTACATCATATCGTACATGAGGACATCTTATCATTATCGCGCAGCATGACGCTGCCACAACGCAGCCTCATGGAATTCACATATATAAGTAGAGTACTTTCACTTGTATTCGATAGCTTGTTCTCTTGAGATTCCCGCTGGGTCTCTGGGCAATTCAGTTCATTTCACATTTTCCACTTCGTTCTTAAGTTTGGGCTCGCGACGTCGTTTGACTTAGCGTCGCCTCAACAGAAGAACAAGCTCTTATCATCATCGCCCGCCCAAACACACACTTCCCACATCACCATCACTATCCCCGCCGTTTCGTGCTTTTGCGTTAAAAGTCACACCTCGCCATTACACGCGGACCCTAGCGTTAAGGGGGACCTCCCGGACTTCAGGGATAAGAAGAGAAACGCTTGGTGCACCCACTATAACTAGCGTTGCCATTCGAGACACACAGGGAAACGTTGAGCCCGTCCCGTGTCGAGGTGACCAAAGGCCGACGCAACTGACCTTCGGGAAAGCTGCTGGCGCGTGTGGCGACTTGGAAAAGAAGGTCGCGCACGTCTAGTTCTCAAAAGGTGTTCCAACCCCCGATCTTTTCCCGGATTCGACAGAACCAGCGCGCGTAGGGGTGTTGACCGCGTGGTTTTCATTTTTTCCAGATCTTCCTTTATTTGGGCATTTCGGCTGCCTGGGTAAACAGATCGTTCTTTGGGTTTTCTTTTTTTAGGTTTTCTTTTTCGCTTAAGTAGCAGAACAGGGTCGCGCGCCCGCTACAAAGCACTATTGTTCACACAACATGGCCGACCACAACGACGACGAGTTCGACAATCACCTTCCCAATCCCCCTCTCCCTCCTCCCGCTCATAATCCCGCCGCCCCGCGTCCCAATGGAAGACGACTAGAAATCGCCGCAGACCCCGGCAAGTACAATGGGGCCAAGGCAACGTTCGGAGTATGGTGGACAAAGATGCTGGCATGGATCAGGGTCAATCGGGACCTGTTCCAAGGACAAGAAGAAATTTGCATTGCAGTATGGTCTCGCCTGGAGGGCGCTACAGCCGGCACCTATGGGGAAACACGCTTGAGGCAGTGCATGGAATCAGAACAATGGCCCACGTTCCAGCAATTAATGAGAGAGGTGACATCAAGATTCCAATCAGCAACAGAAATAGAATGGGCACGTGCCAAAATCGAAACCTTTAAACAAGGAAACATGCGGGTGGACGATTTTATTACACAATTTGGAACGTTGGTCATCAAAGGCCAAATTGAGGAAATGCACGGGATATCTCTGCTAGAAAGGAACACCAAGGATTCGATCATACAACAAATGTTTCAGCAGGGAAGACGACAGACCACCGTGCAAGACACGAGTGAGGAAATTTTAGCAATCGGAAGAGCAGAGGAAACTTACGCGGCAAGACCGGGCATGAGGACCGGCAACAATTTTGGACAGCAGAGAACCGGTTGGGGCAATCGGCCCGCAAACCAACAGAATCAGCAGCGTCCATTTGGACAACAACAGAACGGGGGGTACCGAGCCCCGCAGCAAAACGGACAGCAAGGTCAGGGACGCCGAGATCCCAATGCTATGGAGGTTGATAGAAACCAGCGCCGAGCGCCTGGTAATTGTTACAATTGCGGAGGACAGGGGCATTTCGCCCGGGAATGCAGACAGCCACAACGCAAGGTGCGAGCGGCTGTAATTGAACAAATCGACGAACATGAGGAAGAAGAAATCTTACGACAAATCACGGCAAGGCGTCAAGCACGACAAGCTGCAAATGGACCAAGGGGTGTGATGGGCGCGCCTGCGCCGAATCCCAATGGTCAGAACAATGGACAAGCTGCTGGGCAGCAGGGTTTTGTGAACGTCAACCAGTAAATCCCCCGCTGGCTCTGACAAATCGATATGAATGTTTGCCTATAGACTCTTACGTACATAAGGACATTGTAAAATCTTGGTTTCAGAAACTTACGGATGCTGCAGTTACGTACAATAAAATACTATTAGATAAACCTAGTAGGAAAGAAAAACCAAAAAAAGATGAATCGGACTTAGATACACTTGTAAACTATATCATTGGGGAGCCCTCAGAAACGAGGCTTGGTTCGTCCCCTACGGATGAATGCTTAATTCCCTGTTGCAAAGAATTAGATAATTTAACTAGGCAAACGGACTCTATGGGGGAACCATCTTTTATTCGATCCGCTTCTTTAGAAAAGGAGCTTATGATGAAAATCACGCTGGAAACGTTGCAGGACAAACGCACATTTGATGTTGAAGCATTATTAGACTCAGGGGCGACAGGGATGTTCATAGATCTGGACTTCGCCAAAAGGAACAACATTAAATTAAGGGAACTACCTTTCCCCATTCGGGTCTACAACGTTGATGGCACGCTTAACCAAGGAGGTTCGATCACGCATGAAGCAGTCATGGCTATGCGGTATAAAGGACATGTGGAGATAGCCGTGTTTGAGGCGTGCAACCTAGGGAAAGCTAAAATTATTGTTGGACATACCTGGCTGAAACGCCATAATCCAGAAATCGATTGGGAAAAAGCGGAAATTAAACTATCAAGATGTCCAGAAGAATGTGGCATGCGTCGAACACGTTATTTAAATAAAACTGCAAGAACCAGATGGGGCGGAAGAATGGAAGAAGTAGGAGAAGGAAGAGAGGAAGAAATGGAGGAGGAAGTAATCCACATGCTCAGGGCAGCTAAAGGAGAACCCTCAGATGAAGTACCGGCAGAACAGGTTGTCCCCCGGAAATATCACAAATATCTATCAGTCTTTGAAAAGAAAGCATCGGAGAGATTACCAGTCAGGAAACCATGGGACCACGCTATAGACTTAAAACCGGATTTCGTACCAAAGAAGGCCAAAGTCTATCCCCTGTCACCGGATGAAAGGAAAGAAGTATCCGAATTTGTAAACGATCAATTACGCAAAGGATATATTCGACCTACCAAGTCACCACAAACTTCGCCAGTATTCTTTATACCCAAAAAAGACGGAAAGAAACGAATGGTACAGGATTACCGACACATTAACAGCTGGACCGTTCGCAATAATTATCCACTCCCGTTGATTCCGGAATTGATCGATAAATTAAAGGGAAAGAAAAGGTTCACCAAAATGGACCTCAGATGGGGGTATAACAATGTACGCATCAAAGAAGGAGACGAGTGGAAAGCGGCATTCACAACCCCAGATGGAGCTTTCGAACCAACAGTTATGTTCTTCGGATTAAATAATTCCCCAAGCACGTTTCAAACTATGATGAATGACATATTTAGAGACTTGATTGATCAAGGAGACGTAGTTATCTATATCGATGATATATTGGTAGCAACTGAAGGAGAAAAAGGACACAGTGAAATCGTGGAGGAAATTCTAAAAAGATTACGAGAAAACGACTTATTCTTAAAACCAGGAAAATGTTTCTTTGACCGAGACGAAATAGAGTTCTTAGGGTTAATTATTGGGAAAGACGGAATTCGAATGGATCCTTCAAAAGTAGACGCCATCAAACAATGGCCGAAACCAACAAAAGTCAAAGAAGTCCAGTCGTTTCTAGGATTGGCCAATTTCTATCGAAGATTTGTCAAGGACTTCTCTAAAGTGGCAGGGCCATTACATAAATTAACAAGGAAAGAAACAATCTGGAATTGGAAAGAGGAACAGGAGGAAGCGTTTGATATGCTAAAGAAATTATTTACGGAAGCACCTATATTAGTATCTCCCGATCCGGATCGGAAGTTGAGAGTAGAATCAGACGCATCGGACTTTGCTACAGGAGCAATTCTATCTATGGAATGCGAGGATGAGAAATGGAGGCCATGTGCCTTTCTATCTAAAGGATTAAATGATGTGGAACGAAATTACGACGTACACGATAAAGAAATGCTGGGCATAATTCGAGCGCTGGAAGCATGGAGACACCACCTTGAAGGAGCCAAACATGAGGTCGAGATCTGGACCGATCATAAAAACCTCGAGTACTTCATGCAGGGACGAAAGCTTAATCGCAGACAAGCACGATGGGCGTTGTATCTAACACGCTTCAACTTTAAATTAATACACAAAGCTGGCACCTCAATGGGAAAGGCGGATGCTCTTTCGAGAAGGGTCGATCATAGAAAGGGGGTGGAAAATGACAACGAAGATGTAACATTATTAAAACCGGAATACTTCCACTTGCGAGCAATGGATCGAGGTCACATACTTATTGATGGAGAAGAAAGTAAACTATTAAAACGCATCAGGGATGCTAAGGAGTTTGACGAACAAGTGTTGAAAGCAGTGGAAGAGTTAAAAAAAACAAATACCAAAACATTGCGCGCAGATGAGTGGCATGAAGAGCAGGGACTCTGGTTACATAGAGGAAAGGTTTATGTTCCGAAAAGTCAGGAACTCAGGGAGGAAATAATTAAATTACACCACGACAACCCAGTTGCAGGACACCCAGGGCAGTGGAAGACCCTGGAATTGGTTACACGTAATTATTGGTGGCCTAGTATTACAAACATGGTCAAAGCATACGTCGAGGGCTGCGACAGATGTCAACGATCAAAAAACGTGCCTCAACCGCTAGCTGGTAAATTAAAAGCAAACACGGAACATGCAGGACCATGGAAACATGTTACAGCAGATTTTATCGTAGGACTCCCAGAAGCTCAGGGGTACAACGCAGTATTAGTTGTGGCTTGCAGATCAACAAAGCAATCACACTTTATCAAAACACGCGATGAAGTCTCAGCAGAAGGATTAGCTAAACTATATCGGGACGAAGTCTGGAAACTTCATGGATTGCCAGAATCATTAACGTCAGACCGAGGACCACAATTTGCGGCAATGTTTATGAAGGAACTAAATAAAATATTGGGGATCACAACTAAATTATCAACGGCGTATCATCCGCAAACAGACGGACAGACAGAACGCATCAACCAGGAGTTGGAACAATATCTAAGATCATTTATTTCCCATCGGCAAACAGAATGGCCCGAATGGATGGCAACCGCGGAGTTCGCCTATAATAATAAAATTCACACGGCAACTCAGTTTTCGCCGTTCTATGTAAATTATGGGTTTAACCCTAGGATGGGCGTAGAACCTCGGAGGGCAGAAAAGTCAGAACCGGCAAAAGAATTCGCAGAGCGAATGAAGAAGATTCATGAGGAGGCGGAAGCGGCGCTAGTAAAAGCACGAGAAGAGATGGAACGGTATGCGAACCTGAAACGGGGTGATGCACCAGTTTACAAAATTGGCGACAAAGTTTGGTTATCGACTAAAGACCTGAAGTTGAACCGACCCTTAAAGAAACTTGCCGAACGATGGATTGGACCCTATACCATAACCAAAATCATTTCGTCACACGCCGTAGAACTTAAATTACCGAAAACCTGGAAAATCCACCCGGTCATCAATGTATCACGAGTCCGATTATTTAAGGAACCACTATTTATATCACAAAGGGTGCAGGCACCAAACCCGATAGTTATCAATGGCGAAGAGGAGTACGATGTCGCAAAAGTTATTGACTCAAGGTTGAAGAGAGGAAAGCTGGAATATTTAGTGCAATGGGAGGGTCTGACTCAGGACCACAACACGTGGGAACCCGAGGATCACCTAGAACATGCCAAGGAAGCGGTGGAGGACTTCTTTAAATTAAACCCGAATGCACCCCGGCGCTTACGCGCAAACATCTTTGAAGGATTGGAATTTAAACCATATGAAAATTTCACGAACACCCCGGATGACATCATATCTCGCCTGGAAGTCGAGATCTAGAAAGGGGGTAATGTTATGATCGTACTTTCACTTTTCACTTTATCTTATCTTATCTCGATCTTATCTTATCTACATCATATCGTACATGAGGACATCTTATCATTATCGCGCAGCATGACGCTGCCACAACGCAGCCTCATGGAATTTACATATATAAGTAGAGTACTTTCACTTGTATTCGATAGCTTGTTCTCTTGAGATTCCCGCTGGGTCTCTGGGCAATTCAGTTCATTTCACATTTTCCACTTCGTTCTTAAGTTTGGGCTCGCGACGTCGTTTGACTTAGCGTCGCCTCAACACCCATTGTATTTTCCGGGGTCCGTGGCGACTTCTAACTTCCTTCCGCGGTTGTTATGTTGTGGTGGGGGGAACATGATCAAACAGAGGTAAGGGAGTTGGCGCATGTTGTTGTTGGAATTCTTTCTCAAACTGGGTGTTAGTTCCTTCTGCCATTATGAGAGGTTGTGTGGGGGAGGATTTGAAGTTGTTAGAATAATAGTTCCTTGCGTCGGGCGCACGACCCTGTTCTGATGCTTAGGCAAAAAAATCTAAAAAATGAAAACCCAAAGAACAATCTGTTTACCCAGGTAGCTGATTTACCCAAGCAAAGGAAGATCTAGGAAAAATGAAATCCACATGGTCAAAACCCCTACGCGTGCTGGACTGGTTGAGAGGTTGGGGGAGTCGGAGGTCAGAACACCTGTTGCCATCTAGACATGTACGGTCTTCTCTTCCAAACTGTCACATGCACCAGCAGCTTTCCCAAAGGTCAGTTGTGTCTGCCTTTGGTCACCTCAACATGGGATGGGCTCAATGTTTCCCTTTGTGTCTCGAACGGCAACACTAGATATAGTGGGTGCACTGAGCGTTTCTCTTCTTATCCCTAAAATCCGGGAGGTCCCCCTTAATGCTAGGGTTCACATGTAATAATGAAGTGCGACTTTTAACACAAAAGTGCGAAACAGCGGGAATAGTGATGATAGAGTGGGAAGTGTGTGTTTGGGCGGGTGAGTAGAGAGAGCTTGTTTTTCTGTTGAGGCGATGCTAAGTCAAAAGACGTTGTGATCCCAAATGGTTGAACTGAGTAGAATGATGTGAAAGAGGCTGTATTGCCAAGAGACCCAGCGGGAATCTCAAGAGAACAAGCTAATGAATACAAGAGAAAGTGAGCTACTTATATACTGTAATACATGTGGCGTACATGTGTCGCGCAGCTATAGATATGATGAGATATAATATGATGAAGATAAGATGCGATAAGATGTAGATTAGATAGGATATGATATGGTGAAAAGTGAAAGTACGATCATAACACCAAGTGTGATTAGGGGGTGTGCGGGATTACTGAACTGTAAGGTCTATTAGAAACTGGGAAATAGTTTGTATTGAAGTATATAAGTATTCTGAGTCAAATTTGATTATGTCAGCAATAAAGAGGTGCAAGGGATCAGTGTAGTCTCTGATACAAAGCAAGGCAGCCCCTTAAGAAGTAAAAGAGATCATCCAGACAGAGCCAAGATGACGAAGCAGCATGTAAGAGCACACAGGCCCCAAGGGACTTGTTGGCACTGTTCTTCTGTTCATTGTCAGTGCATCAGCAAACTGCGACCCTGCTATGTAACACTATGTAGTGCTACATAATGCTGTAGTGACTCGTAGTGGTGTAGTGAGGGTATTTAAAATGTGTAGTGCTCTGTAGTGACAGGGTACATTGTATAGTGCTCTGTAGTGACAGGGTCTATTGTATAGTGCAACATAGAGTAACAGTATACTTTGCAACATTAGTATAGTAGACAATGTTAGTGAGGTGTAGTGTTGTAGATAGAGGCTTAAAACTCAATCACACCATATGAAGCAAAAAACATGTGAATTTGGCACATAATATGTATGCTAAGACACATAAGGGCACTTGAGGAAAGTTACTACTTCTGCCGTTCTCGTGTCGGGCTCAGGCTACAGCCATGAGTCGTCCCTCACAGTCCCTCACTTCATGCCTCTCACCATTCTGGTGTCATGCGCCTCCCACGGCTCCTTTGTTGCTGTTGGCGTGTCATTCCTCATGTGATCCTTCCCGCCGTTTGCGCGTCTGACGCCGTTCTCGCATCGTGCTAGGGCTGCACCCATGTATTGTTCCAAGGGGCAGTTGTTGGGCATGGGAGCAGTTGTTGGGCACGGAGGGCAGTTGTTGGGCATACAGGATGGCTGTTGGGCATGGGGGTGAGGGTGGTCATTGGGCACAGAGGGGCAGCTCTTGGGTGAGAGGGTGGTCGTTGGGCACAACAGGGTCAAAGTGGGAGGAGATGGTGGTAAAGGAAGGAAAAGATGAAAATCACAGCCAGCAACGTGGCTGGATGTAATCGAGCAGAGTTTGAACAGACTTAGACGAAAACATGAAATGGTCACTTTGCAAAAATAATGAATGTTTGCCTCATGATGCTACAACATACTGCATCAGTACACTTCTATGGTGCTACCACATACTACATCACTATATCGTACTACAGCTCCTACAATGCTACTGCACTGCTATGGTACATCAGAAAAAGTCTAGAGCAATATGCACCGCTGCCAGGGTCTGTAGCTACCGTAGCTGTCACCATCACTCAGTAGATCACAATATCTGTGCATAGCATCAGATAGCACATGCTCGGAACTCCATACCTACTAATAGATCATTATTTTTTGGAGGAGTTTTTTTATACTTTCTCTGAATGCAAAATATGTTGAATCTGCTAATGATGTAAAATGCTCACTGGATTCCCAAGGTGATTTGCCATAATCTTCGCTCTTCACAACTGATCCAACAATGAAGTCATTTCAAACTCAGCCGGATTTCACCAAAGCAAAAATTTTCTTAGGTAATGACACTGATTTTGCCCTCTGCCCACCACCTACAAACCCTCCTCGCTGCCCTCGACATCTACGGCGTCTCTCGTGCCCAACGGCCGTCCCTCATGCCCAACTACCGTCCCTCGCTCCCAACATGCCCAACAGCCGTCCCTCGTGCCTCATGGCCACCTCTCGTGCACAATGCCTGTCCTTAACGCACAATGCCCATCCCTGATGCCCAACTGCTGTCTCTCACTTCCAACATGCCCAACTGCCATCCCTCGTGCCCCATGGCCGCCTCTCGTGCACAACGCCTGTTCTTAACGCACAACGCCTGTCCCTGGTCCACAACACCTGTCCCTGACGCCCAACTGCCACCTCTCGCTCCCAACGTGCCCAACAACCGTCCCTCATGCCACACTGCTATTCCTCGTGCCCCATGGCCGCCTCTCGCGCCCAACGGCCGTGGTGGGGTAGTTTCGGTGCTGAGCCAGCAGAGGCTTGTCGGTTGTGATCAGTACTTGTAAATTCATTAGACTACTAGTTGCTTTGTATAGCTAGGAAATATGCAATATATGTTTTTTTTTGTTCACTACTGCATTAGGTGTTACACAATTAAGTGTTCCGATGTCTTAATAGCACCCATAGCTCTCGTAGATGAAGAGCTACGGGGAGCTATGGGGAGCTATGATAGCTTGGTGGGTGGCTATGTGAACTCAATAACAGGGACTTGTCTGTTGAAACTTTTCCATCATGTAGATTAGATTAGATTAGATTACACCACGTGACCTTTACACATCTTTGATTACATACTTATTTGGTTGGTACAAACAGTAGTATGGTATATAAGACCAGGAAACTGTCAATATCAATAAGTTGTCTCTTGACTCTTAACCAGCTCCATCGCTCTTATCAGCCTCAACCGCTCTCACCAAGCCTCACCCTCCCAAACCATGTAAGTGGCTAGAACGGTTAAGTAGAGTACTTCCATACTGTAGCTGTGTTGCTCAGTACGTCTGTGGCTAGCGCCCAGGTGGAACTTCAACAGGTTATGGGCCCCGGATAGCAGAGGGACTTGGGAACGCTGGCAACAGCAAGTACCTGCCCACTCTACCCTGGTTGGCAAAGAACCGATCGAAAGATCTAGGTTCTGAGTCATACTTCTTCACATGTGAACCTGGGAACGTCATTACGACAAGTACCTGTCATGAAGCGTCCCTAAGGGGATTGACTTAGTACACATCATGTGGAAACGTTGATCGTACCTCATACACTTCTGACAAAAAGGTTTTTTCCCACAACCGCTATTCCTGAAGGGAATATGTTATGAGGAATCATTTATTTGTTTTCTCTGAAAATCAAGAACATCACTGATTGGGAAAACTCCTTTTAGACTCATTAAAAATGTCTACCTCTCACTCCGCCCTCGACTCCATCACCGTCTTCGACGGCATCGACTACCAGAGTTGGGCCAAGAAAATGAAGTCATACCTTCTCCATCAAGGAGTCTGGCGCATCGTATCCGGCGACATTGAGCGCCCCGACATCGCGGACTTTACAGTCATGGTCTCCACCCCTGCCTCCGCCACCTCAACGTCTGCAACTCAACCTCCGGTGGTCACCACTACCGTCGACCAACCTGCCTTCCACAAGGAAAGGAAGATTTGGATTAGGGACGACGACATGGCTCTAGGCTCCATCTGCCTCAAAGTCTCTGAGGCAATCAGGAGGCACATCAAGGACGCCAAGTCCTCAAAAGACGCCTGGACATCATTGAAGGACTCTTACTCAAAGGTCTCCCCCACCACCATATTCGGTGATTTCAAAGCCGCAGCCTCTTTCAAACTGTCTGGTCAGGACCCTGTGCCGGAAATCGAGCGCCTTGGGTCACTCTTCGCTTGCCTTAGTGATTCAAAATTCATTGTGCCTGATCTGATGCAGGCTATGATCTTGGCAAGTGCCATTCCTGACACTTGGTCATCTCTCTCCACCGCTCTCTTTCAAGTCTACAATGCCGATGACTTCACATGGCAGGCAGTCACCGACAGCATCGTTTCAGAGTACAGGCGCAAGTATGTGATAGGGTCTACTTGGGCATCCAACGAGCAGGCCCGGAAAATCTCCGGGACTAAGCGAAAGGGACAAGACCCCAAATGGGAAAAGCAATCCGCACCGAGTACCTCACGTAACAACACTGATGAGCGGCCTAACTCGACCGACCAGAGTACCGCTTCTGAAAAGAAGAAGGGAAAAGGACGCTGGCGCAACCAGAAGAAACACGCCAACAACGCTGACAACGACTCCGACCACGCTGAGGAAATGGTCGAGTTTATTGCACCGGCCATTGAGCAAGCCCCTCGTCATCCTGCTCCCTGTCCCCTTCCTCCTTGTCAACATGCCCCTTGCCCTCTCCCTCCTCACCATGCACCATCTTTCACCACCATCACCGGTCACGGAAAGACTTCCTTTACTGTACAACCTGAGTCAGAAAGGATGCAGTCACTACTGCAATGCATGAACCCTCCTCCTTCCCAGTACACCAGGCTTCCTTCTGGAAAGCCGTCAGTGTGGAAAAAGAATGAGAGGGTGAAAAAACTCGCCCGAGAAATCGGCGCCCGACCCTCTGGGTCAAATCTTCGTATCTTGGACACCATCATTCCGGACATTGACGAGAGGCCAACTAAACAGCGTCGAGTTACTCCGCCGTTAGACCAATCGCTGAAAATGATGGACATCGACCAGGAACGGATGGGGCCGGATGAGTTTGATTACGAGATAGAACTTGACGGTCTGTCAAACCCTCTTCTTAAACCTTACCAAATGCGGAAAGCTAATTATGCCTCTCAACAGACATATAACATATTAGCTAGTACCACTACAGAGTGTGTAGATCACTTCAGCAGTGATCTACACAAAAAATATATTAAACATTTTGCCTCTTGTACACACTGTAAGGAAAAAGAACGCGCGCAATGGATCTTAGATTCCGGCGCCTCTTTACACTTCACCTATGAGTTTAAGGACTTCACATATTATAGACCTCTCACGGTCAAGCGTTTCGTCCAAACTGCAGCTAAAGGGAAAAAACTGGAAATTCTCGGAGTTGGGGCCGTTCCAGTATGGCACACCCTAAATGGGGAAGTTAAAACCCATCTTCTCAGACCGGTATTCTACATTCCGGACATGGACACACGCCTATTGTCCCTAGGCGTCTTCCTTAACCATGGTTACAAAGTAGACGGAACTTGTGGAGAAATCAACATCTCCAAAGGGCTGAACAAAATCCAGTTTTCGCCCCACATCCTTGGTCAAACCATTTACTGGTTAGACACTGAAATATGCTATGACCAGATCCATGTGATCTCGAGCGAAATCACTGTCGAAACATGGCACAAGCGCCTTGGTCACCCAAATGATCAAGCACTCTGAAAGATTCCCACCAGTACCAAAGGGGTACCTGAAACACTAGTACGTGAGAAATCACAGGAAAGTTGCACAGGTTGCCTCAAAGGGAAAATGCCGAATCAGTCATATCCCAATTCGATGACAAGGGCAACCAAAACCTTTGATCTGATCCATTCCGATCTCAAACAGATATCCACGGCATCATACCATAAATATAAATATATCCTCATGTTTTTGGACGATTTTTCATCCCACGTCTGGGTTGTCTTGCTTAGAAAGAAGTCTGATGCCATCACGGCACTGCGACAATTTCTTGCGATGATCCAGAATCAGTTCGCCGCCACTCCTAAAAAATGGCGAGTTGATGGAGGTGGAGAGTTTGACGAATACAAAGATGTACTTGCCGATCATGGAGTTCTGATCGACGTCACGCTCCCGTATCAGCACCAGCAGAACGGTAGAGCAGAACAGATAAATCGAACCCTGTGGGAGAAATCTCAGGCCTTGCGCTTCGACGCGTGCTTACCCCCTATGTGGTGGGAATTCTGTTTGGAACATGCAGTGTTTCTCTACAACAGAACCCCCATGCAGCGTCTCGAATGGAATACCCCTTACTTCAGGGTGACCAATGAGATGCCCGATATGTCAAGCATCAGAGTCTTCGGATGTCAGGCATATGTGTAAATCCCAAAGGAAAAACGTAGAAATTCCCTGGAGTCTAGATCTCGATTGATGATTTATCTCGGATCAAAACCAGGGGTCAAAGGATACCGCTTCATGGATCCTGAGACTAATACAATTTTCATGGGTGGGAAAGCTATCTTTGATGAAAGCAAGTACCCTAGATGCCACATCGACCCTTTGCCAGAAAACCATCCAGAAATGGAAAACCCAGAACCGGCTGATGAGTTTGAGGACCTCATCCCCGGAAACGATGACAATGACAGTCATTACGAAAAACCTCACGACCCTGTTCCCACTGGACAGGATCACCCTGAATCAGATGATGACTTGCCGTCTAGCGAGCCCAACAATGAACCACGAGTACCCACTCCAGAACCAGAACAAGTACCAGATCGACCGATCAGGGAACGACAAGTTCGGAGAATGCCAGGTAGCATCTATGGAGAAGACACCCCTGCTTCTGATCTTGAGAAAATGGATGGAAGACATAGATTAGGCGGTCAAACTACATGGATGAACGATCTCCTAATGGAGGCAATCTCTATCCAAGTGGGCATCATCGAAATGTCACACAAAAATATATACTCTCTTCCAAACAAAGAAGATTGGTATGCGGCAGAACGAAAAGAGCTAGACATGCTCAAAAGCCGCGGGGTGATCACAGAGTTAGTACCACCTGGGCAATGTTTGGGATTTCAGCAGTCATTGGAATTGGAGGCTCTGCAAAGTAAAGAAAAGGGTGAGGATTGGGCATCGAGGGGAAGGCATAGACACGTACCATTGAATCCGCGAACAACCTTAGTCACCGTACACATCTCTCTGCGTCGGCACGATGTTTGGGTCGCACACGTTGCCTCTTCGTCGGATTCAACGGGTCATTCACGTGGCAGAATGTACAGATTCCGTTGAATGTTCTCCACAGTGACGCAGCATGAAACTCACGCGCCGAAGATCTTGTCTTTCAGTTTGCCAACGAAGTAACAAAGCTCGCCTTCGTGCTCCAGGTAATCGAGCCAGAAGAAGCGCAGGGAGCTGTCGGGCTCCAAAGCTGAAATGTTGCTGGTTTTGACGGATGACGAAGGCGATGCGGCCAAAGGTCCAAGCGTATCTTCCGCCGCCACTGCAAGTCCATCATAAACTGTCAACCACGACGGTTTTGCGTCTTGTTCTGGCAGGTCCTGGGCTTTGGCTTCTTATCGATCGTGATATCCACCGGCTCTGCTTTTCGACATCCATGAACGCGTCCATATAAAGGTCATCAAAAGACATGTCCGCCGCTGAATGGTAGTCACTGGTGACATCAAGCTGGGCCATTCTGGCGGTCGATCGCTGGCATGGACGGGGCGCTTCTTGGGACTGAAATATATGTCGTCGCTGGGGGCCGGTATGCCATCTTCAACGAGGCTATCGGACGACATGTCCCCGAACGAGGACCGCCTGTGATACGTGGAGGAGTCGCAGCGGATAGGTGAGGAGATAGGGCTTTCGTTTGGGGGATATTTTACTCGCGATATGCAGAGGACGGGGCTGTGAGGTCGTCCATACCGCCCAAAAGCGTAGACATAGCTCTTGCTCTTCTCATCCCTCTTCGCTGCAAGCGCGATTGAGCACGATTGCACGGCACCGTCGAGCTCCACCACGTGGGCTTTCCGAACTCTTCCCTTGGACTCATTTTCTTCTCCGAAATCTTCTCTGCCATCACCCATGGAGCCCCGCACCATCGTCGACGACAAAATTATCTTGTGGTAAGCTCCCGTTGACGATTGTCTTGTATTGATGTTTGGTAACTTCATCGTATATTTCCACGGCCGATGTCTATTGCGTCTTGGAGGACAGGCATTATTTAGATGCGCGCTGGAAAGCCAGGGTCAAATATCGGGTGGTGGAACGACAATCACACTCGTACCGAAAGGGATGATCTCCGTCTTGGATTCATCCTCTTTTTTGGTTCAAGACGAGAATAGGAACGTCTTGAAGTGAGGTGCTTCAAAGTTGGCAGGATCCAACTTGACCTGAACTCGGTCGTAGATGCGACGCAGAAGCGTATCTCCATGTCGACGAACTCAAACTTGGCCGAGGATGACACAACCTCGAGAAGGCCCTTCAACTTCGTACGCTCCTTCAAAGATAGCGTATCGACCTCCACGGTATCGAAGTTAGCAGCTAAAAGGGTCAAACATTCTAGAGTAAGCTCACAGGAGATGTTGTAGTACGCAGCGACCATTCCGAGGTTCAGCGCAGAGACATCCATCTGATCCTCTGCGGATAAGGCGGACCAATTGTAATATTGTCAGGAGCAACCTACCAATTGCGGTGTACTTGGAGTTGGCAAGGCCATTCTCGACGAACTCCGAAAGATGGCCAGACAGGTGTTGATGGCTGCAGGTGGTAGTAGTTCAGATTCTGAGTCATCCGTCGGTAAAAATACGTCCACGCCGCATCCTAGATGAAAAGGGATCAGAAAACTAGTGAGGAAAACAATCATCAATCATGTGCTCGTAAACCGCCAAAATACGGAGCATACGTTCGCTTCTCAACCATTGTGGAGGGGCCCTAGGCGGAACAGTCCAACCGCGGTTCAAACAGATGTCGAATATGGCCCAGATAATACTGTGAAATATCTATATCAAAACGTGATCCGGACCAGAGCGAAAGAGGCTTACCGCCCAGAGGACTGCTGCGCGAAGACCACGTCGGCGAGGACAATGAAAACTAGAGTAGAAAGTGAGACAAAGAGAAGATGCAGAAACTGTTAAGCTCCAAACTCTGGAACCGGGCCGTCGACTTGATAAGCTGGCACTTCTCAAGGAGAACGGCAGCGGAGTGGACGATGTCGACTCGGTTCTGGATCAGATCCTCTTGATAGAAGAGACAGACACGATATAAGCCGGGCGACTTGAGCATGCACACATACCTATTCCGCGAATCAGCCACCGTCGACCCAGGAGGAGACTTGAACTTACCCAAGCACGATCTCCGCATTCAGATTATCCGCCAGCTTCGTCGACACAGGGCAGCTGCTGGTTCAGCAAGCTCAGATAATACTGCTGTTTCACGATGATAATCCCCCCTCCAGCACGGCCTGCGACGACAGCCCCACTCACTTCCGGGTTGTATATCTGCGACGTTAAGAGGGGAACATTTCCGTCATGGATTACCCACCTCGAGTCCGGAAAGGCGCCGTTGTGCTCATCCTGCGACAGGATAAGGTGTGGTTCGACGCCAAGTATGATCGATGAGGACGGCAGGAGGAGCTTGAGGTCACGTGTCCGGTTTATATCAGCGCCCAAGTTCAACGTACATGGGCTCTCTCTCTTTCCACAGGCTCATGTTCACTGCTGAAGAAGACGACCGGAACCCACCCATCGACACATGGCCGAAACCCCGGAACAGTAGCGTGAGTCGGTTCCAGAGCGCGAGTCGTGTCCCTTGCCCATACTGGCCCTTACGCTTACCAGCAGGGGTATGTACATCGAAGCCTTGTTAAGATTGTTTCTTGGCGCCTTAGTTCGGGGAAGCTCAGGGTGCGGGAGTTCATGTCGTCATGAGTGCGAAAACGGCACCAGCCCGCGGCATTCTTGCCTTCACATCGACGTCGACGTAAGGTTCCTCTTTACCATACCTACTTTCCTACTAACCAGCGTTGTATTGTAGCCGTAAAGCTGGACGTTCTGCGCGCGGCGAACATGCATTAGCGATATATGGCATGCTTGCGGGCGCTGGAAGTTCTACCGCAGACGATATTGGGGTACTTTCGATCCATGGTGCTGGCACCAATGCCAACGTGAGTAAGTTTTACACGGCGGTGCTGCTGCTGTTTGGCAAATGGCAGGTCTGATACACAACGCCGCCGCGACGGGTAGCAATCGGCGCAGCGAGTGAGTGAACCGCCTCTATTGCCCACCAAATCTGACATGGGAAAAAGCAACATCTACTCTCGCTTTCAGGATAGGACCTTCCTCGTGTTCCCGTCAAAGTCCATTCATACCGATGGTATCCGGGCGGGGGTTATGGTATGCGGCCCTTACATCTTGCAAAAGATGACTTTATTGCAACCGACCTCTAGTCATTCAAGTGATCTCAGCCGGTGCGTTCCTTGTACTGTTCGTAATGAGTAGGTTCCAATGCTCCAAAAAGGCAGCGCGAGAAGAGCGGTTTCAACGACTTGGTCGAAGCTGAAAGATGCTACAAAGCCATGAGCGATATGATGATCAAGAACTCGCTCGTGAAGATCAAAGACCATCCTCCTTACCTCGGCGAGATGGGGGGCAAGGTGCTGCTGAACTCGATGGCGAGGGCAACCTTCGACTCGAATTCAGGAGTGTACTCCTTTGCAAACGAACTGCCCAACAAAGTCTCATTCGATGCATCCAATGTCGCAGCTATTACTGCGGCTGGCGGGATTGGGGTATCTTCCGAGGCAAGCATCGGTATCGGTGTCGACCAAGGTTTGTTTTTATCCACATGTCACGTGAAACCATTATGTTCAATCAAGATATTTAGAGTTGATCTCGGCCGTCCCCTCTCATATTCCGACTTTTGTATCGCGCAACTTTACTGAGGCAGAGAGTGCTTATTGCCGATCTCAACCCTCGTTGGGCTGGCAAAGAGGCCTTTTTCATGTCGCTCGGCGTCAAGTCCAAAGGGGCTGCTGCTTCCTTGAAAGGCATTGAAATGCTCGACGTTCCCGAGACCGATGCTCCGACTGTCACCCTTCGCGGTGTCGCGAAGGCTGAAGCCAAAGCGAAGGGTGTCGGAAAGGTATTGATTTCGTTGAGCCATTTTGAGGTACGTCGACATGCCTCTTTATTTTTTGCCCCTTTGGCTCAACGACATTGCCCTAAGACTGTCGCAATCGCTTTTTCACAGGCAATCTTGATCGCATTTTATAGATCGAATCATGTACGCCGATCGTTGCCAATAGAATTTACGCTTATCTTGTCGCCAATCACTCGGAAAAAGACCTTAACTGCAGCTTTTACAAACGATATAAGTAAGTACGCTGGATGGACCATGGCGACGGTAAATACTTGGCGAGGAACACATGTAGGCCGACAGTGATTCGCTTCAAAGGCTTTCTAATTTTCTGTTCATGGAGATTAGCGCGGTCCTCGGCAGAGTGGGAGATTGAGACGCACCTTTTCCATTTCATCGAGGTCATTCGGCTCGATCCTGATTATCTTTCTCCCGATAAATTTCTCGATTTGCTCCATCTGATTCCGAGTTTCCAGCTGCTGCAATGTCACTTCTCACGGGGTGACGAGAAGTTGCGCCTTTTTTTTTCCTTCTCGACTAACAGGCGATCATACGCATGTGCTCTCATACACGAATTTCGGATTGTTGGCGATCGGCCGGACGAAGATACAAAGACACATTTATCCCCCCATCTTTGGTTATTTGAGCCACCTCATTTCGCGAAAAGCTTCCCCGAATCCTCGCTTTACATTTTTATGTGAATAAATAATGTACTGATCCGACCACTTCAGCCAGCCATAATTTTGTGACAGATTTTGACCGTTTCTTCGCCTTTTCAAAGGGTCCAGTGACGTGTGACAAGAAGCAAATTTCTTCAAGAATACCTCCGAAAAGGCTAGAATCAGGCAGCGAAATCTTTGGGAAAAACTTCTTCAAATCTCCCAGGCTCTCTGTGACACGTGACAGAAGAAATGGTTGGATCAGTACAGTACATTGATCACCACACATTCAAAAGGATCACTTTCTTGCAGAATCATTTCTTGTCTCATTAAAATGGTATGTATCAGTAATATCATTAATTCTTTTGCTTGGAATCAAATTCAACCTTGATTGAACCTGTGTGTTGCTCTGCAGTCTATCTACACATCTTATTGGCCCATCTTGGACTGATCTTGATGTCCTTGGCAGCCTTGGGTACCTTGCTGAGTTCACCACTGTAGCAAACTGTAGTAAATACTGTGATGCTGTAGTCACATGTAGTCACATGTAGCACTGTAGTGTCCCATAGTGCACCATAGTGCTGTACATCAGGAACAAATAACTTGTCTACAGAGCAGCCATAGTGCTACGTAGATTATGTTGCTTTGTAGACAATGTTGAAGTTCCACCTGGGCGCCAGCCACAGGCGTACTGAGCAACACAGCTACAGTATGGAAGTACTCTACTTAACTGTTCTAGCCACTTACATGGTTTGGGAGGGTGAGGCTTGGTGAGAGCGGTTGAGGCTGATAAGAGCGATGGAGCTGGTTAAGAGTCAAGAGACAACTTATTGATATTGACAGTTTCCTGGTCTTATATACCGTACTACTGTTTGTACCAACCAAATAAGTATGTAATCGAAGATGTGTAAAGGTTACGTGATGTAATCTAATCTAATCTAATCTACATGATGGAAAAGTTTCAACACCCCCCCATATTTAGTACATACTTCTAAATACATCTTACTTTTTCCCATATAGGTACTCTTTTTCATCTAGTTTTTAAGTAGTCCGAAGTACGGGATAAACTTACTAAAGAGGATTTTCTCCAGATTCTTAGTTAAAAGGTCTGCAGGGTTATTCACTCCTTCGATGATGTTATATCCGTCTCCGAATCTCCGATCCACTCCGATAGTCCTCCGACATTCCGGACATCCGTTACCTCCGCATCTCCGCACGTTGCCATCGTGCATTTCATATTCATAACTCCATGCCTTTATGCATTTCATATTCATATTCCCGTTTACTTATGCATCGCCTTTTCCGCATGGTCCGTTGACCGACATCTCCGATGTTCGTTACAGTCGCTGGCAACTTACGCCACAACTCCGGACCTACTCCGACCATCTCCGTAAAGTAATCACATTTAGATATTTAAGCTCGTACCATACCTGTAGTTCCTCAGTTCGAATATCAACCAAGTTCACTCCTCTACTCTCAGTCCATGCCAGAGATCCTTGCCGTGGTACAATACGCCGACGACATCCTCATCTACTGCTCTTCCTCCATCGTTACCCTTCGACGAGCTCAGTACTGTGTCCGAGTAACAACTCCGACGTCGTCCGACCATTTCCACATCAACGTGTCTCTCACCGAGATCTCTCCGAGGACCTCCGCACCTCCGACCCCTCCTCCGACCTCTTGAAATTGGGACACCTTATCCAACAAACGGCGGCGCAACACATACGTTGAAGCCACGTCCCTCCCCTTCGTCGTTCCTCCGCATTTCCGGAGTTCCGCTCCGGTCTCAGTCTTACGTCCGACCTCCGACGGACTCCGACGAAGCTCCGACGTTTCACCTACTTAACAGTATATTCGAACTCAAACCGTTTTTGGATTCCTGCTAGTCATGGCACTCCGAAACACCAAGACAGCAAAAGCCGCAGAAGCTGGCACTTCTAGGCAGCAAGTTCTACAAAATGTTGAACAACGTTTAACAGAACTATCCCCCGTAACTCCGACTACTCCGACACCTCCGGGTTTTCAGACACCTCCGGGTTTTCAGCCCATCACACCTCCGCATAATATTCCGATCCCCACTTCCCCCATACAATCCGCACCCCCGTCTCCTCAGAATATTTTCGGCCCACAAGCCCTTGCGGATGCTTTCGTCTTAATGACCAATGAACTCAAACGCAGCAAAGGTCACAAGCATCACAAAAAGGCTAAGGATCCGGACACCTTCGACGGTTCCGATCCCCGGAAACTGAACCAGTTCATCCTCCAATGCACATTGTTTTTCCGCGACAACTCCGAGTATGACGATGACTCTGCCAAAATCACTCTCGCCATCTCTTTCCTCCGAGGCACAGCTCTCGATTATTTCGAGCATTTCATCATCGAACCGGACCCGGACAACCCCCCGGACTGGTACGAAGATTGGTCCGAGTTCCTCCGCACACTCCGCTCAGAATTCGGGGTCATTGACCCCGTTGCGGATGCTGCCGACTCTCTGGACAATCTCAAAATGCGCGAAAATCAACACATTCTCAAGTATAATGTCGAGTTCACACGCCTTGCTGCCAAAACGCACTGGGACAGCTCCGCCCTGCATCACCGGTACTACTCCGGGTTGGCGGAGCGGATTAAAGATGTCCTAGGGACTCAAGTAAAGCCAAGCACGTTACCAGCACTCAGGGAGCTAGCACAAACCATCGATGCTCGCCACTGGGAACGTCAGCGCGAGAAATCCCGCTCCAACAAATCCGCATCCAAATCCGACAAATCCGAAGCTAAAACCCCCTCCGCAAACTCCGATAAAAACTCCAAAGCCAAACCGCAGACACAGAACCAGGGCAAACAGTCGAAGCCTTCCTCCGCTCCCAAGTCCGACATCTCCGACAAACTCGGAAAAGACGGAAAGTTAACTCCGGAGGAACACAAACGCCGTTTTGACAACAACCTCTGTATGTTTTGTGGCAAAGCTGGACACGTCGCGAAAGATTGCCTGAAGTCTTCGTCCTCCGCCTCTAAGGCTAAGGCGCGCGCTGCCCAAGCCAAGACCACGGACGAAACAAAAAATTAGCGGGCAGTCCACAGGACTCTGTACGGCCTGAGGACTGCGTTGAACCCATCCGTACTACCGCTCTACTCAACGCTTCCGCTCTTTCCGATCCCAATTCCCTCCGTGTCCGACTTACATCTCCGCTTATCTCCGATTCTCCTCCGGTAGTCGCCCTTGTCGACTCCGGCTCTACCCATTGTTTTATTGACTCCCGTTATGCTTCATCCTATAAACTCCCTTTCACCTCCATACCTCCGATCGAACTTAAATTATTTGACGGAACGTCCAACTCCGTCATTACTCAGGCGGTTGATCTCCCTGTATACTTTTCCTCCGGTGAATATATGGCCATTACAGCCTACGTGACTCCGCTCGATTCCTCCTGTTCTATGGTTCTTGGATACAACTGGCTCACCCGCTACAATCCTATGATTGACTGGGTATTGGGCAGTATTACTTTCCGTCCACAGCTCTTGAAGGAGTCTCCGACCTTGACGTCTTCTGCCAGGTCAGCTCCGCTACCTCCGCAGACCTCTCCCGATACTCCGACCTCCGACTCCGGCATACCCGCTGCAACTCCGGACATTGTTCCGAATATTGCATTGATAAATGCAGCCGCATTTGTGCGCGCTTGCAAACTTCCGGGTGCCCAATCTTTCCGAATTCACCTCTCCGACCACACAATCTCCGCCCAATCCGTTTCCATGTCCGAGGAACCTCCGGACCTCTCCCATATCCCAGAGGATTATCACGATTTTGCCGATGTTTTTAGCAAGACAAAAGCAGACACCCTCGCTCCGCATCGTCCGTATGACCTCCGCATCGAGTTAGAAGACGGATCGACTCCCCCTATTGGCCCTATGTACTCCATTTCACAATCCGAACTATCTGCCCTGCGAAACTTCATAGACGAACATTTGGCCATTGGTTTCATTCGCCCCTCTCGCTCTCCACACGGCGCTCCGGTCCTCTTTGTCCGAAAGAAGGACGGTTCCCTCCGCCTGTGCGTCGACTATCGGGGCCTGAACAAAGTTACCAAGAAGGATCGATACCCTCTTCCGCTCATCTCCGACCTCCTTTCCACTGCCGGGAAAGCGCGTGTTTATACCACTCTCGATCTCCGGCATGCATATCATCTTGTCCGCATTGCCGATGGAGATGAATGGAAAACCGCTTTCCGCACTCGTTACGGATCGTTTGAATGGCTTGTTATGCCTTTTGGACTATCCAACGCCCCTGCCGCTTTTCAGCGATTTGTGAATGATATCTTCAGTGACCTCCTCGATGTTACAGTGGTGGTCTACCTCGACGACATTCTCATTTACTCCGACGACCCCGCCAAGCACCCCGACGATGTCAAGGAAGTTCTCCGACGTCTCCGCAAGAACGGACTTTACGTCCGCTCCGACAAGTGCGAATTTTCTGTCGACACAGTCGAATATCTTGGTTTCATCCTTTCTCCCTCCGGTCTCCGCATGTCCGAAAACAAGGTGAAGACCATCCAAGAGTGGCCCGAACCTCGAAAAGTGAAGGACGTACAGTCTTTCCTTGGATTCGCGAATTTCTATCGACATTTCATTCACGGTTATTCGGACATCGTTGTTCCGCTCACCCGACTCACCCGGAAGGGTACCCCGTTCCGTTTCTCCGACTCCGCACGGAGTGCGTTCAACGAGTTGAAACTCGCTTTTACCAAAGCACCAGTCCTCACTCATTGGATTCCTGATCGACCTATTATCATCGAGACGGACGCCTCCGACTACGCACTTGGTGCTATTTTGTCCATCCGGACCTCCGATGAGGAGATACACCCAGTAGCGTTCCACTCCCGCACCTTCACCGCCCCGGAACTCAACTACGACACGCACGACAAGGAGTTACTTGCTATCCATGAAGCATTCAAGGTATGGCGACATTACCTTGAAGGCTCCGCTGCTCCGATCGACGTTGTCACGGACCACAAGAACCTGGAGTACTTCGCCACTACAAAGGTTCTCACCCGCCGACAGGCCCGGTGGTCCGAGTTCCTCTCTCAGTTCAATCTCTTGATTCGCTTCCGCCCCGGACGTCTCGGTACCAAGCCAGACTCTTTGACTAGACGATGGGACGTCTATCCCAAAGAGGGGAATAGCGACTATGCGTCGGTAAACCCAAGCAATTTCCGACCAGTCTTCTCCCAAGAACAGCTATCCGCATCGCTCCGAGCTACGGAGTTGTTCACCCCCGTCCTCCGCGCCACAGTCATCATGGACACTGAACAGTTACATTCCGACATCCTCCGTTCACTCCCATCCGACCCAATCTATGCCGACCATCTCAAGGAGCCAAAACCGCACTGGTCCGTAGACTCCGACGGTTTCCTCCGTCATAGTGGTCGCATCTATGTCCCCGACTCCGATGACCTCCGACTCCGCATCCTCCGCAACAAGCACGACCATATTCTCTCCGGACACCCCGGACAAAACAAGACAGTTAGTCTCATTCAACGAGATTATACTTGGCCTGGTGTTCGAGACTTTGTCAAAAAGTACTGCAAATCCTGCACCACTTGCATGCACTCTAAACCTCAACGCCACAAGCCTTATGGTATGCTGAAGCAACTCCCAGTTCCGAACCTTCCGTGGAACTCCATATCCATGGACTTCATCGAGACACTTCCGACCTCCGGCGGTTTTGACGCAATCCTCGTTATTGTTGACCGAATGACAAAACAAAGCATTTTTGTTCCGACTACGATCCACTGCACCTCCGAAGATTTAGCCACCTTGTTCATCCTGCATGTGTTCTCCAAGCACGGAGTACCGGAACATGTCACCTCCGACCGAGGCCCGGAGTTTGTCTCCCGCTTTTTCCGCTCCCTCGGAAAAGCCCTCAACATGACTCTGCATTTCACCTCTGGATATCATCCTGAAGGCGACGGCCAAACCGAACGTACCAACCAAACCTTGGAACAGTACCTCCGCATTTTCTGTAACTATCAACAGGACAACTGGTCCGAACTACTTCCGCTTGCGGAGTTCGCGTACAACAATGCTCCGAGTGCTACGACCAGGATCTCGCCTTTCTTTGCCAATAAAGGATATCATCCGAACCTCTCCGTTCATCCGGAGCGCGACCTCGCATCCGCCCGTGCCCGACAATTCGTCGTAGACCTGGACGAGCTTCACCAAGAGCTCAAATCTACAATCCTAGAGGCTCAACGACGTTATCAAGGCCCCGCCGATCTCCGGCGTGCTCCGCCTCCTCCGCTCGAAGTAGGACAGCAAGCTTTTGTGAAGGCCAAGTTTTTCCGCACTACACGACCCTCCAAAAAGCTGTCTGAAAAGTACCTTGGCCCTTTTGACATCCTTGCCAGGAATGGTACACACTCTTACACCCTCCGACTTCCGGACACCATACGCGGTGTTCACCCCGTTTTCCACATCTCCATGCTGGAGCCATCTGTTCCGAACGACATTCCGAACCGGACAGCAACTCCGCCTCCCCCGATCGACGTTGAAGGAGAAGTGGAATACGAAATCGCCGAAATCCTTGACACCAAACTGGATCGGCGGCGTTCTTGCAAACTGCTCTACCTAGTCCGTTGGCTAGGCTATGAAGGAACTGATGAGGAACAGTCATGGCTACCCGCCACGGAACTCGAACACGCGATGGACTTAGTCGCGGACTTCCACTCCGCGTATCCGGAGAAACCGGGCCCCTCATCACGCCTATAGAACCGCGCAAGACTCATATTGCAAAAAATAATAAAAAAGAAACTAGGGGGGGAAGGGGCTACTGGGTTTTGGCCTTTTTGGCCGGCGGACCGTCATCCTCCGACCCTTCCTCCGACTCCTCCGTTGTTTCCCCTGTTTTTTCCTCCGCTTCCCCCGCCCGTTTCCTCTCCTCCGCTCTCTTCGCCTGTTTTTTCTCCTCCTCCTCTTTCTCCGCTTGCAGTTCCGCAAGCTCCCCCTCGTCCAACCCCTCGTCCTTCTCGTCGTCCTCTTCTTCGTCCTCTTCCGCACTTTTCGCCTCCCCTCCGTCATCCTCCGACTCCGGAGCCGCCGCCTCCAGCAAGAAGTTCCGGTAGGCGAGGTGGTTGTTTAGAATTTGCAGCTGCCGGAGCAGCGCCCAACCGACCCTCGCCGACCGCTCCTCTCTCTCCTCCAGAGCCTCCCGGAGCTCCCGGAGCTCCTCCGCGACCCCTGCGCCGCAGCAGCTCTTCGCCCCGCTCGGGCCCGCAACCTCCGCGACAGCCTCCTCCGTTTTTCCGCGTTTCTGCTTCGCCCGTGTCTCGCCGATTTTCAGGCAAACTCGTTTGCCGTCCTTGCACCGCTGGCATGCGGTGCCCTTCCCCTGCCTAAGGATTGTCAGTAAGAAGAAAGAAAATGGAGGTGGGCACTCACAACGCCCACTTGCATTCCACCTTCACCTGCGCACAGGCCTGACACGCCTCCCCCCGGACCTCCGACTCCTCCGCTCCGCTCTCCGCCCTCTGCTTCCCCATTTTCGTTGTTTTCTTCCGCTCCGCCTCCGCCTTCGCCTCCGCCTCTGCCTTCTTCTTCGCCTCTGCCTCCCTTGCCCTCCTCTCGGCCTCGGCCTTCTTCCTTGCCTCCGCCTCCTCTTTCTCCTTGCGTATCTGCGCAAGACGGCGCAGGAGCTCCTCTTCGGAGTCGTCTAGGTTGGCACTGGATCGGGTGGGCTGCGTGCTCGAGCCTTGGGGCATGTTGGTGGTAACTGGAAGAAACCCTTGAAGCCGCTCATCTCCGTTAAATAACCGAGACCACATGACCTTGTTTATTTTCTCGCGGTCTTCCATGGGTGTCAGACCTAAGAGGGGAATACTGTTATATCCGTCTCCGAATCTCCGATCCACTCCGATAGTCCTCCGACATTCCGGACATCCGTTACCTCCGCATCTCCGCACGTTGCCATCGTGCATTTCATATTCATAACTCCATGCCTTTATGCATTTCATATTCATATTCCCGTTTACTTATGCATCGCCTTTTCCGCATGGTCCGTTGACCGACATCTCCGATGTTCGTTACAGTCGCTGGCAACTTACGCCACAACTCCGGACCTACTCCGACCATCTCCGTAAAGTAATCACATTTAGATATTTAAGCTCGTACCATACCTGTAGTTCCTCAGTTCGAATATCAACCAAGTTCACTCCTCTACTCTCAGTCCATGCCAGAGATCCTTGCCGTGGTACAATACGCCGACGACATCCTCATCTACTGCTCTTCCTCCATCGTTACCCTTCGACGAGCTCAGTACTGTGTCCGAGTAACAACTCCGACGTCGTCCGACCATTTCCACATCAACGTGTCTCTCACCGAGATCTCTCCGAGGACCTCCGCACCTCCGACCCCTCCTCCGACCTCTTGAAATTGGGACACCTTATCCAACAAACGGCGGCGCAACACATACGTTGAAGCCACGTCCCTCCCCTTCGTCGTTCCTCCGCATTTCCGGAGTTCCGCTCCGGTCTCAGTCTTACGTCCGACCTCCGACGGACTCCGACGAAGCTCCGACGTTTCACCTACTTAACAGATGAATTCGACCGTAATAATCCCTTCGGATACTTTTTCTCTGACAAAGTGAAATCGCACGTCGATGTGCTTGGACCGTTTTTCAGTTACAGGGTTGGATGCGATAAAGACGGAGCCATTGTTATCTCCATAGATCGGGACTGATCCGATCTGCATCCCAAGTTCGGCAAGCATGCTTCTAAGCCATGTCACTGCGCGACTGCAATCTGATAGCGCCATGTATTCTGCTTCCGTGGAAGAGAGGGCAATGGTTTTCTGCGCTGATGAAACCCATGTTACTGCTCCAGACGCCAGCGATATGAAGTAACCAGTGGTGGATTTCCTGGTGTTTTCGTCTGACGCCCAATCGGAGTCTGTGAAGGCGTAGATCCCTTTCCCAGAATCGCCATCGTACATGATCGCGTAATCTTTTGTTGCCTTCAAATACCTGCAAATATCCCTAGCCACTTCTAAATGGCGTTTGGTAGGGTTTGCGGAAAATTGGGACATTTTGATCACGGCGAAACAAATGTCGGGTCTTGTGCCGATCATTAAGTACAATAGTGATCCGATGACAGATTGGTACTTGGATCTGAGTTCCGCATTGGGTTCATCTTCGGACTTCATGGGTTTGTAGCCCATCGGGAGTGGGGTGTGGGTGGCATTGGATTCGCTCATCCCCATTCGTGCGAGAATTTTCTCAAGGTAAGGTACTTGATCAATGAAGATCCTCTTCCCATGTTGCCTTATTTGGATTGAGAGAAATTCTTTCGGTTCCCCATTAGACACTAGGTGGCCTAGGTCCCTACATTCCCATGTTGTCATGAAGGCCTTCTTTTTCTCTAGCGTGTATTCTCGGTTTGTGCTGAGAAAGGCAGAGTCATCGACATAAATGACGGCGATTACAGTTTCCCCTTTGGTACTTGTGTGAATGAAAACTCCCGCATCGGAGTGAAGCCGGACAAAACTGAGCTTTTTCATGGAGGAATCGAGTTCCCTCCACCAGGCTAATGCGGCCTGCTTAAGTCCGTATAGGGCTTTGTATAGTCGGTACATGAAGTGTTCTTTCCCTTTTACTATGTAGCCCTCAGGCTGTCGCATGTAAATTACCTCACGGAGTGTTCCATAGAGGAAGGCTGATGAGACGTCCAGGAATGTCATGAACCACCCTTCAAGGGCTGTCAATGCCAGAATCAACCGGACGGTCTCGTACCTCACTACTGGTGAGAAGATCTGATCGAAGTCGATCCCTTCTACCTGTGAGAAACCTTTTGCGACAAGGCGCACTTTCAAACGCCCGTCGGATTTTTCGTTGTAAACCCATTTGTTCCTTAGAGCTTTCCTCCCTGTAGGTAGGGGTACTAACTCTGTGATCACCCCGCGGCTTTTGAGCATGTCTAGCTCTTTTCGTTCTGCCGCATACCAATCTTCTTTGTTTGGAAGAGAGTATATATCTTTGTGTGACATTTCGATGATGCCCACTTGGATAAAGATTGCCTCCATTAGGAGATCGTTCATCCATGCCGTTTGACCACCTAATCCACGTCTTTGATCCATTTTCTCAAGTGTTACATTCCGATCCATTCCGACGATTTCCGACCAATCCCGACACCTCCAACACCTCCAACATTTTGACTAATACTTATTATGCATACTTACTGTTATGAATCTTGTTACTACGTACATTACTTACATCCGACCATTTTACTTATGTTAAGAATCTCCGACAGCCACTCGTTATCCGACTCCGACGAAGCCACACGTCCTCCGACATAGTATTTAAACTTATGTAGAATCGTGTATTAGCTTCAGTTTGAATATCAACTTAGATTCGACATCATACCTCCCGTCCTCTTTCCGACTCTTAACTTGAGTACGACCTCCGATCCTCCAATCCTTCCGAAATAAGGACCCCAACGTATTAGCGAGGGCGCAACACACAAGTTGAAGCCAAGTCCTTGCCCCTACGTTGCACGCGCTTCGACCCTCCGACTTTCCGACGCGTCCAACATAGCTCTGGCGTTTTGTCGATCAGTTCTTAACAGTATATTCAAACTGCCACTCGCTTATCCGTATTTCAAATTCCAGTTATGGCAGCCCGCACGACTCAGAACTCCCGTGCAGCAGCAGCCGCAGCGGAAGCTTCAAACCTGCAGGACACCAGGGCGACATTTCTACATACGTTCCAAGATATTCCCGCAGAAGAATCTGCACCCAAACCTGACCCCATATCTCCGACACCTCGTCTCCGAACACCTCAGACACAAGGACCTCCAATTCCTGAAGAATTCCGTCCTTTTAAATCTCCGACCTCTCCTTTTGACGATAACAATCCTTTCCGTCGCGAGCAAACTCCAAACCTCGCCGAAGCAATTATGCTTATGACGCAGGAGCTCCGACGTAGAGAGACTCCAAAAACTCCGAAAAAGAAGTCGAAGGAACCCGACACTTTTGATGGTTCTGACTCTCGGAAACTCACCAGTTTCCTCGCACAATGCACACTATATTTCCAAAACAACCCCACCTTTGACGACGATGATAACAAAGTCAGTTTTGCTCTGTCGTACCTCTGAGGAACCGCACTCAAATGGTTTGAGCCCACCCTCTTGGGAGAGTCCGACGACGACTCTGTCTGGTTGGACGACTGGTCCGCCTTTGTGCACATCCTCCGATCCAAATTCGGACCTATCGATCCGACCGGAGAAGCAGAGGATAGCCTGGATCATCTTCAGATGCGCGACAATCAGAAGATCCTACGTTACAACGTGGACTTCAAACGTCTTTCCGCTCGCACGCAGTGGGATGATGGCACGCTCCAATATCGGTACTATACCGGTTTAGCGGAACACATCAAGGATGTTTTGGGGACTTTTCCCAAACCAAAGACTCTCGCCGAGTTGAAAGTAACATTGATGCTCGCTACTGGGAACGTCAACACGAGAAATCGTGCTCCTCCGACAAATCTACTCTGAAGTCCGACAAATCCGACAAATCCGACAAAAAACAGACCCCCGCTTCATCATCCTCCAACAACAACTCCTCATCGTCTAAACCCAACTCGCAACAACAACAAAAATCATCATCCACCTCTCCGAAATCCGCCCTCTCCGACAAACTTGGCAAAGATGGGAAATTAACTCCCCAAGAACGCCAACGACGATTTGACAATAATTTATGCATGTTTTGCGGCAACGTTGGTCATCGGGCTTCCGACTGCTCGAAGAAATCGTCTTCTAACGCCAAAGCAAAGGCCCGCGCGGCCCAAGCTGAGGACAAATCGGAGAAGACGACCGAGTCAAAAAAATAGTAAGCAGTCCTCAGATTCCAGCACGTACTGGGGATTGTGTTGACTCCTTTCGTGCACCTTTGGAAACCCTCCGACTCAATGCGTCCGCTCTCTCAAATCCGAACTCTCTATGTATTGATTTGATATCTCCGACCTTTTCCGATTCTCTTCCGATAAAGACTCTTATTGATTCTGGTTCTACACATTGCTTCGCAGATACCAGATTTATTTCTTCTTTAAACTTATCTCCAACTCCGATTCCTTCACCTATGGTTTTGAAACTTTTTGACGGTTCTTCAAATACTTATATCACACAATCTATCGATCTTCCTCTCCGATTTCCTTCCGGTGAACTTCTGACCGTCGCATTTTACATGACAACCCTTGATTCATCTTGTAATTTGGTTCTAGGACACAACTGGCTCACCCGCTACAATCCGTTGATTGACTGGGTATTGGGCAGTATCTTATTCCGTTCTACGTTACCCGACACTCCGAGTCCGACTCCGACGTCGACTGCTGAGGCAGCTCCGCCACCTCTGCAGTGTCCGCCCTCTCCGATGGGCACCTCTGATCCGCTCACTCCGAACACCTCTGACCCGCCACAGATTACCATGGTCAATGCAGCCGCATATCTCCATGCTTGTAAAGCTCCTGGGGCATACGCTTTCCGCGTTCACCTCTCCGACATCTCCGCCAATTCTGCATCTGTCTCCGACGATGCTCCTGACCTCTCTGGCATACCCGATCATTGACGAGCATCTCAATATCGGTTTCATCAAACCTTCTAGTTCACCTCACGGCGCTCCGATCCTCTTTGTCCGAAAGAAAGATGGATCACTCCGACTATGCGTTGACTACCGAGGCCTGAACAAAATCACGAAGAAGGACCGATACCCACTTCCGCTCATCTCTGACCTCTTAGCCACTGCCAGAAAAGCACGTGTTTATACCACCATAGACCTCCGACACGCATACCACCTAGTCCGCATCGCTGAAGGTGACGAATGGAAAACTGCATTCCGCACTCGCTATGGATCGTTTGAATGGTTAGTCATGCCATTCGGATTGTCTAACGCACCTGCAGCCTTTCAACACTTTATGAACGTCATCTTCTCCGACCTTCTGGACAACTGCATTACCGTTTACCTCGACGACATCCTGATCTACTCCGACAACCCCGAGGAACACAAAAAACATGTCCGAGAAGTCCTCCGACGACTCCGACAACATGGTCTTTACGCCCGCGCCGACAAGTGCGACTTCTCTGCCGAAACTGTAGAATATCTTGGATTTATCCTTTCTCCTGACGGACTCAAAATGTCGGAAGCGAAAGTCAAGATTATTCAGGATTGGCCTGAACCGCGCAGAGTGAAGGACGTCCAGTCCTTTTTAGGTTTTGCAAACTTTTACCAATGTTTCATTCCATTCTATTCCAACATCACTATTCCACTCACTTGTTTAACCAGGAAACATGCCACTTGGCTGTTCTCCGACGACGCTCGAACCGCTTTTAATGACCTGAAAAAGGCATTTACCACCGCTCCGATCCTGACACACTGGATCCCCGACTCTCCGATAATTGTCAAAACCGACGCATCCGACTATGCCCTAGCGGCTATTCTGTCGATAGTCACCTCCGACAATGAAGTCCACCCCGTCGCATTCCATTCCCGCACCTTCACGGCCCCCGAAGTAAACTATGACACCCACGATAAGGAACTTCTTGCCATCTATGAAGTGTTTAAAATTTGGCGCCATTACCTGGAAGGCTCCGGTACTCCGATTGACGTCGTTACCGACCACAAAAATCTCGAGTATTTTGCCACCACCAAAGTTCTTTCACGCCGACAAGTCCGATGGTTGGAATACCTTTCTCAGTTCAACCTCGTCATCCGATTCCGCCCCGGCCGATTGGGAACTAAACCTGACTCTCTAACTAGACGTTGGGATGTCTACCCTTAAGGGGGAAATAGCAACTACGTCGACATCAATCCGACCAACCTCCGACCTGTTGAAGTTCCACC
The DNA here is from genome assembly GCA_963565915.1 of Entoloma clypeatum. NCBI lineage: Eukaryota > Fungi > Basidiomycota > Agaricomycetes > Agaricales > Entolomataceae > Entoloma > Entoloma clypeatum. The sequence continues at coordinate 1,003,250 of OY751486.1, read as the reverse complement.
TGGGCGCTAGCCACAGGTGTACTGAGCAACATAGCTACAGTGGAAGTACTCTACGATACCGCTATGGTCACTTACATGGTTTGGAGGGGTAAGGCTGGTGAGAGCGGTTGAGGCTGGTAAGAGCGATGGAGCTGGTTAAGAGTCAAGAGACAACTTATTGATATTGACAGTTTCCTGGTCTTATATACCGTACTACTGTTTGTACCAACCAAACAAAAACAAGTATGTAATCGAAGATGTGTAAAGGTCACGTGATGTAATCTAATCTAATCTAATCTACGTGATGGGAAAAGTTTCAACACCCCCCCATATTTAGTACATACTTCTAAATACATCTTACTTTTTCCCATATAGGTACTCTTTCTTCGTCTAGTTTTTAAGTAATCCAAAGTACGGGATAAACTTGTTGAAGAGGATTTTCCCCAGATTCTTAGTTAAAAGGTCTGCAGGGTTATTCACTCCTTCGATGAATTCGACCGTAATAATCCCTTCGGATACTTTTTCTCTGACAAAGTGAAATCGCACGTCGATGTGCTTGGACCGTTTTTCAGTTACAGGGTTGGATGCGATAAAGACGGAGCCATTGTTATCTCCATAGATCGGGACTGATCCGATCTGCATCCCAAGTTCGGCAAGCATGCTTCTAAGCCATGTCACTGCGCGACTGCAATCTGATAGCGCCATGTATTCTGCTTCCGTGGAAGAGAGGGCAATGGTTTTCTGCGCTGATGAAACCCATGTTACTGCTCCAGACGCCAGTGATATGAAGTAACCAGTAGTGGATTTCCTGGTGTTTTCATCTGATGCCCAATCGGAGTCTGTAAATGCGTAGATTCCTTTCCCAGAATCGCCATCGTACATGATCGCGTAATCTTTTGTTGCCTTCAAATACCTGCAAATATCCCTAGCCACTTCTAAATGGCGTTTGGTAGGGTTTGCGGAAAATTGGGACATTTTGATCACGGCGAAACAAATGTCGGGTCTTGTGCCGATCATTAAGTACAATAGTGATCCGATGACAGATTGGTACTTGGATCTGAGTTCCGCATTGGGTTCATCCTCAGACTTCATGGGTTTGTAGCCCGTCGGGAGTGGGGTATGGGTGGCGTTGGATTCGCTCATCCCCATACGTGCGAGAATTTTCTCAAGGTAAGGTACTTGATCAATGAAGATCTTCTTCCCACGTTGCCTTATTTGGATTGAGAGAAATTCCTTTGGTTCCCCATCGGGCACTAGGTGACCCAGGTCCCTACATTCCCATGTTGTCATGAAAGCCTTTTTCTTTTCTAGCGTGTACTCTCGGTTTGTGCCGAGAAAAGCAGAGTCATCGACATAAATGACGGCAATTACAATTTCCCCGCTGGTACTTTTGTGAATGAACACTCCCGCATTGGAGTGAAGCCGGACAAAGCCGAGCTTTTTCATGGAGGAATCAAGTTCTCTCCACCAGGCTAATGCGGCCTGCTTAAGTCCATATAGGGCTTTGTATAGTCGGTACACGAGGTGTTCTTTCCCTTTTACTACGTAGCCCTCAGGCTGTCGCATGTAGATTACCTCAAGGAGCGTTCCATAGAGGAAGGCTGATGAGACGTCCAACAGTGTCATGAACCACCCTTCAAGGGCTGTCAATGCCAGTATTAGTCGGACGGTTTCATATCTTACGACTGGTGAGAAGATCTGATTGAAGTCGATCCCTTCTACCTGTGAAAAGCCTTTTGCGACGAGGCGTGCTTTCAGACGCCCATCGGACTTTTTGTTGTAAACCCATTTGTTCCTTAGAGCTTTCCTCCCTACAGGCAGGGGTACTAGCTCTGTGATCACCCCGCGGCGTTTGAGCATGTCTAGCTCTTTTCATTCAGCCGCATACCAGTCTTCTTTATTTGGAAGAGGGTATATGTCTTTATGGGACATTTCAACGATGCCAACTTGGACTGATATTGCCTCCATCAGGAGGTCATTCATCCATGCCGTTTGACCGCCCAATCTCCGTCTTCGATCTAATTTTTCAAGATCAGACGCTGGAGTGTCTTCCCCATAGATGCTTCCTGGCATCTTCCGAACTCGTCGTTCCCTGATCGGTCGATCTGGTACTTGCTCGGGTTCTGGAGTGGGTACTCGCGGTTCGTCATCAGGCTCACTGGCAGGCATTTCGTTGTCTGATTCAGGTTGATCCTGTTCAATGGGAACTGGGTTATGAGGTGTTTCGTTGTGACTATCGTCGTCATTGCTGCCAGGGATGAGATCCTCAAACTCATCAGCTGGCTCTGGGTTTTCCATTTCTGGATGGTTTTCTGGCAAAGGGTCGATGTGGCATCTAGGGTACTTGCTCTCATCAAAGATCGCTTTCCCACCCATGAAAATCGTATTAGTCTCAGGATCCATAAAGCGGTATCCTTTGACTCCTGGTTTCGATCCGAGATAAATCATCAATCGTGATCTGGATTCCAGGGAGTTTTTCCGTTTCTCTTTTGGGATATATACATATGCCTGGCATCCGAAGACTCTGACACTTGACATGTCGGGGATCTCATTAGTCACCCTGAAGTAAGGGGTTTTCCATTCAAGACGCTGCATGGGGGTTCTGTTGTAGAGGAACGCTGCATGTTCCAAACAGAATTCCCACCACATAGGTGGTAGACACGCGTCGAAGCGCAAAGCTTGAGATTTTTCCCATAGAGTTCGATTGATCCTTTCTGCTCTACCATTCTGCTGATGCTGATATGGGAGCGTGATATCGATCAGAATTCCATGGTCGGCAAGTACATCCTTGTATTCGTCGAACTCTCCACCTCCATCAACTCGCCACTTTTTAGGGGTAGCAGCGAACTGATTCTGGATCATCGCAAGAAATTGTCTTAGTGCCGTGATGGCATCAGACTTCTTTCTAAGCAAGACGATCCAGACATGAGATGAGAAGTCGTCCAAAAACGTAAGGAAATATTTGTATTTGTGATAGGATGCCGTGGATATCTGTTTGAGATCAGAATGGATAAGATCGAAGGTTTTGGTTGCTCTTGTCATCGAATTGGGGTATGATTGATTCGGCATTTTCCCTTTGAGGCAACCTGTACAACTTTCCTGTGATTTCTCACGTACTAGTGTCTTAGGTACCCCTTTGGTACTGGTGGGAATCTTTCGAAGTGCTTGATCATTTGGGTGACCAAGACGCTTATGCCAGGTTTCGACAGTGATTTCGCTGGAGATCGCGTGGATTTGGTCATGGCGTATTTCAGTGTCTAACCAATAAATGGTTTGTCCAAGAATGTGAGGCGAGAACTGTATTTTGTTCTGTCCTTTGGAGATGTTGATTTCCCCACGCATTCCATCTACTTTGTAACCGTGATTAAGGAAGACGCCTAGGGACAATAGGCGTGTGTCCATGTCCGGAATGTAGAATACAGGTCGGAGAAGATGGGTTTTTACTTCCCCATTTAGGGTATGCCATACTGGAACGGCCCCAACTCCGAGAATTTCCAGTTTCTTTCCCTTTTCAGCTGTTTGGACAAATCGCTTAGCCTTGAGAGGCCTGTAGTACGCGAAGTCCTTGAACTCATGGGTAAAGTGTAACGAGGCACCGGAGTCTAAGATCCATTGTGCGCGTTCTTTCTCCTTACAGTGTGTGCATGACGCAAAGTGCTTTGTATATTTTTTATATAGATCGTTGTCAATATGATCCATACATTCTGCACTAGTACTAGCTAATATTTTACACGTCTGTAAGGAGGTGTTATTAGCTTTCCTTAATTGGTCAGATTCAGGAGAGGAAGATGACGAACCGTCAAGTTCAATAAGCCCATCTTCGAATTGGTCCGGCCCCATACGCTCGCTCTGATGGTCTATGTCCATCATTCTGAGGGAGTCATCCAAGGGCGGAGTGACTCGACGCTGCTTGGATGGTCTTTCATCTTCTTCTGGGATAATCGTATCCAGAATCCGAAGATTTGACCCTGAGGGACGAGCACCAATGTTCCGCGCGAGTTTCCTGACGTGATCATTCTTTTTCCACGCAGACGGCTTGCCCGAAGGAAGCCCGGTGTACTGGGATGGCGGCGGGTTCATTCGCTGCAGGAGCGACTGCATTCTTGCGGAATCAGGCTGGGTGGTACTTAACGTTTTCCCACGGCCAGTGACGGTGGTGAAGGATGGTGCCGGAAGAGGAGGGAAGTGGATGGCGGGAGCAACAAACTCAACCGTTTCCTCCACATGTTCGGACGTGTTGTCCGCAGTGTTAGCGCTTTTCTTCTGATTGCGCCAGCGTCCCTTTCCCTTCTTCTTTTCAGAAGCGGTACTCGGGTCGGTCGAGTTAGGCTGCTCGTCAGCATCGTTCTGTGAGGTACTCGGCTTTTGCTGCTTTTCCCATTTGGGGTCCTGCCCCTTTCGCTTTGTCCCGGAAATTTTCCGGGCCTGCTCATTGGACGCACGAGTAGACCCAACCGAATACTTGCGCCTGTATTCCGAGATGATGCTGTCGGCGACGGCCTGCCATGTGAAGTCATCGGCGTCGTACACCTGGAAGAGAGCGGTGGAGAGTGACGACCAGGCGTCGGGAATTGCGTTGGCCAGGATCATTGCCTGCATCAGATCGGGAACGTCGAAGTTCGAATCGGCGAGCCGGGTGAAAAGGGATCCCAGGCGCTCGATTTCGGGCACGGGGTCGCGTCCAGACAGTTTGTATGTGGCGGCGGCCTTGAAATCGCCGAAGATGACAGCCGGGGATACCTTGGAGTAGGCATCCTTTAGCGTTTTCCATGCATCAAGTGCCGAGGTGCTGTCTTTGATGTGTCGCCTGATCGCCTCAGAGACTTTCAGACGGATCGCTCCAAGGGCTGTGTCGTCATCCCTAATCCAGGCCTTTTCTTCCTTGCGGAAGCCGGGCTGGTCAACAGTGGTAACCAGCACAGGGGGAGCAGCCGCGGTGGGACTGGGAGTGGAGACCGTAGTGGTGAAGTCGGCGATCTCGGGACGGGTGATGTCGCCAGAGACGATGCGCCAGACTCCTTGATGGAGGAGGTAAGACTTCATTTTCTCGGCCCAGCTCTGGTAGTCGATGCCGTCAAAGGCGGTGATAATGTCGAGGGCAGAGCGAGAGGTAGACATTGTAGATGAATCTAAAAAAGGGTTCCCAATCAGTGATGTGTTATGAATATGATTCAAGAAAACAATTAAATGATTCCTTATGACATATTCCCTTTAGGAATAGCGGTCACGGGAAAACCCTTTATATGTCAGAAACGTATAAGGTGCGATCAACGTTTCCACATGGAGTGTACTAGGTCAATCCCCTTAGGGACGTCTCATGACAGGTACTTGTCGTAATGACGTTCCCAGGTTCATATGTGAAGAAGTAAGACTCAGAACCTAGATCTTTCGATCGGTTCTTCGCCAACCAGGGTAGAGTGGGCAGGTACTCGCTGTTGCCAGCGTTTCCCAAGTCCCTCTGCTATCCGGGGCCCATAACCTGTTGAAGTTCCACCTGGGCGCTAGCCACAGGTGTACTGAGCAACATAGCTACAGTGGAAGTACTCTACGATACCGCTATGGTCACTTACATGGTTTGGAGGGGTAAGGCTGGTGAGAGCGGTTGAGGCTGGTAAGAGCGATGGAGCTGGTTAAGAGTCAAGAGACAACTTATTGATATTGACAGTTTCCTGGTCTTATATACCGTACTACTGTTTGTACCAACCAAACAAGTATGTAATCAAAGATGTGTAAAGGTCACGTGATGTAATCTAATCTAATCTAATCTATGTGATGGGAAAAGTTTCAACACGACCAGTGTTTTCGCAAGAACAGCTCTCCGCTTCAGTTCGCGCGACTCAACTCCTTGAGCCCGTCCTCCGTGCAACCATTATCATGGACACAGAAAAGCTTCACCACGACATACTCACAGCACTCCCTTCCGACACTCTTTCCGACACTCTTTCTAAAGATCCTAAACCCCGCTGGTCTCTCGACCCCGATGGTTTCCTCCAACATGACGATCGGATATATGTTCCCGACTCCGACGATCTCCGACTCCGAGTCCTACAGCACAAGCATGATCATATGCTTGCTGGACACCCAGGTCAGAACAAGACACTCAGTCTCATTCAGCGTGATTATACCTGGCCCGGAATACGAGATTTTGTTAAACACTATTGCAAGTCATGTACCACTTGCATGCGATCGAAGCCACAAAGACACAAGCCTTACAGTCTACTCAAACAGCTTCCGATCCCCGAACGACCTTGGAATTCTATCTCAATGGATTTCATCGAGACCCTTCCGACCTCCGACAACTTTGATTCAATCCTCGTTATCGTTGACCAATTAACGAAACAAAGTATTTTCATTCCGACAACAATTCACTGCATTTCCGAAGACCTTGCCGTACTTTTTGTACTACACGTCTTCTCTAAACACGGCATCCCCGAACATGTCACCTCTGACCGCGGCCCTGAATTCGTCTCCCGATTCTTCCGATCTCTCGGAAAGGCTCTAAACATGACCCTCCACTTCACCTCCGGTTACCATCCCGAAGGTGATGGCCAAACCGAACGCACTAACCAGACCCTCGAACAGTACTTGCGGATATTCTGCAACTACCAACAGGACAACTGGTCCGCTCTCCTTCCGATTGCGGAGTTCGCGTACAACAACGCACCTAGTGCTACCACTGGTATATCTCCCTTCTTTGCTAACAAGGGTTACCATCCGAACATTACTGTTCACCCGGAACGAGACCTCGCCTCTTCCCGAGCCCGATCCTTCGTGACCGACTTAGACGAACTTCACCAAGAACTGAAAGCCACCATCTCCAACGCTCAACGACGTTACCAGAAGTCCTCCGACAATAATCGGATCGCACCTCCAACATTTTCTGTCGGACAACAGGTTTTCGTCAAAGCACAGTTCTTCCGCACAACACGCCCATCCAAGAAACTCTCAGAAAAGTACTTGGGACCATATGAGATCATTGCACAACCCGGCACACACTCCTTTACCCTCCGACTCCCCAACACATTCCACGGTGTTCACCCCGTCTACCACATCTCCATGCTTGAACCCGCAACTCCGAACACCATTCCAAATCGGACCCAACCTCCGCCTCCTCCAATTGACATTGACGGAGAACTTGAGTACGAGATCGCTGAAATAGTCGACTCAAAGATCGACCGACGACGTAGCTGCAAGCTACTATATTTCGTCCGTTGGTTAGGATATGAAAACACTGATGAAGAATTCTCTTGGCTACCAGCCAATGAATTGGAAAATGCCCCCAAGCTTGTCTCCGACTTTCACTCCACTTATCCCGACAAACCGGGTCCGCTCACATTGCTCTGAAACAAGAAAAAACAAGTACTATTCTATCTACTTAGTATGTTGTTTCTTGTTTGACGGACCCTCCTCCTTGTCCGACTCCTCCTCCTCCTCCGCCTTCTCCGACTCGTCCGATATGTCCATGTCGGACTGCTCCGGCATATCCAACCTCTTCCGATTCAACACGTCTTGCTTGATCTTCTTCACCAGCCTCTGCTCCAGGCTCAACTCCTCTATCTCCTCATTCACATCTGACTTCCCCAATCCCTCCGACTCCAACTCCGATTCCTCCACTTCCTCTGGCATGTATGCAATGTTGACAGTTCCTTCAACTGCTGAGAGCAGTCTTCAGATCTGCCTCGTCTCCACCAAAATCTCCTTCAAGACGCTCAACAGCGTCACCTCCGACTCCGACCCTCCGACCTCTGTCGCTTTCCCTTTTCCCTTCACCTTCACCGTGCGCTTCACCTCCAACTTCCCCTCCGACGCTCCGACCTCGCACTTCTTCTTGTCTTTGATACAACCCTTGCAGGATGACTTATTCCTAAAACAAAAGGTTAAAACAGAAGAGATGAACCAAAGAAGAACTTACTCATCGTGTTCGCATTCGATGCCCTTCACAATGCACCTATCACAGGTGCCGACCCTGACCCTGACTCCCGACCCCTCTCCGACCGTCGCCGTCACCTCCTCTACCTTCCTTTTCTTCATCACCTTCTTCTTCTTCTTCTCCGCCTGCGGCCCCCCCGACCCCTTGCTCGATGCGCCTTGCGCAGCGGCCACTTCATCGGCCCTCTTCTGAGCCGCCAGCTCCGACACCTGACGCATCTCCTCCGCTACCCGCATCTCCTCCGCTAACCGCGCCGCCTCCGCAGCCCTCTCTTCCTCCGCTCTCCGCTCCTCCTCAGCCTTCCTCACAGCCTCCTCCTCTGCTGCTCGCTTTTTTGCCTCCACCTCCGCGAGCTTAGCCTGCAGCGCCTCCATCTCCTTTTGAAAATCGGTTGCCGACATATTGAGGTTTTTTCGAGAGAGTTTAAAATGAAAAGAGAATGGGGGAACAAGAAGAAAGAACCACTCCGACGGTATTTTCAACCGACACATCACATGACGCAGTTCACGCGCACCGACCACCTAGGTCCTTAGGCCTCATGGGTTCGGCCCTAAGGGGGAAATACTGTTACATTCCGATCCATTCCGACGATTTCCAACCAATCCCGACACCTCCGACACCTCCGACATTTTGACTAATACTTATTATGCATACTTACTGTTATGAATCTTGTTACTACATACATTACTTACATCCAACCATTTTACTTATGTTAAGAATCTCCGACAGCCACTCGTTATCCGACTCCGACGAAGCCACACGTCCTCCGACATAGTATTTAAACTTATGTAGAATCGTGTATTAGCTTCAGTTTGAATATCAACTTAGATTCAACATCATACCTCCCGTCCTCTTTCCGACTCTTAACTTGAGTACGACCTCCGACCTCCAATCCTCCAATCCTTCCGAAATAAGGACACCAACGTATTAGCGAGGGCGCAACACACAAGTTGAAGCCAAGTCCTTGCCCCTACGTTGCACGCGCTTCGACCCTCCGACTTTCCGACGCGTCCGACATAGCTCTGGCGTTTTGTCGATCAGTTCTTAACATCAAGATCAGAAGCAGGGGTGTCTTCCCCATAGATGCTACCTGGCATTCTCCGAACTTGTCGTTCCCTGATCGGTCGATCTGGTACTTGTTCTGGTTCTGGAGTGGGTACTCGTGGTTCATTGTTGGGCTCGCTAGACGGCAAGTCATCATCTGATTCAGGGTGATCCTGTCCAGTGGGAACAGGGTCGTGAGGTTTTTCGTAATGACTGTCATTGTCATCGTTTCCGGGGATGAGGTCCTCAAACTCATCAGCCGGTTCTGGGTTTTCCATTTCTGGATGGTTTTCTGGCAAAGGGTCGATGTGGCATCTAGGGTACTTGCTTTCATCAAAGATAGCTTTCCCACCCATGAAAATTGTATTAGTCTCAGGATCCATGAAGCGGTATCCTTTGACCCCTGGTTTTGATCCGAGATAAATCATCAATCGAGATCTAGACTCCAGGGAATTTCTACGTTTTTCCTTTGGGATTTACACATATGCCTGACATCCGAAGACTCTGATGCTTGACATATCGGGCATCTCATTGGTCACCCTGAAGTAAGGGGTATTCCATTCGAGACGCTGCATGGGGGTTCTGTTGTAGAGAAACACTGCATGTTCCAAACAGAATTCCCACCACATAGGGGGTAAGCACGCGTCGAAGCGCAAGGCCTGAGATTTCTCCCACAGGGTTCGATTTATCTGTTCTGCTCTACCGTTCTGCTGGTGCTGATACGGGAGCGTGACGTCGATCAGAACTCCATGATCGGCAAGTACATCTTTGTATTCGTCAAACTCTCCACCTCCATCAACTCGCCATTTTTTAGGAGTGGCGGCGAACTGATTCTGGATCATCGCAAGAAATTGTCGCAGTGCCGTGATGGCATCAGACTTCTTTCTAAGCAAGACAACCCAGACGTGGGATGAAAAATCGTCCAAAAACATGAGGATATATTTATATTTATGGTATGATGCCGTGGATATCTGTTTGAGATCGGAATGGATCAGATCAAAGGTTTTGGTTGCCCTTGTCATCGAATTGGGATATGACTGATTCGGCATTTTCCCTTTGAGGCAACCTGTGCAACTTTCCTGTGATTTCTCACATACTAGTGTTTCAGGTACCCCTTTGGTACTGGTGGGAATCTTTCAGAGTGCTTGATCATTTGGGTGACCAAGGCGCTTGTGCCATGTTTCGACAGTGATTTCGCTCGAGATCACATGGATCTGGTCATAGCATATTTCAGTGTCTAACCAGTAAATGGTTTGATCAAGGATGTGGGGCGAAAACTGGATTTTGTTCAGCCCTTTGGAGATGTTGATTTCTCCACAAGTTCCGTCTACTTTGTAACCATGGTTAAGGAAGACGCCTAGGGACAATAGGTGTGTGTCCATGTCCGGAATGTAGAATACCGGTCTGAGAAGATGGGTTTTAACTTCCCCATTTAGGGTGTGCCGTACTGGAATGGCCCCAACTCCGAGAATTTCCAGTTTTTTCCCTTTAGCTGCAGTTTGGACGAAACGCTTGACCGTGAGAGGTCTATAATATGCGAAGTCCTTAAACTCATAGGTGAAGTGTAAAGAGGCGCCGGAATCTAAGATCCATTGCGCACGTTCTTTTTCCTTACAGTGTGTACAAGAGGCAAAATGTTTAATATATTTTTTGTGTAGATCACTGCTGAAGTGATCTACACACTCTGTAGTGGTACTAGCTAATATGTTATATGTCTGTTGAGAGGCATAATTAGCTTTCCGCATTTGGTAAGGTTTAAGAAGAGGGTTTGACAGACCGTCAAGTTCTATCTCGTAATCAAACTCATCCGGCCCCATCCGTTCCTGGTCGATGTCCATCATTTTCAGCGATTGGTCTAACGGCGGAGTAACTCGACGCTGTTTAGTTGGCCTCTCGTCAATGTCCGGAATGATGGTGTCCAAGATACGAAGATTTGACCCAGAGGGTCGGGCGCCGATTTCTCGGGCGAGTTTTTTCACCCTCTCATTCTTTTTCCACACTGACGGCTTTCCAGAAGGAAGCCTGGTGTACTGGGAAGGAGGAGGGTTCATGCATTGCAGTAGTGACTGCATCCTTTCTGACTCAGGTTGTACAGTAAAGGAAGTCTTTCCGTGACCGGTGATGGTGGTGAAAGATGGTGCATGGTGAGGAGGGAGAGGGCAAGGGGCATGTTGACAAGGAGGAAGGGGACAGGGAGCAGGATGACGAGGGGCTTGCTCAATGGCCGGTGCAATAAACTCGACCATTTCCTCAGCGTGGTCGGAGTCGTTGTCAGCGTTGTTGGCGTGTTTCTTCTGGTTGCGCCAGCGTCCTTTTCCCTTCTTCTTTTCAGAAGCGGTACTCTGGTCGGTCGAGTTAGGCCGCTCATCAGTGTTGTTACGTGAGGTACTCGGTGCGGATTGCTTTTCCCATTTGGGGTCTTGTCCCTTTCGCTTAGTCCCGGAGATTTTCCGGGCCTGCTCGTTGGATGCCCAAGTAGACCCTATCACATACTTGCGCCTGTACTCTGAAACGATGCTGTCGGTGACTGCCTGCCATGTGAAGTCATCGGCATTGTAGACTTGAAAGAGAGCGGTGGAGAGAGATGACCAAGTGTCAGGAATGGCACTTGCCAAGATCATAGCCTGCATCAGATCAGGCACAATGAATTTTGAATCACTAAGGCAAGCGAAGAGTGACCCAAGGCGCTCGATTTCCGGCACAGGGTCCTGACCAGACAGTTTGAAAGAGGCTGCGGCTTTGAAATCACCGAATATGGTGGTGGGGGAGACCTTTGAGTAAGAGTCCTTCAATGATGTCCAGGCGTCTTTTGAGGACTTGGCGTCCTTGATGTGCCTCCTGATTGCCTCAGAGACTTTGAGGCAGATGGAGCCTAGAGCCATGTCGTCGTCCCTAATCCAAATCTTCCTTTCCTTGTGGAAGGCAGGTTGGTCGACGGTAGTGGTGACCACCGGAGGTTGAGTCGCAGATGTTGAGGTGGCGGAGGCAGGGGTGGAGACCATGACCGTAAAGTCCGCGATGTCGGGGCGCTCAATGTCGCTGGATACGATGCGCCAGACTCCTTGATGGAGAAGGTATGACTTCATTTTCTCGGCCCAACTCTGGTAGTCGATGCCGTCGAAGACGGTGATGGAGTCAAGGGCGGAGCGAGAGGTAGACATTTTTAATGAGTTCAAAAGGAGTTTTCCCAATCAGTGATGTTCTTGATTTTCAGAGAAAACAAATAAATGATTCCTCATAACATATTCCCTTCAGGAATAGCGGTTGTGGGAAAAAACCTTTTTGTCAGAAGTGTATGAGGTACGATCAACGTTTCCACATGATGTGTACTAAGTCAATCCCCTTAGGGACGCTTCATGACAGGTACTTGTCGTAATGACGTTCCCAGGTTCACATGTGAAGAAGTATGACTCAGAACCTAGATCTTTCGATCGGTTCTTTGCCAACCAGGGTAGAGTGGGCAGGTACTTGCTGTTGCCAGCGTTCCCAAGTCCCTCTGCTATCCGGGGCCCATAACCTGTTGAAGTTCCACCTGGGCGCTAGCCACAGACGTACTGAGCAACACAGCTACAGTATGGAAGTACTCTACTTAACCGTTCTAGCCACTTACATGGTTTGGGAGGGTGAGGCTTGGTGAGAGCGGTTGAGGCTGATAAGAGCGATGGAGCTGGTTAAGAGTCAAGAGACAACTTATTGATATTGACAGTTTCCTGGTCTTATATACCGTACTACTGTTTGTACCAACCAAATAAGTATGTAATCGAAGATGTGTAAAGGTCACGTGATGTAATCTAATCTAATCTAATCTACATGATGGAAAAGTTTCAACATGTTATACACACTTACCTCACTCTTATGCTCTGCCATAATATATTTACACCATGCGAGAGCATCGGGGAAGCCTTTCAACACTTCAATGCATAAAGATTGTCCTTCACACATTGCGATGTCACGAGGACGTCACGACGTGACAGAAAGCGGAGTCTCAGATTTGTAGCTTATGTGATGCCAAAACCACGACCGTGGCCGCAACCACGAAAGTCGCGGTCAACTTTGAACGGGGCTAGTGGTGACTTGACCCACGTCTTGACTGGGTCTGACTGCAGTCATGACAACGCTGCGCCGTACTACGGGCACCTTTTATCTCGGTGGCCCATGCATCTATGAATATTTGAATCGTGGAGCGTTCTCCTCGTACTCCTTCCCCGATCCACGCTCCGTTCGCAATTCAACAATTTTGCAAGTAAGCCGCGGATCGACGTGCAACCAACCAAGCTCGTTTCGTCCGTACCCAGATTGTCAATTTTGAAGTCCGGGCTGCCTTGATGTTGGCCTATAACAATCCGAGCAAGGAGGTGGATTGCGGACGACGTCCATTTGGAAGTGCCCCGGGGTATGCGCGCGCGTTCATGATTTTTTTTTGTCTTCTTTCTCTTTCTCTTTCTTTCCTTGACTTCCCCGCCTGCGTCTCCTCTCCTCCTCATTCTGATCAATTATGATCTTCCTCTTCCTCCTCGGTTTCAATGCTCCCTCCTTTTCCGCCCAATGGTAATCCCGGCAGAAGACTACGTTCCGTGGTGTCGTGTTACAAATTGCCCTCGCCCGTCCCGGCATTCGTGGAAGTTTGGCACGCGGACGGGAGCTGGGCTGGGACGAAGGCCCGTTGATCGAGGTTGTGTGAACGTTGCGTATTACGCTGCGTAGGTGCCGTGTTCGAGGCATCGGGAGAAGAACACGTTTGGTGCATGTATGAGGAGATGTATCGGTGTTTTTTGATACTTTGGGGTAAAGGTACTGATGGTGTGGCCGATTTATGTAGAGGCGTGGTTGGATCCGTTCAGCACCATTTATCAGCCTGCATATATCATTCTGATTCGTCTGAGGTGATCGTTTGCTTTCCAGGACAGCCACCTCAGATTCACATGAACGACTCCTGCATGGTCCGCTGCTCACTAATTGGTGTGTATCTCGCTTTCATCTCTCAAAATTTCGTTCGTAACAGGTTGGATCTGTAGAACCACGTCCTACCTGGCGTAGAACGCTTTCCGCATCATCGAGAGACAACAGATACCATGGGACCGTCAAGGATCTGCAAGCCAAGGTCCCCCTGGACGACATCAAGCAGGACACAACGGTCTACGCTTATACCGTGACAAGGGGAATGAGCCGAAGAAGGTCGCGGATGATGAAAACAGAAACAGTCAAGTAGGCGCTTTATTTGAAGGCTTCGTGAGTTGACAATCTTTCAACCCACGGCCTAACCCTTCTGACCTGTCTTCATCTTTTCTTGACAGGTACGTTGCCCAGAGCGCTTCCGGGCATCGCTCGCATAAGTATGTGGGTTCAATTGCTCTACAGTGCCTGCTCCCATGCTAAGTCGTTCCGCAATGTCGTAGTCTCGCGTCAGCCCTCCGCAAAGTTCACAGCATGCAAAAAGACAACGACAACGACAATGCGAATGATGGTGGTCCCTCAGCTTTCCCTTCGACCTCACCCCGTTGTTTACGACTTCATCGCCACCTACCTTCGGAAAATTTGGCATCGATCGCTCTCAGCACACTCACGAACAGGGCTGGGCCTCTCTGCAGCTGATGTCCAGGCCGAAGGATCAATCGGCGATTCTACCGGTTCCCCGCCCTTACTAACGTCCCATCTACATAGACAATACGATGTTTCGCATTTGAGAATGCTCTACTGTTAGGGTGACAGGCATACAAACCTCTCCCAGAGCGAATGTCTCGCCCTTTACTCCCGCCCTTCTCTCAACCGATTTGCCAATGCATAGAGAAAAAACCGACGGTCAAGAGGCGGAATTCGCTCATGGTGCGTTTCGATCTTCTAAGCCTGTCTTTTGCTCATTTTATGTCCCATATGCATATACCGATGTTCCACGACAGGGTGTGCTTGGTTGTTGTATTCGTTTTCTGGTATGGGGAAAGGCACGCGAAACCAAGGTGCGCTCTCCCAAGTTCGACCTTTGGCAATCTGCTTAGCTGACCTTCCACTTGAAGAGATCAATATTCATGAATCACGAGAGGAAGGGCCTTCGGCAGCGGACTGGCGGGGAAAAGGTATGCGAAGAACCCTTCAAGGTAAAAACTTCCGTGCTCGACGCATCCCCCTCTTTCCTTTAAACTGACCTTCTATATGCATAGATTGATAACCTTGACTATGAGAGGGAGAGATATTTGAACTGGGCTCCCCCGGGGCTTCTGGGATCTTGACCTCTGCACAACCCTTCTCCCTGAACGCCTCTGCCACCCAGCATCCCTCACGAACGAGAAGGCATGCCTGCGCTCCCCTACCTGGTGCCGATACTCATTTGACTCTCTAGAAACATATTCCAGGGGCGCGGCCCAACCTAATCTGTTGGGCGGCTCTGTCTGTCGTCTCGCGTTCTAAACGGCGCGTCCCCCTCGCCCTTTTCCCTGACCTCCCGCCTTCAATCCAGACTTCCGAGTCGCGCTCTCTTGATGCTTATACCGCCAGCTTCGCACGCCCTGCCATCGCCACTTCACGCCCCTCCCCCGCACACACACACCTCGGCGAGGCTATTATATAGACCGTACACTGAATGATGCTTCCATTTTTCCCTCCCATGAAGTGACGTTTCAATTATGTCTTTTTTCTTTGCACCTGGTGTCAACGCGATTTTTCCTGATCGCAACGCGAACACTTTTTTCAGCGATTTTTGGGCAGGTTGTTGATTTGTTTCGGCATCCCTTCTAGACGTAGTAATATCTCAGATGATGTTTCTCACTACATATGGTTTTCACCCCCCGCATTCTTTCTTGTTTGTCCAGCGGCAAAGCATGTCGCACATTACAACCAAGATCAATCAAATCATCTTTGCAACAACAACAACTCCCCTCTGTTTTCGAAGCTGGTTCGTTTGCGGCGTACTGACATTTGTAACATTAGAGGTTATTTGCAACTTCGCTCAAATCAATTTGTCCGCAGTGAAATCGACTCGAGATCAGCCGAGATCCATTGTCAATGGTTGGTTGCCAGGGAAATTCGATATTACAGTAATTACCACATCTCGATTGCCCTGTGCTAACATATTTACAATTCGGCTGAAATTAATTTAAATTAGGCCACAGTGAGTACTAATTCTATGGATTTGGAGGGAATTAATGGCGGATTATGTAAGAAACTACAATTCGATCGTATTCAATTAAAATCATTTCGCTCCCCAGGGCCCAGATCACCTTCCGACGCGAGAGGACATGCATGGACATCGGTGCATATCTTTATCGCCGTTCTGTCAACTTCTTTGAACTTGATGACTGAGAAAGTTCTTCCCATGTCTGCACATTATCATATGAGCAATCCATTCACGCGTTGTAATATGAATCACACCAACCTTCCTGAATTGATTTCTTTTACTATCATTTACCGAGTGAGCATGAGGAGCTCTGTCAGAACCCAGGTGCGCAGACCAACCTTTGTCACTTTTTTCGTCCCTCTTTGTCTCGCTCAATTTGACGTCAATAAAATGCCAGCGAGTAACTCAAAGTAGATAAAAGAAAGTGAAATGCCACGTACGTGATCGGACAAACAAACCCGATCGAGACTGGTACTTTTGTACGTCGGGTCACCCATGAGGGGAAAGCTGATGATTGTATGGCCGTTTGTCGTAACCCGGAGAGAGGGTCTCCCGGATGAGGTAACTGCCACGACCTTGAAATTGCAGGCTGGGGATCTCGCTTCAGTTGCGGACTCGGAGACAAAGGAGGAAAAAAGAATGAATCGTGGCCTGCTTTTGCGCGTTTCTGCGAGAACATGTTGATCATTTGCGGGCGGAACGATTCTTGATTTACTTGAAACACATCTATCATCTTCTATCATTTGGATAACGATCAAGTTCTCAGTGTGCTCCCCTTTGATGATAACGAGCAACCCTTCGCGACGCATTGGATCGGGGACGTTGATGTTGACGAATAATCAAGAGTCAGCCAATCCACACTACCTGAGCCAAGGAAGAACCGTTGAACGAGGCCCCTTCAAGTCGTACGCAGAGGGTGGATGGATTCGGGCGCCACGCACCTCTTCAACTTCGGTCACCAGCTACACGTCCGGTTGCGTTGGGTGGTCATAGAGGCTTGCCCAACAAGCCCCTCAGGATATTTCTCATATTTCACATTTTTGAACATTTTCACTCACCAAATACACGTGGACGTGATTTTCGGAAATGTCTGTATGAGCGATCATGGGCAGCTGTTAAGCCTTATGTTCGTAACAGTACAGTATATATGGGGCGGGAACGTGAACATGGGGGGTACTAAACGTATGGGAGGAGTCTTCATTAGGGGATATTCCAACACTCCCATCAAGTTTCAGCCAGGCCGTCAGATTTCAGGATTGAGAAGACATATGTGTCGTCCATGGTCAACCCATCCATTGCTTCGATAACTACGCCGCAACTATATCAGTGCACATTTGGAAAAGATGGGAAAAAAGGTCACCAGTAGGTACTTTGTTCGAGCCATCCGCGGCGCGAACCTGATAATGCTCGCCAACCCATGCAAAGGTATCAGTGGCTGGCCCCTCCTTGTACAATGCATACAGTCGAGGATATCCCTTAAGACTGCGCTCGACCACAGACTGGACGGCTTTAGGCGAACATGCTTCATTCCGAACCCGTTGACCCCCGCCGACCTTTGAAGCTGCTCGCTTATACGAAACCAACGCGCGAGCCTGCTGTGCGACATATGGCCAGTACAGCTGCAAGACGCCGTCAACCGTTTGGTCATCTTTGTCAAGGAGTTGATAATTCGAGAAAAACCATGCGAGCATTTGTCTGCCTCGGAGCCGGGCATAGATGAGCCGTTGTCTTTCAGTGACACCTTCTCCAGGTGAAAGGTAAGACCAGTCGTTCAATACGTTACTGAGCTCCATCAGAGAACACAGTGACATGAGGTCAAGAATTCCGTCAAATGTTTTCAAGTCGGGAAGGTGGCCAGTCAAGTTATCTGTTGGGGGACAAATGCGATTGGAAATATAAAGGATTGAAAGCATTATAAGACTGTACCTTCGTCAACTTGCATGTCGTCGTGATCTTCCGAGATAAAATACAAGTGTTGATGAAAAAATGCCATTATTCGGGTCAACATGATGAAGGCATCATGGGTGTGTTCGGTGTTGGTGATCAAGTTTCCAACGGCAAAGGTATGAAACATACCATAACAGGTGTCGCGAAGAGTTGGTGTCGAATAAAAGTGTCCACCTTTACACACTGAGTTGCGAGCAGTGTAGACGACGTGGGGTGTGTTAGGCCGCATAATGCTTAAACAGTGTTAAAATCCTCATATTGAACGAAGATATGACGGCAAAGTTACAATATGTTTCCCGGTTCCTGAATAATGACCTGCCAGCGCCAGAGATGATTGTTCGGAGATTCCAGGTTAAATTTTCCAAGAAAGATGTTTGTTTTACCGAAGCTTGCAAAATCATTGTCGTGGATGGGAACGGCTACCAACCAGATCTTGACACCAGATTCTGGAGCGATAAAGGTTCCAAATCCGTCACAGTCAATGTGAACCTTGTGAAAGGCATCGGTCGTGGCGCAGAGGCCCCAACGGACCTTGGAGTATGGATAATCGCTGCCGCAGAAGTTCAGATTCTGAGTTGCCTTCCAAGCATGCACGTCAGTAGCAACTGGCTGTTCAAACAAATTTTCAAACGGCATCGGAAAGTCAAGGCCATTCAAGGCCTTTCTGCTCTGTTCCTCTGCGATTTTCAAGAAGTCGCGGAGCGTACCGACCATAAGACCTGCGTCAGGATTCTCATCACTTTTGACCGATTGATCTGACTCTCGTAGATTAGATATCCACAACATTATCAGGCCTGATTCTTTACCTTGAATCATGATGTCTCGTCCCAGAGGAGCCAACTGTCGCAAACCAAACTTATCGAATCCATAACCTGGTTTAGGCCCATCGACAACCAAAATGTGCTGCCTGCGAAATATATCAAGAATTGACCGATGACTCGCTGTCGTGTATTCTTGATAAGTCATAACATGGGCGTAGGGCTTTCCTGTTCTGTCGATCGAACTGTACATTTCGTAAAAGAGCCCCAGATCTTCTTTGAACTTGGCAAAGCTATCAGTTGGACTGGAGTGATCAACAAGATCAATCTTACATGAAATTGGGGATGATAACGGTGGATTTCATTACTTCCTAAGATTGGAAATTCAGCTACACAATGGCCGTGAAATTTCTGATGTTAAGTCAGCGCACAGATCAGACAAGTCGACAAGATAGCATACGTGAACATTGTGTATGAGATCAAGTACCTCCACCCCGATCGTCGGGTCTTTCTGAAGAAAATTAGCTAGTTTGATGGCTATGCGCCTAGACGATGAACATGCTCACATATTCCTTGGCTATGTTGATCCGTTCGCGGTACATGACAGGTGGCTCAACAATCACGATTCCCACTGGAGGTTGAGGCTTGGGTTTGTTCCGCAATTCTCTTGTGGCCTGCCTCTTTGATGAAACCGGGATCAATGTGGTGCTGCGCGGACGCTTATTATAGCTGTTCTTCCAATACCGCATCCGCAGAGCATCTTCATCCTCGCCGATTTGAATGTCATCCTGCTGAGCGCCTTCGTTGTTGCCCTCGAGGGGGCCCGCTGCCGCGACGGGTTGAGGCGATGGATTCCGTGAATTGGAGAGCGTGATGCACGGAGATGGATGGCGAGGGGGTTCATGGTGAGTTAGCAGCCGTGACGATTCATTGCCAGTCGCAGTCATCGATTTGTCAGAAAGAACGTCGTGGCTTTGAGGCGGTAAAGCAGACTGGACTTTTTCTCTGCTCTGTTTCATGGGCCAGGGCAAGGTCAGCGGTTAATACCTTGGAACTGATTGAGGTTGGCATACCAGGGAAGGTCTGCGTCGACGCGACGAAAGTTGAGACTGGGATTTAGCTGAACGCAGATCTGAAGCTGGCGATCGACATTGAGATAGTGGTGATGGAGGTGATTGGCAGCTGGAAGTTGGATGCCGCTGCCCACGGTAATTTAATGTTGGCATTGTTGGCACGGTGACTAGCACATAACGATTAGCTGGGTTGTTTGTCTGGTAAGGATATACCTCATACGGGGTTTGAACCATTGAAGAGCACGACGTTCCGCTTGTTCGGCGATGTGGAGGAGAGCCTTCAACAGCTCTATGAGACGCTCGATGAAGTTCTCCGTATTACCTTGGCATATTTCCCACAACAAGCGCCAGATTAGCTTCTCGGCTTCTAGTATGCTTGCCGGTTTATGGTACCCGAAATCTTTCCAAGCCTATATAAGTTCAAATACGCCATATATCATGGATGAGAACGTGGGTATTCTACCTGTACCAATTTCTTCAGACCAGGAACTCTGACGTGGATCTGTGTAGAAAGCAGAAGGCAGATCGGTGTCGTTGTCAAACAAAGATACAGAGGAGCCCGCAATTCGGATAACTTGTTGGTTTTCTTCCCAAACCAGGCTGCACTGTCGATTCTGTCGGCGACAGTGTGTGGCATATTTTTCAACTTCAACATTGCCTTGAGTTCGTTCTCTAACACCTCCGCAGAATTTGGTAAATCAAGCTGGCCCTAGACATAAAGAACATGAATAAAAACAGGAATAGGTTATTCCGCCAGAGAAAGAAAAACGAACACCAAGAAGGTATCTGAGATGGAAAGCAGCTTTAATAAAGTTAGAAATTGTAGCAAGCGCATTGGTGTCTCGGGCACCAGCACACATCGAGGCATAATGTGCAGGAAGGGAGGACAAATCCATTGTCGCGATGCGACCGCCGCGGTCCCAAAGTAATTGCATGTCTTCCAAACAGGTCACCAAGATGCCCCTCCAATCCGCAAGTTTCTATCACCATGGATTAGATAGCTTTTCATGTGATCATCCAAACTCACAGGGTAGTGGCTGATCACCTCACTGCTCCCTGCCGCGTCATCAGTCGATATCCTAGCGCCATCCCCTCCTTGGTGAATCCAAGACGCAATGTCAATGACTCGGTACGTGAGAAGCAAGCGGATGCTTTCCTCATCACGCTTGCCGTCATCTTTGCCAGCCAAAAATTGAGTCAGTTGGGCGTTGCGTGGGTGAACAACACCCTCTCTCTCTTCTGCATCGATTTTCTGCACAATTTTCTGCGAAACAAGTAGGTCAATTGAAGAACATAGCTTTATTTCATGAATCTACCTTTATACTATCAACATTCTCAATCCTCAAAGCCAAATCGCCCACGTTGTCGTATATTGAAGAGATCCAGGGTAGACTTTGGAATCCCTCAGACTTTCTGCGGTGATTGATGATGATCAGATGAATAATATATGGACCACAATAAATACCGAAGGTAGAATGGAGGGAGCTGCGAATGGATCCTTGTTGGTTGTTGCTCGTTTGAATTGAGGCATCGTGGACTTACAGCACTGTAAACATTCTGCACAGTATTGTTCTGGCTCATCGCGGTGCTTTCTAAACAAATTGTCGATCACCCATTGACAGGTAAAGGTTGAAAGGATGATCGCACGCTTGTTCTTTGATCTTCCAGTGAGACAGCTGGCAGGGGACATTGCGCGGCGGTCTCCCACATCTCGCACAAATAAGCGCAAATTAATTGGAAAACAGGGTGCGCGTCGGGATCCCGACTAAACGAGTAATTATTTGTCTGGGAGGCTGCCCCGCGGGCCACAGCAAATTGCACAATTGACCTGTTTTGCGATTTTTTCTTTTGGTTGCGCGTTGTTGCCACGGCAGCACCTGCCAAAACGGAAAACAAGACAAATGATTTAATTGTGGGATTTGCTGTGCGACACCCAGACAAATACACAATCTCATTACTCGTTTAGCTGGAATCCCGACGGGCTCCCAATTAATTTGCGCTTATTTGTGCGAGATGGTCGGGAGACCGCCCAATGTCCCCTGCCAGCTTTGTGATGAACGTCAAAGTGGAATGGACAGCTCCGGCATTATACTAAAATGTCCTGCGACTCGGCACATGCCGAGATGCGCGGCAGCTTTTTCCTGGTATTTCTTTTGAATGAATCTCGATTCATTGAGATTTGGGCCAGATACTGGTGTCCGTAGAAAAAAGAAAAGAGGAAAGGAAACAAACTCTGTAAGAAACAGAGACTCCAGAGCGTAGACTGCTTACAATGGCTGCACCAAGAGGAATGGTTTGTTTCCTTATTCTCACGTAGATACGCGCAGAAACCACGGCTTGGCCGCCTAAAATGGATTTATTCCTGCTGGGTACTCGCACAGATCTTGTACAGTAGGAATCCATCAGCCGACTCACATAAATCAAAAATTCACGTGCCCATATCTAATCTATGGGTCCTTGGCTAGCGGGCGAGATTTTGGGACTTTGTCGGAAAATTCTTTGATCAAATGAACTTGAGAGTAAAAAAGGCTTGCGCATCATGTGATGCAGCGAAATTTCGCTACGTCACTTGTTGTAAAAGAAGATGCAGAACGTAACTTGTCAGCCCGCATTCTCTCCTCACGATCGGTACAAGTATTAACTTTGCCCAGTCTGTCATGGCGTGGTTTAAAAAAGGTCCTCATAACAACAAACGTCGTCGGGCGTGGTATCGACATCTTGCAGGTCAACATGGTCGTCGACTATGAGCTTCCTCTCATGAACGGGCGAGACAAGAGTGTGGGCGAACGACCTGATATTGAGACTTACATCCGTCGTATTGGTTGGCTCGACTCCCTGACCATAGATAAACTCAGGCTTCCTAATGATCATCATATAGGGCGCGCAGGACGATTCGGTCGCAAAGGTATCTCAATTAACTTTGTCTGTGACAAGGAAACTTGGAATCAGATGGAGCAAATCGACAAAATTTATCGGGAGAAAGATAATCAGGATCGAGACGAATGACCTCGATGAAATGGAAAAGGTGTGTCTCAATCTCCCACTCTGCCGGGGACCGCGCTAATCTCCATGAACAGAAAATTAGAAAGCCTTTGAAGCGAATCACTGTCGGCCTACATGTGTTCCTCGCCAAGTATTTACCGTCGCCATGATCCATCCAGCGTACTTGATTATATCGTTTGTAAAAGACGAGTGATTGGCGACGAGATAAGCGTAAATTCTATTGGCAACGATCGGTGTACATGATTCGATCTATAAAATGCGATCAAGATTGCCTGTGCAAAAGCGATTGCAACAGTCTTAGGGCAATGTCGTTGAGCCAAAGGGGCAAAAAATAAAGAGGCATGTCGACGTACCTCAAAATGGCTCAACGAAATCAATACCTTTCCGACACCCTTCGCTTTGGCTTCAGCCTTCGCGACACCGCGAAGGGTGACAGTCGGAGCATCGGTCTCGGGAACGTCGAGCATTTCAATGCCTTTCAAGGAAGCAGCAGCCCCTTTGGACTTGACGCCGAGCGACATGAAAAAGGCCTCTTTGCCAGCCCAACGAGGGTTGAGATCGGCAATAAGCACTCTCTGCCTCAGTGAAGTTGCGCGATACAAAAGTCGGAATATGAGAGGGGACGGCCGAGATCAACTCTAACAAAGTCTCATTCGATGCATCCAATGTCGCAGCTATTACTGCGGCTGGCGGGATTGGGGTATCTTCCGAGGCAAGCATCGGTATCGGTGTCGACCAAGGTTTGTTTTTATCCACATGTCACGTGAAACCATTATGTTCAATCAAGATATTTGGGCAGTTCGTTTGCAAAGGAGTACACTCCTGAATTCGAGTCGAAGGTTGCCCTCGCCATCGAGTTCAGCAGCACCTTGCCCCCCATCTCGCCGAGGTAAGGAGGATGGTCTTTGATCTTCACGAGCGAGTTCTTGATCATCATATCGCTCATGGCTTTGTAGCATCTTTCAGCTTCGACCAAGTCGTTGAAACCGCTCTTCTCGCGCTGCCTTTTTGGAGCATTGGAACCTACTCATTACGAACAGTACAAGGAACGCACCGGCTGAGATCACTTGAATGACTAGAGGTCGGTTGCAATAAAGTCATCTTTTGCAAGATGTAAGGGCCGCATACCATAACCCCCGCCCGGATACCATCGGTATGAATGGACTTTGACGGGAACACGAGGAAGGTCCTATCCTGAAAGCGAGAGTAGATGTTGCTTTTTCCCATGTCAGATTTGGTGGGCAATAGAGGCGGTTCACTCACTCGCTGCGCCGATTGCTACCCGTCGCGGCGGCGTTGTGTATCAGACCTGCCATTTGCCAAACAGCAGCAGCACCGCCGTGTAAAACTTACTCACGTTGGCATTGGTGCCAGCACCATGGATCGAAAGTACCCCAATATCGTCTGCGGTAGAACTTCCAGCGCCCGCAAGCATGCCATATATCGCTAATGCATGTTCGCCGCGCGCAGAACGTCCAGCTTTACGGCTACAATACAACGCTGGTTAGTAGGAAAGTAGGTATGGTAAAGAGGAACCTTACGTCGACGTCGATGTGAAGGCAAGAATGCCGCGGGCTGGTGCCGTTTTCGCACTCATGACGACATGAACTCCCGCACCCTGAGCTTCCCCGAACTAAGGCGCCAAGAAACAATCTTAACAAGGCTTCGATGTACATACCCCTGCTGGTAAGCGTAAGGGCCAGTATGGGCAAGGGACACGACTCGCGCTCTGGAACCGACTCACGCTACTGTTCCGGGGTTTCGGCCATGTGTCGATGGGTGGGTTCCGGTCGTCTTCTTCAGCAGTGAACATGAGCCTGTGGAAAGAGAGAGAGCCCATGTACGTTGAACTTGGGCGCTGATATAAACCGGACACGTGACCTCAAGCTCCTCCTGCCGTCCTCATCGATCATACTTGGCGTCGAACCACGCCTTATCCTGTCGCAGGATGAGCACAACGGCGCCTTTCCGGACTCGAGGTGGGTAATCCATGACGGAAATGTTCCCCTCTTAACGTCGCAGATATACAACCCGGAAGTGAGTGGGGCTGTCGTCGCAGGCCGTGCTGGAGGGGGGATTATCATCGTGAAACAGCAGTATTATCTGAGCTTGCTGAACCAGCAGCTGCCCTGTGTCGACGAAGCTGGCGGATAATCTGAATGCGGAGATCGTGCTTGGGTAAGTTCAAGTCTCCTCCTGGGTCGACGGTGGCTGATTCGCGGAATAGGTATGTGTGCATGCTCAAGTCGCCCGGCTTATATCGTGTCTGTCTCTTCTATCAAGAGGATCTGATCCAGAACCGAGTCGACATCGTCCACTCCGCTGCCGTTCTCCTTGAGAAGTGCCAGCTTATCAAGTCGACGGCCCGGTTCCAGAGTTTGGAGCTTAACAGTTTCTGCATCTTCTCTTTGTCTCACTTTCTACTCTAGTTTTCATTGTCCTCGCCGACGTGGTCTTCGCGCAGCAGTCCTCTGGGCGGTAAGCCTCTTTCGCTCTGGTCCGGATCACGTTTTGATATAGATATTTCACAGTATTATCTGGGCCATATTCGACATCTGTTTGAACCGCGGTTGGACTGTTCCGCCTAGGGCCCCTCCACAATGGTTGAGAAGCGAACGTATGCTCCGTATTTTGGCGGTTTACGAGCACATGATTGATGATTGTTTTCCTCACTAGTTTTCTGATCCCTTTTCATCTAGGATGCGGCGTGGACGTATTTTTACCGACGGATGACTCAGAATCTGAACTACTACCACCTGCAGCCATCAACACCTGTCTAGCCATCTTTCGGAGTTCGTCGAGAATGGCCTTGCCAACTCCAAGTACACCGCAATTGGTAGGTTGCTCCTGACAATATTACAATTGGTCCGCCTTATCCGCAGAGGATCAGATGGATGTCTCTGCGCTGAACCTCGGAATGGTCGCTGCGTACTACAACATCTCCTGTGAGCTTACTCTAGAATGTTTGACCCTTTTAGCTGCTAACTTCGATACCGTGGAGGTCGATACGCTATCTTTGAAGGAGCGTACGAAGTTGAAGGGCCTTCTCGAGGTTGTGTCATCCTCGGCCAAGTTTGAGTTCGTCGACATGGAGATACGCTTCTGCGTCGCATCTACGACCGAGTTCAGGTCAAGTTGGATCCTGCCAACTTTGAAGCACCTCACTTCAAGACGTTCCTATTCTCGTCTTGAACCAAAAAAGAGGATGAATCCAAGACGGAGATCATCCCTTTCGGTACGAGTGTGATTGTCGTTCCACCACCCGATATTTGACCCTGGCTTTCCAGCGCGCATCTAAATAATGCCTGTCCTCCAAGACGCAATAGACATCGGCCGTGGAAATATACGATGAAGTTACCAAACATCAATACAAGACAATCGTCAACGGGAGCTTACCACAAGATAATTTTGTCGTCGACGATGGTGCGGGGCTCCATGGGTGATGGCAGAGAAGATTTCGGAGAAGAAAATGAGTCCAAGGGAAGAGTTCGGAAAGCCCACGTGGTCGAGCTCGACGGTGCCGTGCAATCGTGCTCAATCGCGCTTGCAGCGAAGAGGGATGAGAAGAGCAAGAGCTATGTCTACGCTTTTGGGCGGTATGGACGACCTCACAGCCCCGTCCTCTGCATATCGCGAGTAAAATATCCCCCAAACGAAAGCCCTATCTCCTCATTTATCCGCTGCGACTCCTCCACGTATCACAGGCGGTCCTCGTTCGGGGACATGTCGTCCGATAGCCTCGTTGAAGATGGCATACCGGCCCCCAGCGACGACATATATTTCAGTCCCAAGAAGCGCCCCGTCCATGCCAGCGATCGACCGCCAGAATGGCCCAGCTTGATGTCACCAGTGACTACCATTCAGCGGCGGACATGTCTTTTGATGACCTTGATATGGACGCGTTCATGGATGTCGAAAAGCAGAGCCGGTGGATATCACGATCGATAAGAAGCCAAAGCCCAGGACCTGCCAGAACAAGACGCAAAACCGTCGTG
Source organism: Entoloma clypeatum (assembly GCA_963565915.1). Taxonomy (NCBI): domain Eukaryota; kingdom Fungi; phylum Basidiomycota; class Agaricomycetes; order Agaricales; family Entolomataceae; genus Entoloma; species Entoloma clypeatum. Next base: position 976,413 of record OY751486.1, on the reverse strand, counting down.
GTTGACAGTTTATGATGGACTTGCAGTGGCGGCGGAAGATACGCTTGGACCTTTGGCCGCATCGCCTTCGTCATCCGTCAAAACCAGCAACATTTCAGCTTTGGAGCCCGACAGCTCCCTGCGCTTCTTCTGGCTCGATTACCTGGAGCACGAAGGCGAGCTTTGTTACTTCGTTGGCAAACTGAAAGACAAGATCTTCGGCGCGTGAGTTTCATGCTGCGTCACTGTGGAGAACATTCAACGGAATCTGTACATTCTGCCACGTGAATGACCCGTTGAATCCGACGAAGAGGCAACGTGTGCGACCCAAACATCGTGCCGACGCAGAGAGATGCGTACGGTGACTAAGGTTGTTCGCGGATTCAATGGTAGCTGTCTATGTCTTCCCCTCGATGCCCAATCCTCACCCTTTTCTTTACTTTGCAGAGCCTCCAATTCCGATGACTGCTGAAATCCCAAACATTGCCCAGATCTTTGGTACTAATACGAACACCTTTGAGATTCTAGTTCTCAAACCGAAGATTATGGGTCCTTGCTGGCTGGAGATCAAGAATCCGCAGGTTGACAACAAAGGGGTGAGTGTACTCTTCTCGTTGTCTTCCTCTCGGCGTCATCCTCGCATTAGGTTTGAGGTATCCTGGTGCAAACTTGAAGCCGCCGTTACCGATCCGAAAGACAGCAAGCCGCTCCCCGAGACCGATTCTAATGCACCCAAGGAGTTGCCCTCATCAGTTTGAGTGTCCGTACGATCATAAACCACCACGAGAACAAACGGGAAATTGTCTGCGCGACGGCGCAGATATGCCATAATAGTATGTCCCATTCCCTACCGTTGATCCACCCACTCACCTCGTACATCACCAAGGGGCCATCGACAACCCAACCCTCCTGGAAATGCTGCCCTGTACGGGCAATGCTTTCGTTCGCCCTTTTGAACGGTTCCCTCCAAACTTTGAGACGCAAGCGAAGTTTGAATGGCGGCGGCCTTATCTCCCCCGTGAAGAACGAGCGTATGCTCCTTTCAGTATGTCAAATCGTCTCACATCCATATTCCACATCCAAGCCAATATATCTTCCTCTCAATGACGCTTCATAAAGCTAATCCAGACATTATAGTTGGTCGCGAGTTGTTAAGTCCTTTCACTCAAGTTCTCTATGCAGACGCAGACTCTGTCTTTATCAATTCTGGTGTTTTCGGAGGCTTTCAGGATATCTGCGGAGCTCAAGAAGGCCGCCAACGATCGATACAAGCTTCTGGACATTGATTTGGATGGGGTGTTCCAGCGACTGCTACTTTTGCAAAAGACGAAATATGCTGCGATCAAGGTCGAAGATGGGTCTAGGGCTTCGTCGGAGATGAAAGGTTGGGACATGGGGCGTCGTGAGTGTTGTGCGTTTTTCAAAAATGCGTCGCAGTAAGTCAACCCATCTTCTGATATGGACGAGATACTAAAGGCTCTGCAGATATGTTTTTGAGCAAATACTCACCCAGTGGATGGTAAGGTTCCTCGCGGTCGAGTTGAGTGGGAAGCTGGACTCCTTGACGACGCAATCAACCATATGGTGTTCAACTTGAGAGATAAGTAACATCCAGCGGCGAGGGAAGCTGCGGAGTTGAATAGGACGATTTCTTGGCCGCCAACATGTTGCGCGAGTTTCGGTGAGTTATGCGTCTTGCCGCCCTCGGGGAGAGTTCATGTCTGACGAGGAGATTCTTCAGGACTCCCGCGAACGGCATTATCGAAATGACGGAGCTCACGTTGGATAGCGATTTGAACCAATCGCAGAGGGAGAGTCGCCGTTTGCAGCCGTTGCTCTTGATCTCAAATTTTGCGTGGCTCCCTTGTCAGACCTCCCTAAAATTACATTGAAATTTACTGAATGTAACGACAGCGTAAGTTTTGGTCGAATTTTCATCTTCTTACCTTTCCAGTGTGAATGATGAAGTGCTGAAAGATGGTGTGACTCGAGATCGTTCCCTCGCAGGCTGATGCAGTATTCTCTCGTCCCATGTTTTCTGCCCACTCCTTTGCTTCCAAGACCTGTTTTACGCGTAGATTTGACCAACCTAGTCAGTAGGTGGAATATATTGAATTCTGTGGTTACAGGTCAGGCATGATACATGGTGAGTGCTACTTACAGATGGTGATATATTGAGACCCTCAATATATCCTGGCCTTGGGATTTTTCTTTTTGAATCAATTGAACAAATTTGAATTGATTGGTTTTTACAGAGATGTGGTCCATATTTGGTTTGGAAGTACATCTTGCAAAAGATGACTTTATTGCAACCGACCTCTAGTCATTCAAGTGATCTCAGCCGGTGCGTTCCTTGTACTGTTCGTAATGAGTAGGTTCCAATGCTCCAAAAAGGCAGCGCGAGAAGAGCGGTTTCAACGACTTGGTCGAAGCTGAAAGATGCTACAAAGCCATGAGCGATATGATGATCAAGAACTCGCTCGTGAAGATCAAAGACCATCCTCCTTACCTCGGCGAGATGGGGGGCAAGGTGCTGCTGAACTCGATGGCGAGGGCAACCTTCGACTCGAATTCAGGAGTGTACTCCTTTGCAAACGAACTGCCCAACAAAGTCTCATTCGATGCATCCAATGTCGCAGCTATTACTGCGGCTGGCGGGATTGGGGTATCTTCCGAGGCAAGCATCGGTATCGGTGTCGACCAAGGTTTGTTTTTATCCACATGTCACGTGAAACCATTATGTTCAATCAAGATATTTAGAGTTGATCTCGGCCGTCCCCTCTCATATTCCGACTTTTGTATCGCGCAACTTCACTGAGGCAGAGAGTGCTTATTGCCGATCTCAACCCTCGTTGGGCTGGCAAAGAGGCCTTTTTCATGTCGCTCGGCGTCAAGTCCAAAGGGGCTGCTGCTTCCTTGAAAGGCATTGAAATGCTCGACGTTCCCGAGACCGATGCTCCGACTGTCACCCTTCGCGGTGTCGCGAAGGCTGAAGCCAAAGCGAAGGGTGTCGGAAAGGTATTGATTTTGTTGAGCCATTTTGAGGTACGTCGACATGCCTCTTTATTTTTTGCCCCTTTGGCTCAACGACATTGCCCTAAGACTGTTGCAATCGCTTTTGCACAGGCAATCTTGATCGCATTTTATAGATCGAATCATGTACGCCGATCGTTGCCAATAGAATTTACGCTTATCTCGTCGCCAATCACTCGTCTTTTACAAACGATATAATCAAGTACGCTGGATGGATCATGGCGACGGTAAATACTTGGCGAGGAACACATGTAGGCCGACAGTGATTCGCTTCAAAGGCTTTCTAATTTTCTGTTCATGGAGATTAGCGCGGTCCTCGGCAGAGTGGGAGATTGAGACGCACCTTTTCCATTTCATCGAGGTCATTCGGCTCGATCCTGATTATCTTTCTCCCGATAAATTTCTCGATTTGCTCCATCTGATTCCGAGTTTCCAGCTGCTGCAATGTCACTTCTCACGGGGTGACGAGAAGTTGCGCCTTTTTTTTTTCCTTCTCGACTAACAGGCGATCATACGCATGTGCTCTCATACACGAATTTCGGATTGTTGGCGATCGGCCGGACGAAGATACAGAGACACATTTATCCCCCCATCTTTGGTTATTTGAGCCACCTCATTTCGCGAAAAGCTTCCCCGAATCCTCGCTTTACAACTTCGACGATTTTTATGTGAATAAATAATGTACTGATCCGACCACTTCAGCCTGCCATAATTTTGTGACAGATTTTGACCGTTTCTTCGCCTTTTCAAAGGGTCCAGTGACGTGTGACAAGAAGCAAATTTCTTCAAGAATACCTCCGAAAAGGCTAGAATCAGGCAGCGAAATCTTTGGGAAAAACTTCTTCAAATCTCCCAGGCTCTCTGTGACACGTGACAGAAGAAATGGTTGGATCAGTACAGTACATTGATCACCACACATTCGAAAGGATCACTTCCTTGCAGAATCATTTCTTGTCTCATTAAAATGGTATGTATCAGTAATATCATTAATTCTTTTGCTTGGAATCAAATTCAACCTTGATTGAACCTGTGTATTGCACCTCTTCTATCAATCTCAAATTTGACTCAGAATACTTATACTGTAGTATTACAACTGTAGGTTCACATAACGCATAACACGGGGTCGTGAACTGAACCTATATGACCCTCGTAACACATAACATACCTCCATGAATATGTTCCAAAAGTAACATATTATTTATTTTTTCTGACTACCAAATGCCAGAGGCTCTAGTGCTTGGGATTTGGTGTTTCCCTGAGTCTGAATGCCATTTTTGGTTTGAATAGTGACAGGGTGGAATTTTTAAAGCCTTCAGGAGCACAAATCGAGCGATTTCCAGTCCAATCCAGTCATCTACTTAAAACATCATACAACCCATTTCACATCTTTTCCTTTCAATTACTAAGCTTACTAAGCTTACTCACTTCCAATACCCAAGTACTCCTGCACCTCTTCATTGCTGACATAATCAATCTCAAATTTGACTCAGAATACTTATATACTTCAATACAAACTATTTCCCAGTTTCTAATAGACCTTACAGTTCAGTAATCCCGCACACCCCCTAATCACACTCGGAATTATGTACAAAGTCCAATACAAACCATTTCAGTCCTTTCACTTTCTCAAATTAGCTTCAAAAGTCCAATCCAGTCATCTACTTAAAACATCATACAACCCATTTCACATCTTTTCCTTTCAATTACTAAGCTTACTAAGCTTACTCACTTCCAATACCCAAGTACTCCTGCACCTCTTCATTGCTGACATAATCAATCTCAAATTTGACTCAGAATACTTATATACTTCAATACAAACTATTTCCCAGTTTCTAATAGACCTTACAGTTCAGTAATCCCGCACACCCCCTAATCACACTCGGAATTATGTACAAAGTCCAATACAAACCATTTCAGTCCTTTCACTTTCTCAAATTAGCTTCAAAAGTCCAATCCAGTCATCTACTTAAAACATCATACAACCCATTTCACATCTTTTCCTTTCAATTACTAAGCTTACTAAGCTTACTCACTTCCAATACCCAAGTACTCCTGCACCTCTTCATTGCTGACATAATCAATCTCAAATTTGACTCAGAATACTTATATACTTCAATACAAACTATTTCCCAGTTTCTAATAGACCTTACAGTTCAGTAATCCCGCACACCCCCTAATCACACTCGGAATTATGTACAAAGTCCAATACAAACCATTTCAGTCCTTTCACTTTCTCAAATTAGCTTCAAAAGTCCAATCCAGTCATCTACTTAAAACATCATACAACCCATTTCACATCTTTTCCTTTCAATTACTAAGCTTACTAAGCTTACTCACTTCCAATACCCAAGTACTCCTGCACCTCTTCATTGCTGACATAATCAATCTCAAATTTGACTCAGAATACTTATATACTTCAATACAAACTATTTCCCAGTTTCTAATAGACCTTACAGTTCAGTAATCCCGCACACCCCCTAATCACACTCGGAATTATGTACAAAGTCCAATACAAACCATTTCAGTCCTTTCACTTTCTCAAATTAGCTTCAAAAGTCCAATCCAGTCATCTACTTAAAACATCATACAACCCATTTCACATCTTTTCCTTTCAATTACTAAGCTTACTAAGCTTACTCACTTCCAATACCCAAGTACTCCTGCACCTCTTCATTGCTGACATAATCAATCTCAAATTTGACTCAGAATACTTATATACTTCAATACAAACTATTTCCCAGTTTCTAATAGACCTTACAGTTCAGTAATCCCGCACACCCCCTAATCACACTCGGAATTATGTACAAAGTCCAATACAAACCATTTCAGTCCTTTCACTTTCTCAAATTAGCTTCAAAAGTCCAATCCAGTCATCTACTTAAAACATCATACAACCCATTTCACATCTTTTCCTTTCAATTACTAAGCTTACTAAGCTTACTCACTTCCAATACCCAAGTACTCCTGCACCTCTTCATTGCTGACATAATCAATCTCAAATTTGACTCAGAATACTTATATACTTCAATACAAACTATTTCCCAGTTTCTAATAGACCTTACAGTTCAGTAATCCCGCACACCCCCTAATCACACTCGGAATTATGTACAAAGTCCAATACAAACCATTTCAGTCCTTTCACTTTCTCAAATTAGCTTCAAAAGTCCAATCCAGTCATCTACTTAAAACATCATACAACCCATTTCACATCTTTTCCTTTCAATTACTAAGCTTACTAAGCTTACTCACTTCCAATACCCAAGTACTCCTGCACCTCTTCATTGCTGACATAATCAATCTCAAATTTGACTCAGAATACTTATATACTTCAATACAAACTATTTCCCAGTTTCTAATAGACCTTACAGTTCAGTAATCCCGCACACCCCCTAATCACACTCGGAATTATGTACAAAGTCCAATACAAACCATTTCAGTCCTTTCACTTTCTCAAATTAGCTTCAAAAGTCCAATCCAGTCATCTACTTAAAACATCATACAACCCATTTCACATCTTTTCCTTTCAATTACTAAGCTTACTAAGCTTACTCACTTCCAATACCCAAGTACTCCTGCACCTCTTCATTGCTGACATAATCAATCTCAAATTTGACTCAGAATACTTATATACTTCAATACAAACTATTTCCCAGTTTCTAATAGACCTTACAGTTCAGTAATCCCGCACACCCCCTAATCACACTCGGAATTATGTACAAAGTCCAATACAAACCATTTCAGTCCTTTCACTTTCTCAAATTAGCTTCAAAAGTCCAATCCAGTCATCTACTTAAAACATCATACAACCCATTTCACATCTTTTCCTTTCAATTACTAAGCTTACTAAGCTTACTCACTTCCAATACCCAAGTACTCCTGCACCTCTTCATTGCTGACATAATCAATCTCAAATTTGACTCAGAATACTTATATACTTCAATACAAACTATTTCCCAGTTTCTAATAGACCTTACAGTTCAGTAATCCCGCACACCCCCTAATCACACTCGGAATTATGTACAAAGTCCAATACAAACCATTTCAGTCCTTTCACTTTCTCAAATTAGCTTCAAAAGTCCAATCCAGTCATCTACTTAAAACATCATACAACCCATTTCACATCTTTTCCTTTCAATTACTAAGCTTACTAAGCTTACTCACTTCCAATACCCAAGTACTCCTGCACCTCTTCATTGCTGACATAATCAATCTCAAATTTGACTCAGAATACTTATATACTTCAATACAAACTATTTCCCAGTTTCTAATAGACCTTACAGTTCAGTAATCCCGCACACCCCCTAATCACACTCGGAATTATGTACAAAGTCCAATACAAACCATTTCAGTCCTTTCACTTTCTCAAATTAGCTTCAAAAGTCCAATCCAGTCATCTACTTAAAACATCATACAACCCATTTCACATCTTTTCCTTTCAATTACTAAGCTTACTAAGCTTACTCACTTCCAATACCCAAGTACTCCTGCACCTCTTCATTGCTGACATAATCAATCTCAAATTTGACTCAGAATACTTATATACTTCAATACAAACTATTTCCCAGTTTCTAATAGACCTTACAGTTCAGTAATCCCGCACACCCCCTAATCACACTCGGAATTATGTACAAAGTCCAATACAAACCATTTCAGTCCTTTCACTTTCTCAAATTAGCTTCAAAAGTCCAATCCAGTCATCTACTTAAAACATCATACAACCCATTTCACATCTTTTCCTTTCAATTACTAAGCTTACTAAGCTTACTCACTTCCAATACCCAAGTACTCCTGCACCTCTTCATTGCTGACATAATCAATCTCAAATTTGACTCAGAATACTTATATACTTCAATACAAACTATTTCCCAGTTTCTAATAGACCTTACAGTTCAGTAATCCCGCACACCCCCTAATCACACTCGGAATTATGTACAAAGTCCAATACAAACCATTTCAGTCCTTTCACTTTCTCAAATTAGCTTCAAAAGTCCAATCCAGTCATCTACTTAAAACATCATACAACCCATTTCACATCTTTTCCTTTCAATTACTAAGCTTACTAAGCTTACTCACTTCCAATACCCAAGTACTCCTGCACCTCTTCATTGCTGACATAATCAATCTCAAATTTGACTCAGAATACTTATATACTTCAATACAAACTATTTCCCAGTTTCTAATAGACCTTACAGTTCAGTAATCCCGCACACCCCCTAATCACACTCGGAATTATGTACAAAGTCCAATACAAACCATTTCAGTCCTTTCACTTTCTCAAATTAGCTTCAAAAGTCCAATCCAGTCATCTACTTAAAACATCATACAACCCATTTCACATCTTTTCCTTTCAATTACTAAGCTTACTAAGCTTACTCACTTCCAATACCCAAGTACTCCTGCACCTCTTCATTGCTGACATAATCAATCTCAAATTTGACTCAGAATACTTATATACTTCAATACAAACTATTTCCCAGTTTCTAATAGACCTTACAGTTCAGTAATCCCGCACACCCCCTAATCACACTCGGAATTATGTACAAAGTCCAATACAAACCATTTCAGTCCTTTCACTTTCTCAAATTAGCTTCAAAAGTCCAATCCAGTCATCTACTTAAAACATCATACAACCCATTTCACATCTTTTCCTTTCAATTACTAAGCTTACTAAGCTTACTCACTTCCAATACCCAAGTACTCCTGCACCTCTTCATTGCTGACATAATCAATCTCAAATTTGACTCAGAATACTTATATACTTCAATACAAACTATTTCCCAGTTTCTAATAGACCTTACAGTTCAGTAATCCCGCACACCCCCTAATCACACTCGGAATTATGTACAAAGTCCAATACAAACCATTTCAGTCCTTTCACTTTCTCAAATTAGCTTCAAAAGTCCAATCCAGTCATCTACTTAAAACATCATACAACCCATTTCACATCTTTTCCTTTCAATTACTAAGCTTACTAAGCTTACTCACTTCCAATACCCAAGTACTCCTGCACCTCTTCATTGCTGACATAATCAATCTCAAATTTGACTCAGAATACTTATATACTTCAATACAAACTATTTCCCAGTTTCTAATAGACCTTACAGTTCAGTAATCCCGCACACCCCCTAATCACACTCGGAATTATGTACAAAGTCCAATACAAACCATTTCAGTCCTTTCACTTTCTCAAATTAGCTTCAAAAGTCCAATCCAGTCATCTACTTAAAACATCATACAACCCATTTCACATCTTTTCCTTTCAATTACTAAGCTTACTAAGCTTACTCACTTCCAATACCCAAGTACTCCTGCACCTCTTCATTGCTGACATAATCAATCTCAAATTTGACTCAGAATACTTATATACTTCAATACAAACTATTTCCCAGTTTCTAATAGACCTTACAGTTCAGTAATCCCGCACACCCCCTAATCACACTCGGAATTATGTACAAAGTCCAATACAAACCATTTCAGTCCTTTCACTTTCTCAAATTAGCTTCAAAAGTCCAATCCAGTCATCTACTTAAAACATCATACAACCCATTTCACATCTTTTCCTTTCAATTACTAAGCTTACTAAGCTTACTCACTTCCAATACCCAAGTACTCCTGCACCTCTTCATTGCTGACATAATCAATCTCAAATTTGACTCAGAATACTTATATACTTCAATACAAACTATTTCCCAGTTTCTAATAGACCTTACAGTTCAGTAATCCCGCACACCCCCTAATCACACTCGGAATTATGTACAAAGTCCAATACAAACCATTTCAGTCCTTTCACTTTCTCAAATTAGCTTCAAAAGTCCAATCCAGTCATCTACTTAAAACATCATACAACCCATTTCACATCTTTTCCTTTCAATTACTAAGCTTACTAAGCTTACTCACTTCCAATACCCAAGTACTCCTGCACCTCTTCATTGCTGACATAATCAATCTCAAATTTGACTCAGAATACTTATATACTTCAATACAAACTATTTCCCAGTTTCTAATAGACCTTACAGTTCAGTAATCCCGCACACCCCCTAATCACACTCGGAATTATGTACAAAGTCCAATACAAACCATTTCAGTCCTTTCACTTTCTCAAATTAGCTTCAAAAGTCCAATCCAGTCATCTACTTAAAACATCATACAACCCATTTCACATCTTTTCCTTTCAATTACTAAGCTTACTAAGCTTACTCACTTCCAATACCCAAGTACTCCTGCACCTCTTCATTGCTGACATAATCAATCTCAAATTTGACTCAGAATACTTATATACTTCAATACAAACTATTTCCCAGTTTCTAATAGACCTTACAGTTCAGTAATCCCGCACACCCCCTAATCACACTCGGAATTATGTACAAAGTCCAATACAAACCATTTCAGTCCTTTCACTTTCTCAAATTAGCTTCAAAAGTCCAATCCAGTCATCTACTTAAAACATCATACAACCCATTTCACATCTTTTCCTTTCAATTACTAAGCTTACTAAGCTTACTCACTTCCAATACCCAAGTACTCCTGCACCTCTTCATTGCTGACATAATCAATCTCAAATTTGACTCAGAATACTTATATACTTCAATACAAACTATTTCCCAGTTTCTAATAGACCTTACAGTTCAGTAATCCCGCACACCCCCTAATCACACTCGGAATTATGTACAAAGTCCAATACAAACCATTTCAGTCCTTTCACTTTCTCAAATTAGCTTCAAAAGTCCAATCCAGTCATCTACTTAAAACATCATACAACCCATTTCACATCTTTTCCTTTCAATTACTAAGCTTACTAAGCTTACTCACTTCCAATACCCAAGTACTCCTGCACCTCTTCATTGCTGACATAATCAATCTCAAATTTGACTCAGAATACTTATATACTTCAATACAAACTATTTCCCAGTTTCTAATAGACCTTACAGTTCAGTAATCCCGCACACCCCCTAATCACACTCGGAATTATGTACAAAGTCCAATACAAACCATTTCAGTCCTTTCACTTTCTCAAATTAGCTTCAAAAGTCCAATCCAGTCATCTACTTAAAACATCATACAACCCATTTCACATCTTTTCCTTTCAATTACTAAGCTTACTAAGCTTACTCACTTCCAATACCCAAGTACTCCTGCACCTCTTCATTGCTGACATAATCAATCTCAAATTTGACTCAGAATACTTATATACTTCAATACAAACTATTTCCCAGTTTCTAATAGACCTTACAGTTCAGTAATCCCGCACACCCCCTAATCACACTCGGAATTATGTACAAAGTCCAATACAAACCATTTCAGTCCTTTCACTTTCTCAAATTAGCTTCAAAAGTCCAATCCAGTCATCTACTTAAAACATCATACAACCCATTTCACATCTTTTCCTTTCAATTACTAAGCTTACTAAGCTTACTCACTTCCAATACCCAAGTACTCCTGCACCTCTTCATTGCTGACATAATCAATCTCAAATTTGACTCAGAATACTTATATACTTCAATACAAACTATTTCCCAGTTTCTAATAGACCTTACAGTTCAGTAATCCCGCACACCCCCTAATCACACTCGGAATTATGTACAAAGTCCAATACAAACCATTTCAGTCCTTTCACTTTCTCAAATTAGCTTCAAAAGTCCAATCCAGTCATCTACTTAAAACATCATACAACCCATTTCACATCTTTTCCTTTCAATTACTAAGCTTACTAAGCTTACTCACTTCCAATACCCAAGTACTCCTGCACCTCTTCATTGCTGACATAATCAATCTCAAATTTGACTCAGAATACTTATATACTTCAATACAAACTATTTCCCAGTTTCTAATAGACCTTACAGTTCAGTAATCCCGCACACCCCCTAATCACACTCGGAATTATGTACAAAGTCCAATACAAACCATTTCAGTCCTTTCACTTTCTCAAATTAGCTTCAAAAGTCCAATCCAGTCATCTACTTAAAACATCATACAACCCATTTCACATCTTTTCCTTTCAATTACTAAGCTTACTAAGCTTACTCACTTCCAATACCCAAGTACTCCTGCACCTCTTCATTGCTGACATAATCAATCTCAAATTTGACTCAGAATACTTATATACTTCAATACAAACTATTTCCCAGTTTCTAATAGACCTTACAGTTCAGTAATCCCGCACACCCCCTAATCACAGAATACTTGCTACAGTTTTATATTTGTACTTGTTTGGCCATCCCATATAATATAAACATGTATAAACAACATAAACATTCCAGCCCAGGATTGTGAATATCATATATAAGGATCTGATGAGTATAGCAATCAGGACCTTGAAATATGTGCAAAACACACTGGTTCACAGATGTTGAAACCAATGTGTGTCTCAACTCATGCATATCATAATACATATGGTGATCTGAAGGCTATACTCAATAGATTCTTTTGGGGGTCTTTTGTATATCCAAGGTATACATGATCAATGTATTTACCCACCTCCTCATCACTCTTTGTCATAATTTTGTTCAACATCATTCAATCCTTTAGATAGAAAGGCACATGACCTCCATTTCTCATCCTTGCATTCCATAGATAGAATCACTCCAGTGGCGAAGTCCGATGCGTCTGATTCTACTCTCAAATTTTGATCCGGATTGGGGGATACTAATATGGGTGCTTCCGTGAATAATTTCTTTAGCGTATCAAACACTTTCTCCTGTTCCTCTTTCCAATTCCAGATTTTTCCTTCCTTGTTAATTTATGTAATGGCCCTGCCACTTTAGAAAAGTCTTTGCAAATCTCCGATAGAAATTGGCCAATCCTAGGAACGACTGGACTTCCTTGACTTTCATTGGTCTCAGCCATTGTTTGATAGCATCTACCTTCGAAGGGTCCATTCGGATTTTGTCTTTCCCAATAATTAACCCTAAGAACTCTATTTTGTCTCTGTCAAAGAAACATTTTCCAGGTTTTAAGAATAAGTCATTTTCCTGTAATCTTTTTAGAATTTCCTCCACGATTTTACTGTGTCCTTTTTCTCCTTCAGTTGCTACCAATATATCGTTGATATAGATAACTAGGTCTCCTTGATCAATCAAGTCTCTAAATATGTCATTCATCATAGCTTGAAACATGCTTGGAGAATTATTTAATCCGAAGAACATAACCGTTGGTTCGAAGGCTCCATCCAGGATTGTAAATGCCACCTTCCACTCATTTCCTTCCTTGATGCGCACATTGTTGTACCCCCATCTGAGATCCATCTTGGTAAACCTTTTCTTTCTCTTTAATTTATTGATCAATTCCAGAATCAATGGGAGTGGATAATTATTGCGAACAGTCCAGCTGTTAATATGTCAGTAATCCTGCACCATTCTTTTCTTTCCATCTTTTTTGGGTATAAAGAACACTGGCAAAGTTTGCGGTGACTTGGTAGGTTGGATATATCCTTTGCGCAACTGATCATTTACAAATTCAGATACTTCTTTCCTTTCATCCGGCAATAGGGGATAGACTTTGGCCTTTTTTGGTACAAAATCTGGCTTTAGATCTATGGCATGATCCCATGGCTTTCTGACCGGTAACCTGTTATGGACTATACGCTATGTTGATGACCTCGTCATTCTTTTTACTCATCAGCCTGTCTCGGCGCCCTCTTACTTATTCACTATGACACAGCATCTCCTTTCTCTCACTTTGCTCCCGCGTTGACTCGCCTTCCACAGTAGTATTACTCACTCTGCAGTCAGCTTACTCATTGTACATAGCATTCCGCAGTCGCCTTACTCATGCGCACTGCCTTTCTATAGTACTGACTTATCTGCTATCACCTATAGTCAGTCCCTATATAAACCTCTTGTACTATAGTAGATTCCTTAGAAACATTGCTCCTATGCCACTTCAATGCCGAGATCACAGTTTCTCTCAAATCAGTCACCTATATCCACAAGTACATCAGAAAGGGAACAGACAAAGCAACAGTCCAAATTTCTGCTGAAGGTGGTAACCAGCAGCGAAATGAAATCAAGGAGTTCCTCGATGCCTGCTATGTGTCTGCCTCTGAGGCATGTTGGAGGTTGTTTGAGTTTGGCATGCATGACATATCCCCCACTGTCTACCGCCTTCCTGTCCATCTGCCCAACTGCCGGATGATCTACTACAATGATGATGACAATGTGGATGAGGTCTTATGTCGCTCTAATATTGACATGACACCCTTGACTGCATGGTTCAAAGCAAATCAGCGGGAGGTAGTGTTTGAGGGTTCGGTTCAGTTCAGTTTTTTGCCTCCGAGGGGCATAGACCGAGACTGAGACCAGTCTTCATATATGACAAAAGGGCAAAAAACTGGACTGGACCACTCAGGACTGGACCATCGGACCCATGGATGGTGGACCGAACCGGTCTGGACCGGTCAGAACCGGTTGAGTGGGTCGATTAATTATACATCGTGGCTAAATATATATACATATGGGAGTGGTAGCCGTTGGGCATGAACGGAGGCTGTTCAACATGTTGGGCGTGAGTCGGCGCTGTTGGGCGTGATTTGGCGGCTTTGGGCATGATTTGGCGGCTTTGGGTGTGAGTGGAGGCTGTTGGGCGCAATAGGGGGCATTGGGCATGGGTGGATGCCGTTGGGGGTGGGTGGAGGCGTGGGGCACGAGTGGAGGCCGTTGGGCACAGGAGGGGCCGTTGGGCACGAGTCGACGCCGTTGGGCGTGGGTGGAGGCATTGGGCGTGAACAGAGGCCGTTGGGCACTAGAGGGGGCAATAGCGGGCGGTTGGCCACAAGTGGTGGTTGTTAGCCATGAGTGGTGGGCGTTAGGCGGAGGTGGTTGTTAAGTAGGTGAAAAGTCGGAGCTTCGTCGGAGTCCGTCGGAGGTTGGACATAGGACTGGGACCAGAGCAGAACTCCGGAAATGCGGAGGAACGACGAAGGGGAGGGACGTGGCTTCAACATGTGTGTTGCGCCACCGTTTGTTGGATAAGGTGTCCCAATTTCAGGAGGTCGGAGGAGAGGTCGGAGGTGCGGAGGTCCTCGGAGAGATCTCAGTGAGAGACACGTTGACATGGAAGTGGTCGGACGACATCAGATTTGTGACTCGGACACAGTACTGAGCTCGTTGAAGGGTAACTGTTATGCTTAACAAACCGTTCCAAGGTTCGGGCAGAGTATGCAGGAAAGTGGAAAGGCGAAGAGCAATGTGATTGCTAAATCTAAGGAATCTACTACAGTACAAGAGGTTTATATAGGTACTGACTATAGGCGGTAGCGGATGAGTCAGTACTGCGGAAGGCAGTGCGCATGAGTAAGGCGACTGCGGACGGCTATGTACAATGAGTCATACATACTGCGGAGCTGAGTAAAGCTACTGCGGAATGAGTCAGAGCGGTAGTGAAGGGAATGGAAATAGATGTTGCGACATAATGTATTCGTAAGAGGGCGCCGAGCCGGGCCGATAAGTAAAAATGATGACGTCGTCCGCATACCGTAGAGTCCATAACATGTTCCCCTCTTTAAGCTCTGTGTCCTCACAGAGTCATTGTCCCCATCCCTCGTTGTTGCCGGGATCGGACCAGTTCGGGCTCTCCTTGAGGCTCCAATCATATATCAACTCCTCGTTGATGGCAACGGCGAGTTCAAGGCCTTTGATAGCCAGCCGAATACGCCGATTTTCGATCACGAGGGTGCTGGTGTAATTTCCGAGAATTTGTTTCTCCTCGGAACTCGGGGCGACGGGGAGGTTGGACAGCGGGTGAAGCTGGATATGCATTTGGCGATGAAGGAGGTCGGCAAGGGAGGTTTCTAGGGCATGGATTTGGTCTCTCATGGAGAGTGCTTCGTTCATGAGGGCGGCGATGGCGGGGTTGATGTCGGTGGTGGAGGTGGAGGTAACGGTGGTGTTGGACATGGCGGTGAGGATGGTTGAGAGATAGAAGAAGAAGGGGGAGGCTATATTGGGCAGGGAAAAGACTAGAGCGGGGAACTTGGTGTGTGGTTGACTGATGAGGTCGATACTGTTATGGATTTCGAACACTGTCTTTTATCGTGGGCGAGACGGGTTCTGCCGATGGAAATCACGGATCAAGTCTTGAGCGTTCTGAACATTAGCTTGAGGTTCCCATGTGTTCTCTTCTGGGCCATATCCTTCCCACTGGACGAGGTACTGGATCTTTCCACGGAACTTTCGAGAGTCTAGAATTGTGGACACATGGTACTCTTCTCGTCCTTCGACGATGATCGGGTCAGGGGCTGGTTTCTTCTTCTGGATGGCGTACTTCGGGGTTTCGTAAGGTGACAACAGGGTCTCGTTAAACACAGGGTGAATCATTTTCCAAGTCTTTGGAAGATCAAGAAGATATGCGCTAGCCCCTTTCTTCTCTAGGACCTTGAATGGTCCGTGTCGGAGTGCGTCAAGTTTCTTCGAGGGACGGTTAGTTCTGATGTTAGTCCCTTTCAGCCACACCTTGTCTCCGATGCGGTAGTTCCGAGATGGACTCCGTCGTGTATCAACTGTCTTCTTCATCTGATCCTGTGCCTGTTTCAGCGCTGCATTGGCTTCCTCTCGTGCTTGTTTGAGTTTTTCCAAGAAGCTGTTGGCGGCCGGGTTGGTGTCTTCCAACACAAGTTCTCCCTTCCAAGGATGTAAGCCATAGTTGAGGTAGAATGGTGTATGCTTCGTCGCCTGATGTTCTTTGTCATTGTACTGGAATTCGGCGATTGCGATCCATTCAGCCCAATCATCTTGCAGATGGTTGACGAAGTTTCGTAAGAACACTTCTGTTTCCTGATGCGATCGTTCGGCTTGTCCATCCGTCTGTGGGTGGTATGCGGTGGACAGGTTTGTTGAAGTTCCACCTGGGCGCTAGCCACAGATGTACTGAGCAACACAGCTACAGTGGAAGTACTCTACGTAACCGTTCTAGCCACTTACATGGTTTGGAGGGGTGAGGCTGGTGAGAGCGGTTGAGGCTGGTAAGAGCGATGGAGCTGGTTAAGAGTCAAGAGACAACTTGTTGGTATTGACAGTTTCCTGGTCTTATATACCGTACTACTGTTTGTACCAACCAAACAAGTATGTAATGAAGATATGTAAAGGTCACGTGATGTAATCTAATCTAATCTAATCTACGTGATGGGAAAAGTTTCAACACCCCCCCATATTTAGTACATACTTCTAAATACATCTTACTTTTTCCCACATATATATATAGGTACTTTTGTTTCGCCTAGTTCTTTATTAATCCGAAGTACGGGATAAACTTGGAAAAGAGGATTTTCCCCAGATTCTTAGTTAAAAGATCTGCAGGGTTGTTCACTCCTTCAATGAATTCGACCGTAATTATTCCTTCGGAGACTTTTTCTCTGACGAAGTGGAATCGCACGTCAATGTGCTTGGATCGTTTCTCGGTTACAGGGTTGGATGCGATAAAGACGGAGCCATTGTTGTCTCCGTAGATCGGTACTGATCCGATCTGCATTCCAAGTTCGGCAAGCATGCTTCTCAGCCATGTTGCTGCGCGACTGCAATCTGATAACGCCATATACTCTGCTTCTGTGGAAGAGAGGGCGATGGTCTTTTGCGCCGATGATACCCATGTTACTGCTCCAGACGCCAGTGATATGAAGAAGCCAGTGGTAGACCTCCTCGTGTTTTCATCTGACGCCCAGTCGGAGTCTGTGAATGCATAGATTCCTTTCCCTGAGTCACCATCATACATGATTGCGTAATTTTTTGTTGCCTTTAGATACCTGCAAATATCCCTAGCCACTTCTAAATGGCGTTTGGTGGGATTTGCGGAAAACTGCGACATTTTAATCACGGCAAAACAGATGTCTGGCCTCGTTCCAATCATCAGATATAGAAGTGATCCGATGACGGATTGGTACTTTGATCGAAGTTCTGCATTGGGTTCATCTTCGGACATCATGGGTTTGTAGCCCGTAGGAAGTGGGGTATGGGTGGCGTTGGATTCGCTCATCCCCATTCGTTCGAGTATTTTCTCAAGGTAAGGTACTTGATCAATGAAGATACGTTTCCCACGTTGCCTTATTTGGATAGAGAGAAATTCTTTCGGTTCCCCATCAGGCACAAGGTGCCCTAGGTCCCTACATTCCCATGTGGTCATGAAGGCCTTTTTCTTTTCTAGCGTGTATTCTCGGTTTGTGCCGAGAAAAGCAGAGTCGTCGACATATATGACGGCGATTACAATTTCCCCTTTGGTACTTTTGTGAATGAACACTCCCGCATCAGAGTGAAGCCGGACAAAGCCGAGCTTTTTCATGGAGGAATCAAGTTCCCTCCACCAGGCTAATGCGGCCTGCTTAAGTCCATATAGGGCTTTGAATAGTTGGTACACGAGGTGTTCTTTCCCTTTTACTATGTAGCCCTCAGGCTGTCGCATGTAAATGACTTCTCGGAGCGTTCCATAGAGGAAGGCTGATGAGACATCCAACAGTGTCATGAACCACCCTTCAAGGGCTGTCAATGCCAGTATTAGTTGGACGGTTTCATATCTTACGACTGGTGAGAAGATCTGATCAAAGTCGATCCCTTCCACCTGCGAGAAGCCTTTTGCGACAAGGCGCGCTTTCAGACGCCCATCAGATTTTTTGTTATAAACCCATTTGTTCCTTAGAGCTTTCCTCCCTTCAGGCAGGGGTACTAGCTCCGTGATCACCCCGCGGCGTTTGAGCATATCTAGCTCTTTTCGTTCAGCCGCATACCAGTCTTCTTTATTTGGAAGAGGGTATATGTCTTTGTGGGACATTTCAACGATGCCAACTTGGACTGATATTGCCTCCATCAGGAGGTCATTCATCCATGCTGTTTGACCGCCCAATCTCCGTCTTCGATCTAATTTTTCAAGATCAGATGCTGGAGTGTCTTCCCCATAGATGCTTCCTGGCATCTTCCGAACTCGTCGTTCCCTGATCGGACGATCTGGTACTTGCTCGGGTTCCGGAGTGGGTACTCGTGGTTTGTCATCAGGCTCACTGGCAGGCAGTTCGTTGTCTGATTCAGGTTGATCCTGTTCAATGGGAACTGGGTCATGAGGTATTTCATTGTGACTTTCGTCGTCGTTGCTGCCAGGGATGAGATCCTCAAACTCATCAGCCGGCTCTGGGTTTTCCATTTCTGGATGGGTTTCTGGCAAAGGGTCAATGTGGCATCTAGGGTACTTGCTTTCATCAAAGATAGCTTTCCCACCCATGAAAATCGTGTTGGTCTCAGGATCCATGAAGCGGTATCCTTTGACCCCTGGTTTTGATCCGAGATAAATCATCAATTGAGATCTTGACTCCAGGGAGTTTCTGCGTTTTTCTTTTGGGATATATACGTATGCTTGGCATCCGAAGACTCTGACGCTGGACATGTCGGGGATCTCATTGGTCACCCTGAAATAAGGGGTTTTCCATTCAAGACGCCGCATGGGGGTTCTGTTGTATAGAAATGCTGCATGTTCCAAACAGAATTCCCACCACATCGGCGGTAGACATGCGTCGAAACGCAATGCCTGAGATTTTTCCCACAGAGTTCGATTTATCCGTTCTGCTCTACCATTCTGCTGATGCTGATATGGGAGTGTGACGTCGATCAGAATTCCATGATCGGCAAGTACATCCTTGTATTCATCGAATTCTCCACCTCCATCAACCCGCCATTTTTTAGGGGTGGCGGCGAATTGATTCTGGATCATCGCAAGGAATTGTTTCAGCGCTGTGATGGCGCCTGACTTTTTCCTAAGCAAGACGACCCAGACATGGGAAGAAAAATCATCCAAAAAGGTAAGGAAATATTTGTACTTGTGGTACGATGCCGTGGATATCTGTTTCAAGTCCGAATGGATCAAATCAAAGGGTTTGACAGCCCTTGTCATCGAGTTAGGGTAAGACTGATTCGGCATTTTCCCTTTTAGACACCCCGTGCAGCTTTCCTGTGATTTCTCACGTACTAACGTTTTGGGTACTCCTTTGGTACTGGTGGGAATCTTATTGAGCGCCTGGTCATTTGGGTGGCCAAGGCGTTTGTGCCAGGTTTCAACAGTGATTTCGCTAGAGATCGCGTGGATTTGGTCTTGGCGTATTTCAGTGTCTAACCAATAAATGGTTTGTCCAAGAATGTGAGGTGAGAACTGTATTTTGTTCTGTCCTTTGGAGATGTTGATTTCTCCACGCATTCCGTCTACTTTGTAACCGTGATTAAGGAAGACGCCTAGGGACAATAGGCGTGTGTCCATGTCCGGAATGTAGAATACAGGTCGGAGAAGGTGGGTTTTTATTTCCCCATTTAGGGTATGCCGTACTGGAACGGCCCCAACTCCGAGAATTTCCAGTTTCTTTCCCTTTTCAGCTGTTTGGACAAATCGCTTAGCCTTGAGAGGCCTGTAGTACGCGAAGTCCTTGAACTCATGGGTGAAGTGTAACGAGGCACCGGAGTCTAAGATCCATTGTGCGCGTTCTTTCTCCTTACAGTGTGTGCATGACGCAAAGTGCTTTGTATATTTTTTATATAGATCGTTGTCAATATGATCCATACATTCTGCACTAGTACTAGCTAATATTTTACACGTCTGTAAGGAGGTGTTATTAGCTTTCCTTAATTGGTCAGATTCAGGAGAGGAAGATGACGAACCGTCAAGTTCAATAAGCCCATCTTCGAATTGGTCCGGCCCCATACGCTCGCTCTGATGGTCTATGTCCATCATCCTGAGGGAGTCATCCAAGGGCGGAGTGACTCGACGCTGCTTGGATGGTCTTTCATCTTCTTCTGGGATAATCGTATCCAGAATCCGAAGATTTGACCCTGAGGGACGAGCACCAATGTTCCGCGCGAGTTTCCTGACGTGATCATTCTTTTTCCACGCAGACGGCTTGCCCGAAGGAAGCCCGGTGTACTGGGATGGCGGCGGGTTCATTCGCTGAAGGAGCGACTGCATTCTTTGAGAGTCTGGCTGGGCGGTACTCATCGTTTTTCCGCGCCCAGTGACCGTAGTGAAGGATGGTGGCGGAAGAGGAGGGAAGTGGATGGCGGGAGCAACAAACTCAACCGTTTCTTCCACATGGTCGGACGTGTTGTCCGCAGTGTTAGCACTTTTCTTCTGATTGCGCCAGCGTCCCTTTCCCTTCTTCTTTTCAGAAGCGGTACTCAGGTCGGTCGAGTTAGGCTGCTCGTCAGCATCGTTCTGTGAGGTACTCGGCTTTTGCTGCTTTTCCCATTTGGGGTCCTGCCCCTTTCGCTTTGTCCCGGAAATTTTCCGGGCCTGCTCATTGGACGCACGAGTAGACCCAACCGAATACTTGCGCCTGTATTCCGAGATGATGCTGTCGGCGACGGCCTGCCATGTGAAGTCATCGGCGTCGTACACCTGGAAGAGAGCGGTGGAGAGCGCGGACCATGCGTCGGGGATCGCATTGGCCAGGATCATTGCCTGCATTAGATCGGGGACGACAAAGTTCGAATCGGCGAGCCGGGCAAAAAGAGATCCCAGGCGTTCGATTTCAGGCACGGGGTCGCGTCCAGATAGCTTGAAGGTGGCAGCGGCCTTGAAGTCGCCGAAGATGACAGCCGGGGATACCTTGGAGTAGGTATCCTTTAGCGTTTTCCACGCGTTAAGTGCCGAGGTGCTGTCCTTGATGTGGCGCCTGATCGCCTCAGAGACCTTCAGGCGTATCGCCCCGAGAGCTACGTCGTCGTCCCTGATCCAGGCTTTCTCTTCCTTGCGGAAGCCAGGCTGGTCGACCGTGGTAGCCAGGATGGGAGGGGCGGTAGCAGTAGCCCCAGGGGTGGAGACCGTGGTGGTAAAGTCGGCGATGTCAGGGCGGACGATGTCGCCAGAAACAATGCGCCAGACTCCTTGATGGAGAAGATAGGACTTCATCTTTTCTGCCCAGCTTTGGTAGTCAATACCGTCAAAGGTGGTGATAGTGTCCATGGCGGAGCGAGAGGTAGACATTGTGAAATGAATCTAAAAAGGGTTCTCAATCAGTGATGTGTTATGAATATGATTCGAGAAAACGATTGAATGATTCCTTATGACATATTCCCTTCAGGAATAGCGGTCATGGGAAAACCCTTTATATGTCAGAAACGTATAAGGTGCGATCAACGTTTCCACATGGAGTGTACTATGTCAATCCCCTTAGGGACGCCTCATGACAGGTACTTGTCGTAATGACGTTCCCAGGTTCATATGTGAAGAAGTAAGACTCAGAACCTAGATCTTTCGATCGGTTCTTTGCCAACCAGGGTAGAGTGGGCAGGTACTCGCTGTTGCCAGCGTTTCCCAAGTCCCTCTGCTATCCGGGGCCCATAACCTGTTGAAGTTCCACCTGGGCGCTAGCCACAGATGTACTGAGCAACACAGCTACAGTGGAAGTACTCTACGTAACCGTTCTAGCGACTTACATGGTTTGGAGGGGTGAGGCTGGTGAGAGCGGTTGAGGCTGGTAAGAGCGATGGAGCTGGTTAAGAGTCAAGAGACAACTTGTTGGTATTGACAGTTTCCTGGTCTTATATACTGTACTACTATTTGTACCAACCAAACAAGTATGTAATGAAGATATGTAAAGGTCATGTGATGTAATCTAATCTAATCTAATCTAATCTACATGATGGGAAAAGTTTCAACAAGGTTCCTTTTGATCCCTAACATGCGGCAAAGTATCTCCATGAACTTCGCGGCGAACTGTGGTCCCCTGTCACTGATGATTTTCTTGGGGATTCCGTGGAGCTTCCATATCTGATCCCGATAGATCTTGGCTAATCCTTCAGCCGATAATTCCACGGTTGTCGGAATGAGATGAAGCATCTTCGAATGTCTATCCGTGATGACCAGGATCGCATTCTTTCCATCAGACTCTGGTATCGGTCCCACGACGTCAATCCCTATGTCTTCCCATGGATGACTTGGTGCTGCATGGGGGTGTAGCGGAGCATGTCGTTTCTGTCTGTTGATCTTGTTGTGCTGACAGGTGTCGCAACCCTTTACGTACTTCTTTACATCATGCAGGATGGTAGGCCACCAGTAGGTGCGAGTGAGGAGTTCATGTGTTCGATACTGTCCTGGATGTCCAGCCACTGGTGCATCGTGTGATTCAAACATTAGTTCTTGACGTAGTTGTGGGTCCGGTGGAACATAGACTCGTTTGCCTGCATATGTGATGCCGTTTTCCTGTTGATACCAATGAGGATTCTTTTTTAGACCCTGGGCTACTTCTGTCTCCATGCGGTTTGAACCCTTGATGCGTGCGATCCACGGATTTTCGATGGTTGTGACGTTTCCAATCTTGATGGAATCAGATGTTTCACCCCCTTCAAAGAATTGTTCCTCCGTGAACATCTCCATTTGTACCACATCTTCTGATTCCAATCGTTTCAAGAATAGTCCCTCCTTGAGCATTTGGTCACTGTCTTGCGGTTCGAGTTCCGTTTCATACCAGGGTAAGCGCGACAGGATGTCCGCTTTTGCATTTGTCTTGCCAGGCACATGCCGTAGTTCGAAGTCATAGTCTTGTAACTTCATCTTCCAGCGCCTTTGTCGTTGATTTAGGTCCTGAGGACGGCGGAAATACTCCAGGTTCTTGTGATCAGTTAAGATCTCGAAGCGTTCCCTGGCTTCGAGCAGATAGTGTCTCCAATCTTTCAGTGCTTCCATGACTGCCAAGAGCTCTTTGTCGTATATCTCGTAATTTTGTTCGGCCGCGGACATGGTCCGCGACAAGAACGCGATAGGATGCCATTTGTCGTCCTGTTTTTGAGAGAGTACAGCCCCAATTGCATAGCCCGATGCATCGGTTTCGACCCTGAACTGTCCATCTGGTTTTGGTAATGCCAAGACTGGTGCCGATGTGATTGCCTGTATGAGACCTTCAAATGCCTTTTGTTCCGTTGGTCCCCAAGTAAACGTAGTGCCGCCTGTGAGCGCGGTAAGTGGTTTTGCGATGTTTGAGTATCCTTCAATGAAGCGCTGATAGAAGTTAGCAAACCCAAGGAACTTCTGGACTTCCTTTTTTGATGTGGGTGCTCGCCAGTTTCGGATCGTGTCCACCTTCTCGGTTTCCATCTCGACACGTCCTTCACCAACGACATATCCCAATATGGGGCATTTCGTTACTTCCCAGAAACACTTCTTCTCCTTCAGGAACAAGTCATTGTCCGATAGGATCTGCAGAATTTCTTTGGTGTTTCGCGCGAGTTCTTCCTTGGTTTTACCAATAACCACGATGTCATCCATGTAGATCACGCAGATGCGTCGGCGGATCTGGTCCTGGAATAGACTAGCCATCATCCGAGAGAATGTTCCCGGGGAGTTGCAAAGGCCGAAAAACATGACCAATGGTTCAAACAATCCTCGACTGGTAAGGAAGGCAGCCTTCCATTCATCGCCTTCTTTAATCCGGACATTGTTGTAACCCCACATGATGTCCATCTTATTGAAGTAGACTGCATCTTTCAGCACGTCCAAGAGATCGGAGATGCGAGGGAGTGGGAATTTGTCTTTGACCGTGAATTTGTTGACCATGCGGTAATCTTGTACCAATCGTTTGGAACCATCCTTCTTGTTGATGAAGAAGCAAGGGGAAGCATAAGGGGATTTGGACGGGCGGATCTTTCCAGTTGCTAGACCCTCATCAATGAATGCGTCCAATTCCTCTTGTTCCTTTTGTGTCATGGGATATGTGTTTCCCCCTAGTTCCTTTGGTGCGTCCGGTGTAAGTTCAATACCATGGTCCCATTCCCTTTCCTTCGGGATCTTATCAAAGTTCTCCTTCTCAAAGAGGTGGGTAAACCGATCAACATATGAGGGTCGTTTGGTTGTGGGAGGTGGTGTGGGAGTGACAGCTTCCAATATAGGGTCTCCAGGCTTCCATTTCTGATCCGACTTCTTGGGTGCATCTTTGTCGCGCACTTCAACCATGCGAACCCGGTGTTTGCGACCATCAAGGTTAACCCTGAATTCCGAATGTTTGGTTCGGCATGTTGTTGGGCACCGGTTGAACGTTACAGCACCGGTTGTCCAATTGATCGTAGGATTGTGGTGTACCAACCAGTCATGTCCCAAGAGCATGTCCATTCTCCCAATGTCCAGTACCATCGCTTCCATGGTTTCCTGATGTGTTCCCAAATCCAGCTTGACTTCGGCAAGTTGGTTCGCTCTCTGTTGTCGATTTGGTGATCCATCCGCATTTAGAATTGCTATGGGCGGTATTCCTCGTGTAGGGAGGTTCTGTTCGCGTACTATTCTGGGATGGATGCATGTGCGTTCACATCCGCTATCAACCTCAGGTCGAATGACCTTTGGTCCTCGTCGTGTTTTGAGCTGAGCTAACAGCCTGATCTCTCGTCGTTTCGGAGGTTTGTCTCCCTTCACAATCTTAGTCGACGCAGCGGCTCGCTTGGCAGGGATGACATAGGTTCTATTGTCTGCAGTCATACAAGGCAAGCAAGTCCGTTTAATAGATAAGGGTCGCGACTTAGCGTCGTTTAATCGGACCCTTCGGGAAAATCCTTCTCGTCGGCTTCTAAGATTGTGGTTTCATCATTCTCAGCATCTTCCTCAGACACCTTCCTAACCCTTCCGGAGTTCTTCTTCGGTTTGCGGCAGTTGCGCGCAATATGGCCTTCTTGGTCGCAGTTGAAACACTTGCGACCATCTTTCTTCTTTGGAGCGCTGCAGTCTTTAGCGAGGTGACCGAAACGTTGACAGTTGTAGCAACGGGCCACTCCTGCTTTGTCGATCTCCATGGCCTTGCCTTGACCACCATAGGTGGTACCCGATCCAGTGCGCATGTCGCCGCCACCTCGGATGACCATTGCATGTCCTTCCATCTGTCGTCCCTTGTTTCGGATCTCCTTTGCGTACTCGGAGTACGTCTTGGCATCACTAGCCACTTGTTCAGAGATTCTGCGGTTGACGTTCTTTTCTAGGATGTATTTTCCAGTTTCTTCACCAAGGTTTGACAGCTTCAAGAGCTCTTTCAATTCGTCCAAGAATTCGTCGACGGTGCGTTTCTCTTGTCTCAGAACTTCGAGTCTTGCTTTGGCAGCGACTGATTTGTTGGCGATAGAGAATCGTGTGGCGATATCATCGGAGAATCCTAGCCAGGTGATGTTCTCGTTGTCAACGGCAAGAGCGTCTAACTTGTTACTGGCCCAGTGCCTGCCGGACCCTTCCATCATGCGAGATAGTACCGCAAGAATCTTCTGATCATCTGTTAGGCTCTTCTGGAACCTGATGTATAGTTTGGTGGCTTTCCACCACTCGTCAAAGGTGTGTCTGTCCTTGAACATCCCAGGATCCTTGATGATCTTGGATGTATCCATCGTTTGTACTGCCGGAGCTTCTGCCATGTCTAGAGTCTGCGGAGAAGGAGAGGGGTCGGGTTGTTGGGATGAAGATGGGGTTCGGGATACAGGTAAGGGTTGAAAATGAGTCCCTGTTCTAGGTGTCTGTTCGATATCTGACTGCGCGGAGTCAAAAGCAAATTCGTCAGGGGACTCGTCGGCGGAATCGGTGGCAAAACGTTCGGGGTATTTCCTTTGTAGATCTCTAAGGAATCTCTGTTCCTGCGCGTCTGTCGGTTGTGAGAAGGGGTCAAGTCTCTCGTTTCGTGCCCAACGACCGTACTCGGTCTGTTGTTCGGTGGTTGTAAAGTGGGCGTAGATCTGTTGCTTCGAGTACGACGTGATGATGCGGCTCTGGGACGTCTCGATGTGAGCGTCCTAATCAATCTTCTGATAACGGTTGTCTGGACACCGATAAACTCTCTGATCTCTGTGATCTGACCTGTCTGAGGTCCTTCTTGAACGCGAAAACTTTCAAGTTCGTTCTGTCGGGCGTTGTAACGCGCGATCTGGTGTTGTCGAGCAAGATGGATGCTCTCTGCTATCTTGCCGTGGGGGCGATGCTCGTCGTTGTCTAGTTCTTCGTCAAGCACCTGCTGTAGGATGCGATGGATCTCCGATTCGATGTACTGCTGGATGAGTGTAAAATCGATACTGTCTCAAGGACTTAGCTCCTCCTGTCGGGCTTCTGGTGTGGCGAATGGGTTACTGGTGAAGTCTTCAAAGAAGCGCGACGTCTTGACTCATCTGGTAGTTGCTCTCTTCGCTCTGGGCGAACCTAATGAGATTTAGCAACTTGTTATGCTTAACAAACCGTTCCAAGGTTCGGGCAGAGTATGCAGGAAAGTGGAAAGGCGAAGAGCAATGTGATTGCTAAATCTAAGGAATCTACTACAGTACAAGAGGTTTATATAGGTACTGACTATAGGCGGTAGCGGATGAGTCAGTACTGCGGAAGGCAGTGCGCATGAGTAAGGCGACTGCGGACGGCTATGTACAATGAGTCATACATACTGCGGAGCTGAGTAAAGCTACTGCGGAATGAGTCAGAGCGGTAGCGAAGGGAATGGAAATAGATGTTGCGACATAATGTATTCGTAAGAGGGCGCCGAGCCGGGCAGATAAGTAAAAATGATGATGTCGTCCGCATACCGTAGAGTCCGTAACAGTAACAATGGAGGAAGAGCAGAAGATGAGGATGTCGTTGGAGTATTGTACCACGGCGAGGATCTCTGGCATGAACGGGGAGTAGGAGTGAACTTTGTTGATATTCGAACTGAGGAACTACAGGTATGGTACGAGCTTAAATATCTAAATGTGATTACTTTACGGAGATGGTCGGAGTAGGTCCGGAGTTGTGGCGTAAGTTGCCAGCGACTGTAACGAACATCGGAGATGTTGGTCAATGGACCATGCGGAAAAGGCGATGCATAAGTAAACGGGAATATGAATATGAAATGCATAAAGGCATGGAGTTATGAATATGAAATGCACAATGGCAACGTCCGGAGATGCAGATGTAACGGTCGGAGATTCGGAGACGGATATAACAGTGGTGGCCATATGGAGTGGAGGTGGGGGATAAAAAGAACTGTGGGAACGTTTCGCTGGCCGTCGACTTATGGTTCAACTTTCGGCGATTGCCAAGTTGCTCGGCAGCCAATGCTGAGCGAGTGTGTTGTTGAAACTCGCGGCCTCAATGCCCAAACCGTGGCATCACAGGCGTCAAATATACTTATTAACTGATTTAGGGATGTTTATAAACCTATAAGAAGTATATATACAGTTAGATACATGAGCCATGTATGGTAGAGAGTCTGGGCAGCAAATTGATGTATCAAATCACATTGTAAATCGTGATAAACAGTGCATCATGAGTTACCTCAAACACAAACAACATCATTTCCTCACTTTCTCCTTTCCACAACCCCTTTAAACTACATGTAGTAAATATATACTATTGCAACATTGTATGTAAAGCTATTCAGACCATGCAAATAAAATTCAAGGACTTAATAAGGTGAATATAAGCAAAATAGGTCAAAAATTTGACCAGAAAATTTTACTTCAGCTTTGGATTCTCCCCATTCAGGGGATCTCACAGCACATTTGTTTTTAAAATTTGGTGGATTAATCATGGAGATATAACACTTTTACTGAAATATGCACATTTGATTATTTCTATCTTATCTAGACATCTTAAAATTATTCAAGGTGTTTCAGAAGGTCAATATATATGTATTTATGAGTTCTATGACTTAAAACCCTTATTAGACCATGAGGAAGGTGCCGCGCGCACCCACACGATGCATTCTGCACATTGTTTACTATTATTTGGTGCAGAGCTCTGCATTGCTATATCATAAGATCCGTGGCAAAATTTCACAAAATAGATACATAGTCAGTGACACAAAATGCTCTAATACTTAATTGATATAGTGCATAAGCTTTTGCTGCCCCTGTGTAAGACATATAGGCAGATGTGCGATGTTTTTCTAAGTGTGTTTATATTTAGTTGACACATTTGATGTGCACCTGATGCACGTCCAAACGAGGGCAGGCTATTTGCCCTTATTTGCTTTGGCTGCTTTCTGGGCCAAACAAACCCTTTGCCCAGTTTGCCATCTGACTTTCATGCCCACTCTTGCCCAATGGCCCTTTCTGGCGCCCAACGCCCCCCTCTAGCACTCAACGGCCCCCTCTAGCGCCCAACGGCGTCCTTTCACGCCCAACAGCCTCCCTTCGTGCTCAACGGCCTCCCTTCGCCCCCAATGGCCTCCACCCACGCCCAACGGCCTCCACTCGCACCCAACGTGCCCAACGCCGTCCTTTCACGCCCAACGGTGTCCCTTCACCCCCAACAGCCTCCACTCACACCCAACGGCCTCCACCCATGCCCAACGGCCCCCTATCACGCCCCACGGCGTCGACTCACCCCCAATGCCGCTCCACATGCCCAACGGCATCCACGCGCCCAACGGCCCCCTCTCAATGGCCTTGTCGACTCACGCCCAATGGCCTCCCTTCGCGCCCAACGGCGTCCCATGCCCAACTGCCACGACGCGTCCCCCTTTATCGCCCAACGGCCGACAGCCACGTAAATACATGTAGACACCTTGTACTAGTACCCAAAAAGACCGGTTTAGACCGGTTTCAACCGGTCTTTCACCGGTCTTCAACAAAAAAATTTTTGGTTGAGACCGAAGACCGGGCCCTTCCCATTTTAGCATAGACCGAGACCGTGGTCTCGGTCTATTTCGGTTCATTTTCGGTTCAGTCTGGTCTGGTTCCAGTCCTATTGGACTGAACCTTGAAACACTAGCGGGAGGAGGGAGCACGCACCATTCTCTACCAGGACTTTCCCCAGAAGTATTCCTATGACAAAAAGACCAACTTCGTCATTCACTGACGACTTTTCGTTTGAGGGACTCTTATGTCCCTCTAGGGTGCATTTTTCATTGTCGGTTGACTACTGCGAGTCGACCCCGTCTGTTTACGCATTGACGAGGGAGAGCTTCGGCTCGACCTCTCGGTTGCTTCGACATCCCCCACGCTGTCCAATTGCCGGCGTTGGTCGTCGATTGACGGCTTCTGGTCGAGGGGCATATGTTGTCCCTCCATTTTGTCGTCGGTCGACTACCTCGAGGCGACCTCGTTCCACCAGGCGTCGATGAGGGAGAGCTTCAGCTCGAGCCTCACATCGACTTCCTCGTCTGCCAACACCGTCCAAGTGCTGGTGTTTTGACGCAGTGATGCGTGGCTAGCGTCTACAACCAGCACTGCGTACTGGTAGAGTTTGGGACGCGCAACATGCGCGTCTGCTCGTCCGAGAATGTACATGATACCTTCGCCCTGTAGTGAGGACGACGCCATGGGCGTCGTCCCTTGTTATTGACAATATTAAGTTTGAGGGACAAGTGTGTCCCTCTAGGTTCTCCTTTTCCTATTGGTGTTACATTCCAATCAATTCCGACGATTTCCGACCAATCCCAACACCTCCGACATTTTTGACTAATATTTATTATGCATACTTACTGTTATGAATCTCATTACTACGTACATTACTTACATCCGACCATTTTACTTATGTTAAGAATCTCTGACAGCCACTCGTTATCCGACTCCGACGAAGCCACACGTCCTCCGACATAGTATTTAAACTTATGTAGAATCATGTATTAGCTTCAGTTTGAATATCAACTTAGATTTGACATCTTACCTCCCGTCCTCTTTCCGACTCTTAACTTGAGTCCGACCTCCGACCTCCGACCTCCGATCCTCCAATCCTTCGAAATAAGGACACCAACGTATTAGCGAGGGCGCAACACACAAGTTGAAGCCAAGTCCTTGCCCTACATTGCACGCGCTCCGACCTTCCGACCTTCTGACACGTCCGACGTAGCTCCGATGTTTTGTTGATCAGTTCTTAACAGTATATTCAAACTGCCACTCGCTTATCCGTATTTCAAATTCCAGTTATGGCAGCCTGCACCACTCAGAACTCCCGCGCAGCAGCAGCCGCAGCGGAAGCTTCAAACCTGCAGGACACCAGGGCGACATTTCTACATACGTTCCAAGATATTCCCGCAGAAGAATCTGCACCCAAACCTGACCCCATATCTCTGACACCTCGTCTCCGAACACCTCAGACACAAGGACCTCCGATTCCTGAAGAATTCTGTCCTTTTAAATCTCCGACCTCTCCTTTTGATGATAACAATCCTTTCCGTCACGAGCAAACTCCAAACCTCCCCGAAGCAATTATGCTTATGACGCAGGAGCTCCGACGTAGAGAGACTCCGAAAACTCCGAAAAAGAAGTCAAAGCCCGACACTTTTGACGGTTCCGACTCTCGGAAACTCACCAGTTTCCTCGCACAATGCACACTATATTTCCGAAACAACCCCGCCTTTGACGACGATGATAACAAAGTCAGTTTCGCTCTGTCGTACCTCCGAGGAACCGCGCTCGAATGGTTTGAGCCCACCCTCTTGGGAGAGTCCGACGACGACTCTGTCTGGTTGGACGACTGGTCCGCCTTTGTGCACATCCTCTGATCCAAATTTGGACCTATCGATCTGACCGTAGAAGCAGAGGATAGCCTGGATCACCTTCGGATGCGCGACGATCAGAAGATCCTACGTTACAACGTGGACTTCAAACGTCTTTCTGCTCGCACGCAGTGGGATGATGGCGCGCTCTGATATCGGTACTATACCGGTTTAGCGGAATGCATAAAGGACGTTTTGGGGACTTTTCCCAAACCAAAGACTCTCGCCGAGTTGAAAGTAATGGCCCATAACATTGATGCTGGCTACTGGGAACGTCAACGCGAGAAATCGCGCTCCTCCGACAAATCTACTCCGAAGTCCGACAAATCCGACAAATCCGACAAAAAACAGACCCCTGCTTCATCATCCTCCAACAACAACTCCTCATCGTCTAAACCCAACTCGCAACAACAACAAAAATTGTCATCCACCTCTCCGAAATCCGCCCTCTCCGACAAACTTGGCAAAGATGGGAAATTAACTCCCCAAGAATGCCAACGACGATTTGACAATAATTTATGCATGTTTTGCGGCAACATTGGTCATCGGGCTTCCAACTGCTCGAAGAAATCGTCTTCTAACACCAAAGCAAAGGCCCGCGCGGCCCAAGCTGAGGACAAATTGGAGAAGACGACCGAGTCAAAAGGGCATACGCTTTCTGTGTTCACCTCTCCGACATCCCTGCCAATTCCGCGTCTGTCTCCGACAACGCTCCCAACCTCTCTGGCATACCTGAGGAATACCACGATTTTGCTGATGTATTCAGTAAGAAAAAAGCCGACACCCTTGCACCTGTTATGCTTAACAAACCGTTCCAAGGTTCGGGCAGAGTATGCAGGAAAGTGGAAAGGCGAAGAGCAATGTGATTGCTAAATCTAAGGAATGTAGCTATGGTACATGAGGTTTATATAGTACTGACTATGAGCAGTAGCGAATGAGTCAGTAGCTGCGGAAGGCAGTGCGCATGAGTAAGGCGACTGCGGAAGGCTATGTACTAATGAGTAAGCTGACTGCGGAATGAGTCAGACAGCTGCGGAAAGCGAGTCAGCGCGGGAGCGAAGTATACTAAAGGAAATAAAGTATAATACGATATGTGTAAGCGGGGGCTGATGAGTAAAAGTGAAAAAGTAAGTGTATATGTCCATAGTCGTTAGTCCGTAACAGCACCCCACCGACTGTACGACCTCAAGATCAATTTGGAGGAAGGTACTTCGCCTCCGATTGGTCTGATGTACTCACTCTCGCAATCCGAACTTGGATCCCTCCGAGACTTCATTGACGAGCATCTCAATATCGGTTTCATCAAACCTTCTAGTTCACCTCACGGCGCTCCGATCCTCTTTGTCCGAAAGAAAGATGGATCACTCCGACTATGCGTCGACTACCGAGGCCTGAACAAAATCACGAAGAAGGACTGATACCCACTTCCGCTCATCTCTGACCTCTTAGCCACTGCCGGAAAAGCACGTGTCTATACCACCATAGACCTCCAACACGCATACCACCTAGTCCGCATCGCTGAAGGTGATGAATGGAAAACTGCATTCCGCACTCGCTATGGATCGTTTGAATGGTTAGTCATGCCATTCGGATTGTCTAACGCACTGCAGCCTTTCAACGTTTTATGAACGACATCTTCTCCGACCTTCTGGACAACTGCGTTACCGTTTACCTCGACGACATCCTGATCTACTCCGACAACCCCGAGGAACACAAAAAACATGTCCGAGAAGTCCTCCGATGACTCCGACAACATGGTCTTTACGCCCGCGCCGACAAGTGCGACTTCTCTGCCGAAACTGTAGAATATCTTGGATTTATCCTTTCTCCCGACGGACTCAAAATGTCGGAAGCGAAAGTCAAGATTATTCAGGATTGGCCTGAACCGTGCAGAGTGAAGGACGTCCAGTCCTTTTTAGGTTTTGCAAACTTTTACCGATGTTTCATTCCATTCTATTCCAACATCACTATTCCACTCACTCATTTAACCAGGAAACATGCCACTTGGCTGTTCTCCGACGACGCTCGAACCACTTTTAATGACCTGAAAAAGGCATTTACCACCACTCCGATCCTGACACACTGGATCCCCGACTCTCCGATAATTGTCGAAACCGACGCATCTGACTATGCCCTAGCGGCTATTCTGTCAATAGTCACCTCCGACAATGAAGTCCACCCCGTCGCATTCCATTCCCGCACCTTCACGGCCCCCGAAGTAAACTATGACACCCACAATAAGGAACTTCTTGCCATCTACGAAGCATTTAAAATTTGGCGCCATTACCTCGAAGGCTCCGGTACTCCAATCGACGTCGTTACCGACCACAAAAATCTCGAGTATTTTGCCACCACCAAAGTTCTTTCACGCCGACAAGTCTGATGGTCGGAATACCTTTCTCAGTTCAACCTCGTCATCCGATTCCACCCCGGCCGATTGGGAACTAAACCCGACTCTCTAACTAGACGTTGGGATGTCTACCCTAAAGGGGGAAATAGCGACTACGTCGACATCAATCTGACCAAACTCTGACCAGTCTTTTCGCAAGAACAGCTCTCTGCTTCAGTTCGCGCGACTCAACTCCTTGAGCCCGTCCTCCGTGCAACCATTATCATGGACACAGAAAAGCTTCACCATGACATACTCACAGCACACCCTTCTGACACTCTTTACGACACTCTTTCTAAAGATCCTAAACCCCGCTGGTCTCTCGACCCCGATGGTTTCCTCCGACATGATGATCAGATATATGTTCCCGACTCCAACGACCTCCAACTCCGAGTCCTACAGCACAAGCACGATCATATGCTTGCTGGACACCCAGGTCAGAACAAGACAAAGTCATGTACCACTTGCATGCGATCAAAGCCACAAAGACACAAGCCTTACAGCCTACTCAAACAGCTTCCGATCCCCGAACGTCCTTGGAATTCTATCTCAATGGATTTCATCGAGACCCTTCCGACCTCCGACAACTTTGATTCAATCCTCGTTATTGTTGACCAATTAACGAAACAAAGTATTTTCATTCCGACAACAATTCACTGCATTTCCAAAGACCTTGCTGTACTTTTCGTACTACACGTCTTCTCTAAACACGGCATCCCCGAACATGTCACCTCTGACCGCGGCCCCGAATTCGTCTCCCGATTCTTCCGATCTCTCGGAAAGGCTCTAAACATGACCCTCCACTTCACCTCCGGTTACCATCCCGAAGGTGATGGCCAAACCGAACGCACTAACCAGACCCTCGAACAGTACTTGCGGATATTCTGCAACTACCAACAGGACAACTGGTCCGCTCTCCTTCCGATTGCGGAGTTCGCGTACAACAACGCACCTAGTGCTACCACTGGCATATCTCCCTTCTTTGCTAACAAGGGTTACCATCCGAACATTACTGTTCACCCGGAACGAGACCTCGCCTCTTCCCAAGCCCGATCCTTCGTGACCGACTTAGACAAACTTCACCAAGAACTGAAAGCCACCATCTCCGACACTCAACGACGTTACCAGAAGTCCTCCGACAATAATCGGATCGCACCTCCGACATTTTCTGTCGGACAACAGGTTTTCGTCAAAGCACAGTTCTTCCGCACAACACGCCCATCCAAGAAACTCTCAGAAAAGTACTTGGGACCATACGAGATCATTGCACAACCCGGCACACACTCCTTTACCCTCCGACTCCCCGACACATTCCATGGTGTTCACCCCGTCAACCACGTCTCCATGCTTGAACCCGCAACTCCGAACGCCATTCCGAATCGGACCCAACCTCTGCCTCCTCCGATTGACATTGACGGAGAACTTGAGTACGAGATCGCTGAAATAGTCGACTCAAAGATCAACCGACGACGTAGCTGCAAGCTACTATATTTCGTCCGTTGGTTAGGATATGAAAACACTGATGAAGAATTCTCTCGGCTACCAGCCAATGAATTGGAAAATGCCCCCGAGCTTGTCTCCGACTTTCACTCCGCTTATCCCGACAAACCGGGTCCGCTCACATCGCTCTGAAACAAGAAAAAACAAGTACTATTCTATCTACTTAGTACGTTGTTTCTTGTTTGACGGACCCTCCTCCTTGTCCGACTCCTCCTCCGACTCCGCCTTCTCCGACGGCTCCAAAATCGACATGTTGGAATCGTCCGACAGCTCTGGCAACTCCAACCTCTTCCTATTCACAAGATCCTTCCTAATCCTTCTCGCGATCCTCTTCTCCAGTCTCAACTTGTGCGTCTCCTCCGCTGTATCCATCTCCAACTCCGACCCTTCCTCCGACACCTCCGGCGACTTGGGTTGATACTCGGTGTTCACCAAGCCTTCAACTGCTGTTAGCAGTCGCCTCACCTGCCTCGTCTCCGCCAGTATCATCTTGAGGACACCCAAGACGGTGTCCTCCGACCCACTCTCCGACGGCATCTCCGACGCCTTTTTCTTCCCCTTAATCACCTTCACCGTTTTCTTCACCTCCTTCACCTCCGACTTTCCCTCCGACGCTCCGACCTCGCACTTCTTCTTGTCCTTGACACAACCCTTGCAGGATGACTTATTCCTAAAACAAAAGGTTAAAACAGAAGAGATGAACCAAAGAAGAACTTACTCATCGCGTTCGCATTCGACGCCCTTCACAATGCACCTATCACAGGCGCCGACCCCGACCCCGACTCCCGACCCCTCTCCGACTGTCGCCGTCACCTCCTCTACCTTCCTTTTCTTCGTCACCCTCTTCTTCATCTTCTCTGCCTGCGGCCCCCCCAACCCCTTGCTTGATGCGCCTTGCGCAGCGGCCACTTCATCGGCCCTCTTCTGAGCCGCCAGCTCCGACGCCCGACGCATCTCCTCCGCTACCCGCATCTCCTCCGCTAACTGCGCCGCCTCTGCAGCCCTCTCTTCCTCTGCTCTCCGCTCCCCCTCAGCCTTCCTCACAGCCTCCTCCTCCGCTGCTCGTTTCTTCGCCTCCACCTCCGCGAGCTTAGCCTGCAGCGCCTCCATCTCCTTTTGAAAATCGGTTGCCGACATATTGAGGTTTTTTCGGAAGAGTTTGAAATGAAAAGAGAATGGGGGAACAAGAAGAAAGAACCACTTGGACGGTATTTTCAACCAATGCATCACATGACGCAGTTCACGTGCACCGACCACCTAGGTCCTTAGGCCTCATGGGTTCGGCCCTAAGGGGGAAATATTGTTACATTCCGATCAATTCCGACGATTTCCGACCAATCCCGACACCTCCGACATTTTTGACTAATACTTATTATGCATACTTACTGTTATGAATCTCGTTACTACGTACATTACTTACATCCGACCATTTTACTTATGTTAAGAATCTCCGACAGCCACTCGTTATCCGACTCCGACGAAGCCACACGTCCTCCGACATAGTATTTAAACTTATGTAGAATCATGTATTAGCTTCAGTTTGAATATCAACTTAGATTCGACATCTTACCTCCCGTCCTCTTTCCGACTCTTAACTTGAGTCCAACCTCCGACCTCCGACCTCCGATCCTCCGATCCTCCGATCCTTCGAAATAAGGACACCAACGTATTAGCGAGGGCGCAACACACAAGTTGAAGCCAAGTCCTTGCCCCTACATTGCACACGCTCCGACCTTCCGACCTTCCGACGTGTCCGACGTAGCTCCGACGTTTTGTCGATCAGTTCTTAACAATTGGCCCACTCATCAGAGTTGACCCCATGTCCCTGCCAGTCGACGGGGGCAAGCTTCATCTTGTCCTGGCATCGACTCCTCTAACGCCGTTGAACTGCTGGCAGTTCGACTTCTCAGCGCACACCTGGAATCTACGACCAGCACGTCCTGTTGGAGGCCTCGACGTGCATTGTTGCGCGTCAATGAGGACACATGGGGACGACTTTTGTTCGGGGGGCGATCATTGTCCCTCTGAGCCGTATCATCTTTTTGACCAGGCGGTATGCGCGCGAGTCCGGCGCGAAGATAGCGAATAGGTATTTAATTCGATGGTGATGGTTTTACGGTTTTTCAAGTACTATTCGGAGGGGAAGTCGGATTTTGGTTATTATTATTGTATATTTCGAGTCATTGTAAATTACTACTATCACAATCAATGAGATCAAATTTTCAAATTATTGATCCTATACAAACAAAACAAACCAACTGAGCAACCAAAAAATAAAAAATAAACCTGGAAATTTGTGAAGTTGTATCTGGTGGTGTCGGGTGATTTCAGATTTTGCCGGCTAATACTGCAACTTTTCTGAAAATATCTGGTGAGAGCTGGTCTTTCGGTTTTTACAGGTTTCACCAGATCTGACCAGATTTAACCGGACTATTCCCATTCTGGCCTGATCCGGTCAGATCAAATCCAGGTCCGATTTTCACTGGGGTCCAGGTCCAGGTTCAGTCCAAAAGGGGCCGAACCTGGACCGGACCGGACCGCAGCCAGTCTATCCACAGATAAACACCTCGCCGACCATTAGTAAGTAGCAGAAATAATGAAAGGAAACGAACGAAGGGGGAACTGTGAGGTGTCATGGGGTAAGAGACATGGAAACGGAGGAAGATATCATAAGATGAGATAAATGGGAAGGTAGAGATATTGTAATTTTTGGGGGAGGTTTATGTGAAGCAGCTGTATTTACATCTTACCTAATCCTTAGGTCGGAAGTTGACTGTATGAGCTGTCTCAAATTTCAATGGAAACACGCTCCCGAAGTCCGTCGCCCGCACCCAGCCTTACGTTGACAACAATATCCGATGAACCCCCAGATGTGCATGGAAGCCCTACTTTTATTCCTGTTTGGCACTTACTAAACTTTCACAGGACCTCCTCACGTTACAGGAAGCGGTTTATATGCTATTAGAAGCAGTCGAGCGCCAGGAAGCCGCGCATTTGGAACTTGCGGACCTCGGGAACCGTAGTCACAAGGCCATACATCGAGCCAAAAAGAACATTCACCAGTTAAACGCCCATGTTGGAGATGTCCTTTTGCTCTGCAAGAAGGAAGGCATCAGATTTATTCTCTATCGGTGATACTAGTGAGTTTCATCTCTGTTCTTCTTGTTCCGAGTTTGAGTTCGGTCTCTCCAGAAGAACCCCGCCATTTTCTTCATCGTCATCCAAGTAATCTGCACCAGTTTGATTCGACTTTGCTTCATCCCAAACCTATTATATAATTTGATTGATTTTGTGATTTCATCTTTCATTATGTCTATCTATCAATTAGCCATTAGCCATGAGAAGTTATCAATGTTGCCGAAACAACTCATGGGTTCAGTCCGCTAAGGGTCCGACAGCGAGCAGATCCTGAACTGCGTGACTGAACACGTACAGCGAACTTCGCCCCAGCTGTAGTACCAGCTCTCCTGCTCGACCAGCGCGTCCTTTCCATTCATAAACGCCTCTTTCCTGAAATCCTCGTGCCTTCCACTTGATATGTTTCTGCAAGATTCTAAAAGATGAAAGAGATCGCGCCAGTCAGCCTCTGTTATTGGTCAATAGGAACGACGAAACACATGCAATGAGTCGAATCCCGACCTCCTGATAGAATACCTCGAGCACCTCCTTACTCATACTTCCCTTGAGCAGCTTACAATGCTTTTCCAAACAATTTATTGCCTCCGTGCACCCCTTGGTCGGACCGAGATCTAACGGGGCACCTTCCGGTGGCTAATACTCCCCCACCTTTATTGCTCGTGAGTAAGATGAGACGAGAGATGCTCAGAGAACAGACCTGATTCATCAAGACTTCGGTCCCGGCATTCAACCCACCCACCACTGAGTCGTCCAAAGCATTCTCAAAACGCCTCTTCTCCTGGACGACAGGATCAAAAAAGTCCGATCGATATACTGAGCCTGACAGTGAGACGTGATGAGGCATATTCCAACGATTCCAAGCACAAAATGTCCTCACCTGCACCATCGACTGGATCGTATCTCCGATATGCACTAACTCAAGAAACTGCATCAACGGCGCCACGCTTGTCGTCACTTCATGATCCGCAGGCTTGTAAGTTGTCATCTGTTCCGTCGCTCTGTAGACCGAGAAACACAGGTCAATCTTGAGCCTGATTTGAAAGGCAAAAGCACCCTCCCCCACCTTCCAAACCCCTTCCTCAGGTGCCCCTCCCCAAAGGCATCAAGCATCAACACAAACAGCTCCTTGATAGAGTCCCGCATGCGGTGCCCATAGTATCCCGGGTAACCTGCGAACGTCTCCATCCGCTTCAACGATTCTCGGTCTGCGTGGATCATCTCTAGCGCTACGTCAAGAGACGGCAGCAGCTCTAGCTTGTTCATCCCATCCAGACCACCTGAGTTTGGGGTGAAAACCGTGCTGGTGGTAGAAGTTGTCCCGGAAATGGAAAGAGAGGAGGTCTGACTTCCGTTGGAGCTGGACAGTTGA
The DNA here is from genome assembly GCA_963565915.1 of Entoloma clypeatum. Classification (NCBI taxonomy): domain Eukaryota; kingdom Fungi; phylum Basidiomycota; class Agaricomycetes; order Agaricales; family Entolomataceae; genus Entoloma; species Entoloma clypeatum. Next base: position 936,627 of record OY751486.1, on the reverse strand, counting down.
AGGGACGGTACGGGCGGTCGTTTCGATGGAGCTGTAAAGATCAAGGTAAAGGTCAGAAGGATGACACGCTTGAGAGGAATGAAAACGAACCTTCATCCTCCCCACCCCATGGATCCTTCACACCCGATTCATCAACCACCCCCTGCCCCTCTCCCACTTTGTCAACTGCACCCTCAGCATCATCTTCCCCAACCTCAAACACCGCCGCTTCTTTCCCCTCCTCCAACACTCCCCGATTATACCCACCACTCCCATTCGCACCGGCCCCCCACCCAGTCTTTCTTACCCTCTCTGTCCCCGCCCCGGACACCCCGCCCCACTTTGCAGGATTTAGCATCCTCAGGCTCTTTCCTCCCGTCACGATGGCGTCACCAACCGTTCCCACTGCCCGTGGAACAATCGTGACGGGCAGAAGTAGTACCGACGTGAACGACGCGAGGACGTTGCGCTTGACCTGTGCTACGGGGTTCTGGGGGGAGAGGAAGCGCGGTTGGGATGTCGACGCGGGGAGGGGCAGAGAGGATGCCGCAGCTGTGGTGTTGTGGTTTGGAGAGAGCGGGGAGAAGGGAGAGGGTGCGGGATATCCGGAATTCGAAAGCTGCGGGTGGGCATATGCAGGTCACCGAAAGCACTCACAACACATCCTCTGCCGTTCTTGACACAACAGGCGGCTCCTTCTCCTTCTCCGTCGAGACCACCGTCTGCTTCTGGCCGTCCTTGAAACCAACGCTGTCCCTCCGAGTCTTCGCGCTTCGGCGGCGAGCATGATAGCATAGCCTCCTTGAACGACGCCGCCGTTGCCTGCAGAGCGGTCGCCCACGGCCCTCCGTAATCCAGTCAAAAAGTTGGTGACATCTGTAAAGTCGCCTTCTGAGAAATCCGCTGCTGTCGGCTGGTCTGCGAAGCTTTTTGTTCATGATGTCCCATACGCCGGGCCTCTATAAGAAGATGTCGTAGGGTGGCATTGGAAGGGCAAGCGTGGTCGGGTGTATGGCAGGTTAGACGGCCGTCAAACAGCGGGGCTACGTGCTGGTGCCATCCAGGCGGGTGTCCGCTAATTGGACGGGGGTATGGAGGGCTTCGTGAGGGTCACAAGGCTGTGTAACGGGATGGGTGGAACCTATTGTGGTCGAACAGCGGCTTGCCGTGCGGCGTGGGGCGTGGTGCCACGGTGTAGCCGTCCAACAGTCAACGTGTGATGGGCGTCAGCTGGAAAACGGGGTGTAGTAGGCCGATGGCCGGGCCAGCGAGGTGGTACAGACGGGCATGAGCTGTAGCCGTCAAACAAGGCATAGTAGGTGTCGATGGGCGAGAAAGCAAGGCTGGAGGGTGCCACGCAGACGCAGGGGTAAACCCACTGCGTCGGGACCGCCAAATCCGACGCAGGAGTAAACCCCGTGCGTGGATGCCCTCGTGTCAGATGTGTCTTAGCGGTGGAGGGTGGTGAGTGCTGGTCTGGGTCGTTAGCGCGAATCAAGGATGGGGGGCGTAGGATGCTTACCTCGACCTGGTGGACGGTGAGGGTATAACCCCTCGTCGTCGTCGGAGGAATGTGGGTGTCCCGCTGCAGCAGCTTCTTCTTCTATTTCGAAGAAGTAGAACGTCTGCTTTTATTTTAAAAAGTCGTCGTCTCGCCGCTGACGGAGTGGTGTGGGGGTGCAGCCGTTTGGTCTCTTCGCCGACGAAGTGGAGTGTGGTGCAGATGTCTCGTCTTGTGCCGCCTCATCTCGTCGTCGACAACGTACCCTCTCATCTCTTCGTCGACACTGTGGATTCGGCTGAAGCCGTGTCGTACGCTCGTCGACGAGGTGTGGTGGGTCTCTGCAGCCATACCGTGGTTCAACAGTCTGTCTTGTGCCATCCTGTCTCTTCGTCGACGAGGGTGGTGGGTTCCCTGCTGCAGCTGCGTCGTCTCGTCGACGACGGAGTGGTGTGGTGTGTCTCCTGCTACAGCTGCGGCCGTTCCTTCGTCGACGGGACGATGTGGTGGGCTCCTGGTGCAGCTGCATCTGCTCCCTCGTCGACGGAGTGGCGAAGTGGGTCTATTGCAGCCGCTGCTTCCTCTTCGCTCCTTCGTCGACGGAATGGTGTAGTGGGTCTCCTCGTGCGGCTGCGTCGTCTCGTCGACGACGGAGTGGTGTGTGGTATCCAGCTCCAGCTCCGTTCCTCCTTCCTCGACAGAGGTCTCCTGGTGAAGCCGTCTCTTCTCCTCGACGACGTGGGTTAAGAGGAAGTCCACACCGTGCAGGTCGACGTCGACGACGAAGGGACGCGCGTCCACGGAGTACCATGGGTGGAGTAACCCCGTCGGCCAGATCCTATCGTGTAATATGAATTGGCGTATCTTTGCCTGTTCCGCGGGAACAGGGAAATCTTGACAGAGGAAGTGTTGTAGGGCGAAAGAAGTCATAATGGAAAGCCGTAAACGCGATGTTGAGAGCAAGGACACAGCGGAGTGGGACGTAGCCATTACACGACAAAGGATGGGCGGGGTGGGTGTGTATTAAATGGGGAAGGAGGACGCGCCGTGGTAGGACATAGGACGTCAGCCAGTCGAACATGAGAGGACGGCACAGATGCATTGAGTGATGAACGATAAGCATGGGCGGTCGTTTTCTATTAAACGCGAAGGACGGGTTAGGGCTTGTGCGAACAGATAAAAACAAAGTTTGACATACAGGACAACAACCTCCTTGGCAAGTTCAAGCTCTCCAGGATCCCCCCGGCACCTCGTGATGTTCCTCAGATCGAAGTCACCTTTGAGATCGACGCCAATGGTATCTTGAAGGTCGGCGTGGGCGGTGTCCCAGTGGATCCGCGTCGTCTGATTGCCAAAAAAGTGGATGGGGGGTATCCCAGTTCAGCCGTCTCGTTCCCTCGTCGATAGAATCGTGTGGAGTGTGTCCCAGTGCATCTGCGTCGTTTCGTCGTCGTAGGATTGGGGTGGGGGGTTTCCAGGCGCTCCAGGCTTCGTTCAGTCGCCTCGTCTCGTCTGGTTTCGTCGTCGACGGATCTCTCGGGACAGCCGTCTTGTTTCCTCGCCGAGGACAGCGTGGTGGGTCTCCTGGTGTTGCCGTTCCGTTCCCTCGTCGACGGAGGCTGGTGGGAGGTGTCTTGGTGCATTCCTCGAAGCGGACGGGTGGCCGCTGCCTGGTACAGTCGTCTCGTTCCCTCGTCAAGGGAGAGGAGAGGGTTGCTGTGTTCCCTCGTGCGGCCGTCTTGTTTGCTCTTCGCTGGAGTGCGTCGGTGACTCTCATGGCGTGGCCATCCCATCCTGTCCCATCGTCGAGGGGTGTCCCCGTGCATCCTTCCCGTTCCCTCGTCGAAGGAAGGAGGTGAGAGATGTCCTTGTATAGCCGTATTCTCGCAGGGCGGAAACAGGCAAGTTCCTCCATTCCAAGCCTCCGTTCTAGTTGACCCTGTTCGCAGATAAGCCCTTCCAGGTCTCCGCTGTCGCCTGGGCCGCTTCCGCCAAACGAGAGGATGTTGTTGTTACAAGAGCCCTCATGCTCTAGAGAAACACGCGAGCGATGCGTCGTGCCAGATCACGGGGCAGGAATCGTGTTTAAACAGGGGGGACGGAGTGTGGAATTTGGGGTTCTGGGCAGTAGCTGTGACTGAAGAACGGTTCGCCATGATGGGTTTCTTCAGTCTCGAATGGAATTTGACGTTCTTGACTGGGAATCGCCCGACTACGCCCTTGCAGTAACCCTAAAAATAGATATGACCTCAGTCCCCAAACCGCAATCTTACTTGGAAGCAAAACACACGAAAACGCGCCTTGGGACTCCGTCAGCTGCATGAGTACTGTCATCTGCTCTTCTTATTATAACTGTAAGCGTTGAGAACGAAAACCTCGAGAAACGTGAGATCGTCCAGATTCTCCGCCACACAATCGACAAGAGCTACACCCGCCAATCCCATCCTTCAGCCGGTGAACGGGGAGGGAAACGGGATGCAGCCGTCTGAGGTTGGCATGGGGTTGGTCAGGGTTGTGCCACTGTGGTGCGTTGTTAGCGGGCGTCGACAGTGGGAGGCGGGGCATGTGTACTCGTCCTGCTGCGTCTGAGTCGTTGTATGTGCGAGGTGTCGAAAGGAGTGGACGTCGAGAGTGCCAGAGAGACCTTGACACCATGCCCACTACCGATTAGTCGATCGCGTCGAACTCATCGAGATGATGGTTCGATTTGAGTCGACTCAACAGGCATGTCAGGGCGTGTTGGATTGGACAGGGTCTGTGTGAGCGTTTGCCGTCGGTGGTGTGTGGTGGCTCGGACAGGGTCACGAAGCCTGCGCCCCGAGGAGGTGGCGGGTGTCGTGGTGCAGTCCTCTCGTCTCGTCGTCAATCTGGTGTGTCTAAGCTGGTCTGTGTCACTGTTGTTGGGGAGGGTCAGTCAGCAAGAAAGAAACACGATAGAAACACGATAGCGAGAGCGAGGGCGTACTATTCCTTCGGCAAATCGTCCCCCAGTCGAGATCGACCTGGTACTCATCGGTGGCGGACGATATGAGTTTTCCGGTGAATAAATGAGTACCCATTCAGTCGTGCGGACAAAACATGCGGCAAACGATCTGATAATCTACGGATCTGTCACTTATAAACATGGAGTGGAGATATTAGATGGGCTTGCTTGCTTTGATCCCCTCGAGATGGCCAAAGCTCAGGCTGGAAACAAGTCGAACACCAGCAAGCTCAACAATGATTCTGGAGCCATCGTGATCGTGGGAGTCTTGATTGACAAAGCGACCTTCGTCGTTGGGACTGTTGAAGACCACGACACACCTATGGGTGACGCCGTTTCTGCTCTCGGCCTGAAGCTGCAGAACCACATCAATGCCACCTTTGGGGCTAAACTAACTATTTCTCCAACAGCGACAATAGCAGGTCCGTCATTCCCTCTTTGATATTCGCCGTCTCGATTATCATCTTCCTAGGAGTTACGAATTCGACACCCACCGAGCCAGTTGCTGACGTCCTGAAGCGCCTACCTCCAGAAACCATGCTCACGGTTCTCTTTCCCCCGATACAAAATGATCAGCCGTACTTGACCAACCACGTCAAGGAAATGGTGCTCAACGAACACGTGCAGAGGATTACGAATATGTGTATGTATCCTATCCTTCCGCCCCCTCAGGCTTCAGCACCCACGCGCCTTCTCAGCTCCGAATCCTCCTTGGAGACCTCGAGACGTCAAAAATCTGGACAGGATACTCCAGATGTTCGAGAGTTTGGAAAAGAGGGTTGAGGCACAAGACGCCAAGATCGCTGCACTTGAGGCTAGCAACGCTACACTCACAGATGAAAACGCCACACTCAGGGACGAAAACGCCACACTCAGGATCCGCGTCACTGATCTAGAAAACGAAACTCGTCAACTTCGAGAGGCGTCTAGTGGCGTGCGTTTTCCATTCTTTTCCTCCCAGGAATCATGAATCTAACCAAACACAGAATCTCGAGGCTCTGCGTGTACTGCGCCGCCGTATCCTGCTCGACGAAGTCCGTCGATTGATTCTCGCTGCGTGGGACCCAAACAACCTCAAAGCTCGCTGGCACGATTTCCGCGCAGAGTACGTCTCACGCGTACAAGTGCAGACGTTCGTCGAGTCATCCCAGGTCTTCCTGCGCCCGCTGACCATCAAAGCGCTTGACCAAGTTTTGGACACGTATGCCGATATCCGTGTGGATGGGAACAATGTCGCGCACACAGCAGATGAGGAGTTGATAAGAGATGCTGTGAAGCATGCCGCCTCACCTCACGATATCCAGGTTCTGTCAAGCATCTGGGAGTCGGTGTACAACAAAAATTTTAAGGAAGACGAAGGCCGTAGATGCATATGAAGTAGATTCCTCTCATGTTCCATATTTCATGCTTTGTGTCAATTACTCTCTTTCTTTCTGTCTTTCCTGTGAGGGTGTTGTCTTGGTGAGGAACAAAGTCAGAAGGGCTGTGTCACCTCTGACAAGGTCTTCACACCAGAGGGTAGAATATTAGGTGTAAGGTAAAGGCAACTCATGTCATAGAATGTCAGATGATGTGACTTGTCTGTGACTGACTATTAGCAGCTTCACCTTGCTTGTCAAGGTATTCCCCAAAGGCATAATTCAATATGTTGCGGTGAGACTATACACAACTACAAACACCCCTTATTTATGGATGAGAAACTTGCTCGCAAAGTGTCTGAAAGTGTCCCACCTGTCCCCTAATCTGTGAACAGCATGTTTTCTGTGCCCGAAGAAGAATGCTTACCTACTTTATTTCTATTATAACTTTAAATAGATTTATTCAATGTATATTTTGGACGTAGGACATAAGTGCTGAAAGCAAGATAAGTACAGTTATTTGGTCCGTTGAACGAATTCCACTCCAAAAGATATTTCATCTATAGCATCATGTGCCCAATCCCATGACATACAAATAATGTACAAATAAGTAGACTAGTATATAAGACTGTCCTTATTCTCTGTGCAATATACCGAGTAACCCCCACCTTGCAAACACCTCTCAAAGGTTAGTAGTGAGGTTTCCCCTCTATCGTAGATACACGATTAGTAGCGCATAGCATATAACGATGTCCGGGCTTGGCTTGGGCTCGGCTTTGAAGGGCTCGGGCTTGAAGAAAGTCGAAGCCAGGCCCTGAGCCCTCAAAGCCCTGAGCCAAGCCCAAGCCAGGGCCTGAGGCCCGGGCTCGCACCTCGAAATCAATGTGAGTGCTTGAAGAAAAAATTTGAAGGATGATACTTGTTGTACTGGGGGCAAACAAAATATATGAGAGACCTGTGAAGCGTCGCCCTCCCTGTTGAAACCCCGCTTTTCCCCTCCCCACATGTGGCCCCATGTTCCATGGGCCGTCGCTCGGTCTAGAAGCCATGCACATCAGCAAACCCTGATTTGGGCTTATAGCAAACTGTACCAAACACTCCTAAACTTGTAGTGTGGTGTAGTGCCATAGCATCTCATAGCAGCACAACTTGGAGCTGTAGCAAGATGTAGTAAGATGTAGTCCTATAGTATCATAGCATGAAAGCGCTGTAATCTGGGAGTTGGCATAGCATCTGAAGTGTTAGCGATGCTAAACACCAACCCCAGTCAAAATCGGATCTGGTTATGCCTGGAAAAATCAGGGTCTGATAGGGTCACAGCTGGCTTTTCCTGGGTTGATTGGGTGGACCCGAAAAACCCCACTATGCCGGACCGAAAGTCGGAAAAAATGGGGAAAAACCCAGTGACCAAATTTTCAAAATTTCACGTAGCACAAGCGAGCCAGACACGCTTGCCCCAATGGGGCTCTATTTTCCCCTGAAATTTTCGGGCATCCTCAGGATATTCGCCGGCTTATTCCCATTGGTTCCAGCTTTTTCCCGCTCGTCCCTGACCAACTTCCCTACCGTTCCCAATTTTACCATACCTGCCCAGTTTGGCTATCGGAATTCCCCCGATATTCCCATGTTGTCACTCATTTGTTTCGTTTATTCCCCACTGTTCCCAGATGTCGTCGGTTGGATTGTGGTTTTTCTGGAATTTTCTGGGGTTTATGTTTTCTAATTCATACTTCATCAAACCATGATATTTTCATTTCAAAGTCGTAGCAAATTATTCTAGTCATAAGGCATATGCACAAATTGTGCACGTGGGTGGGAGGACAGAGCAGAATGTGTTGTAAGACGATGGGGGAGAAAAAAGAAACGAGATCTAGCTAGACCAGGGGGACAGAATGGATCGCCGGTGGCTGTCCGACATGTTGGCATCGCAATTCAGGCCTTCAGGAGCCCCTGGCAGTCTAATCATCCCGAACAAAGAAGAAAATGTGTTAGGATCATGCACATTGTATGGACAAATACATGACTTGCCTTCGCTCGTGCAGAGATCCTCGTTGGTTCTGTGGCAGCACCAGCTTGCATAGCGTCCACTTCCGAGTCAGGTGTAACTAATTTGTCTGCCCAACTCTATATGAACGTTGTTGAGCACGTGAACTTCAATAGAATATGAATGTGTTCATACCTTTTGTCCGTCCTTGCCGAGGCCATCCCAATAGGCCTTAAACTCTGCTGTCGTCCCGTTAACTGTTTGCATACACCAGTACTCTGCACAAAGGTTTCTGTGGAGTGATCAGAGCCAACGGAGCGCACACATACAAGAGTATGGCTCACCTTGCATTCTTAGCCCTTCCCGGGCGCATTTTGCTTGACCCCTTTGGCTTGGGAACTGAGACTTTGTGGTTACTAGTGCCATCTGCGGACGCGGGCTTATCTGGACCTTGTACTTGTAGGTCAACTGGTTCGGGTGTGGTGTTCGTGCCGTTGGGCTGTTCGGGTAGGGCATTCATGGTGATGTTGACGGTCTGTTCGGGTAGAGGGTTTGAATTGTCGGCCAGTTGAGGTGGGTCTGCAGAAGCTGGGGTCGCCACAACAGGGGGCGTAGGAGGCTGCACCTCTTGAGGCGCCGCAGCGGACTCCGTTTCCACAGGGTCTGGGATAGGAGGAGCCGAGACGTGTCCAAGTGCGCCCTTCAGGGACTTCGTCGAGATGTGGATGACAGGTTTCGGCTGAGAAATTGTAACGCCAATGGATGGCGACTGTGCTGGAATTGATGGCGGGGGTGGGCGGATCAGCGGGTCTGCTGCATCGATGTCCATGCCATCATCATCTGTATCAATAGCAGTGAGTATGAATTTCGGAATCCCAACTGCTGGAGCCGGTGGTATGTCACTGGTGGCATCCAGTGTATGTGAGGATAGCATCTCAACGTCAGCATCCAGGGTAAGAGGAGGGAGCAAAGGTGTCGGCAGGGCATCACTCAATTCGATGGTTGGCAGCAAAGGCGACGGGACTGGGCCAGCAACTTCCTGCCCAGCGTGCCGCCGCCGCCGCGGCTGCTGCACAGGCTCTTTCTGCTTCTGCGATTGGTATCCCCTGTGCCAGTCAGGGTACAGCTCGACAGCAATGTGTTTGACCTTCCAATTCTCATGACAGAGTCGAAGTTCCGGATACCGACAATACATCCTGTACCGGAAGTAATCCATGTCATGGGCCGTATTCTTGGTCCAGCTTGGTGCGGCGTCACCTCGGTGTTTGGCAATGTCGTCAAAGACTCCTCGTGCATAGTCTCGCAACCCAGATATACGCTGGTCACTGACGGTCTGTCCGTGTTCGTCCTCAATGTAGCACATGGTTTTGTACTTCCTGGCGGGGGCGGTGGTGCCATCGGAGACAACGGTGGTGCTGTCAGAGACGTCGGTCACACACTTGGATTGGGGCTTTCCGGGGTTGCCTGTGTTGGACTTGATCCAGCTTGGGACGTTGAGGTAGTCCCCCTGTGAGAGAGGAAGGTGTTCGGCGGCGTAGTCCCGTTCGTCATCAATCAAGGAAGGAGCCGGAAGGACCAAGCCCAGAGCTGAATTCCCCTGAGGAGCTAGACTCGGCGAAAGGAGTTCAGCGGATGTGTTACGAGTCGAAAAGCCATGACCCAACAGGGAGAAACAATTTCTGAGATGACGAATTTGTTAGTGACGTATACGGTGGTTCATCTCTTTAGAAATAAGAAGCTTACTGTGCAGTATCAAGTCGTATGCGCAAGTCTTGATTCTCATCCTCGAGAGCTCGCATCTTCCGTCGTAGATCTGCAATTTTATCCAATTCAGAGGTCCGCCAGCGCTTCTGTAAAACAGGATTGAGACGATCTAATTAGAGGATTCTGCCGACGACAAACCTTTCCCTGGGGCAGTGAGGAACCACTCGAATCATACTCAGGCTGGGTTCGATAATAGGACTCGGTGAGCGAGGGTCTTGAGGGGGACCGCTTTCTTCCGCGCTTGTATGAAGGGGAATAGCGCGGGCGTGACTTCTGTTGAAAACAGCATATTGACTAGTACACTGAAGAGTGAAACGGTAATGCAGAGAAAGACTTACCGGGGACCTAGATGAACGACGCCGAGATTGTGAAGGAGAACGAGACCGGGAATCGTATCTGTCCGAGGGGTACCCGTCGAGACTTGGTGAGAGCGAATCACCATGTCGACTGCGTGACATTATGAGAAGATATTGGAGAGGTCAAGAGGGATCTCGCACCAACGAGACGTGGTTGGAATGCAAAATAATGTAAGTAACAAACAATGGTAACGTGACATTTTCTTTGTAATGAGAATTATTTGGACTTAGAAATTCAACACGTTCAGGCTGCTTCCTAGTCACTAATTGTAGTAATCTGTCATACTTCAAGCTTCAAGCTCAAATTAAGGAAGACTGAATGCATCGTAGATCCCACTGGAGCTGACATTTTCTCACCATAGGCGCAAGGAACGCGTCCAATTTGATAAGGTAGGGGTCTTGTTTTGTGTTCGTCGCGTCAAGAGCTGATCAGCCATAGATCACCACGAGGATCGATAAACTCTGTTATGGCTTGGATGTAAACTACTCTGTAACCACTTACATGATGATCGATGATCAAACTGATGATAAGGCTTTTTCAGCTGAACGAATTAACCTAGGTGTTGTCCAATGATTTAACAGATTTAAAATCTTCAGATCCATGAAGTCAATACCAAATCCAAGACACAACACCGTCCGGCACAACTGGTACCACCCCAACTTTACCCCAAATCAAGTTTAATAGTCACGTAACGATGTTCGCGACTGGGAAACGAAGACTGCTGGGATAGCCTGCGGTCGCCAAGAGCGGTGGGTTAGGGCAGATGTTCCAAGTCAGTCAACTTTGATTATCCGATTCGAAGTCTTATCGATCTTATCGCCGACAAAGAAAAGACATTGTGGGTACTGTTTGAGGGGTCCTCGACTGGTTCTCGCCAGAATCTGAAAACACGGCCTCCATCGAGGGTTTCAGAGCGAGGACAGAAGAAGAGTAAGGACAGAAAAGGAACCAGCCATGGTAATGCTCCAGCATTTTTTTTTTCACCGCAATAATATCAATGCGTCCTGATTGGAAGATGTGCGGCTTAATGGTTGTAACTACGAACGTACGAATGAGTGATGTAAACTAGATGAGTGAGGCAAGGAAGCTACCTTGATTGTAGAGGTTGGGAAATCGGAAGATAGAGCCTGGAATTACGCAGTTTCGGCGACGCGATTCTCGGAGCCAAACCAAAACAGCACCTCGCCAAAACGACGAGGGAGATGCGGTGATGCACCATACAGAAGAGGCGGGAAAACGAGTAATTTGAGGTGCGGGTCCGTGCTCAGAAAAGCTCCAGTTAAGGTGGCGAGCAGAACCGCCACCTCAGGAAAGAATTATCGATACTGTCCGTTGATGCTGGGGTAACGACGACTCACCGGCACGACCGTGCCGTCTTTGACCACACTTGAGGGAGTTTGAGTCAATGTCAGGTAGACCAACTACGGCGTAGCAAGGTGGATTGTTAGCCCCGACAAAGAGTAGTTCTATATCAAATTACCCACCGGGAACCCATGCCCTGGTGCTTCGAAGTTTGATGTTAATCTGGCTATCTCATATTCATCCTCCTTCCCTGCGTTTAGATTTGAGGGATCAGTAAAATGCTCGTCGATGATCCAATATCTACTTATAAACTAATACACTTTTAATGATCAAAATAACACCTGAGAGATTGTTAGCGCACGATTCATCAAGGTAGATGTAAATGGCATACCTCTTTTTTCTTCCCATGACACGCAGACTGTAAGTTGTGGTATAAGGGCGCCAGCCCCTATATCCACGCAGCCGAACCCGCCCCCCAATGAGAATAGTCCGGCGCTGTAAACAAACATTGCCAATGAGTGCCAGAAATTTCACGAGATGTGGCGACGACTTACCTTTCTGCAGATCGTTCTCCTTCCCCTTTCGTATCCCAAAAAAATTGCGGTTCGATAATACCGTCCCATCCAAATGCCGACTTCGTCGTTCACCTTCGTTTGATGTAAGTAGATACATGTGTATTTCAATACCGGGGTACTCACGCGATATGGATAGTCGGGGTGTTCAAGGGGGAGCTTGTAAGGCATGACTACGAAGGTCAGTTAGAATTCAGCAGCTTAGATGGTTTGACTCACCTGAATGGTTGCGGTTCGTTGTTGAAGATCGTTTTGCGAGTCACGCGCCTTTTAAGGGATCGTCCTTCGATGTCCCGTTTGTGGTGGTACTCTCCTTAGTTAATCGTCTGCCACGCTCGTCATGGCCCTCTCCTGTAGTAGCGTGACAGAAGTGACGATGGGTAGGGGTATGAAGAGGCCGGGAGATGATAATATGAGGCTGTTATATCCAATGTCTCGCGAGCGTGTAGTAGTAAACCGTCAATAGCAGTATTGTCCTCGTTGAAATTCAAGACGGATTTAAACTACCTTCAGAATCATCTAGGAGATCCAAGTCGGTGGCCAGGTCGACGCCTTCCAAAAAATGCGACGCTGGCGTCGACAGTTCCTCAATGTCCATGTCAGACGATGACGCCGGGGATCCTAGAGACCACGGAGAGGGATACCCCGACAGATCCAAGTGTTCCGGTGAAAATGGAGGCCTAGGTGCTCCAGATACAGCGGGGGTGAATTCGCAACCGCAACCGCGTCTAAAAGATGCGCCCAGAGCACCACACCTGGGGTGAACCTCGGCATCCTTTTCCTTCCACACAGAACCCCCAGCGATTTTCGCGGCGAAGGTGTGCTCCTTCAACTGATGGTAGGTCACTGGGAAACCCGGATCAATAGACACAAAGAAGCTTTCACGGATATGAGATTGAGATTGAAGTGAATACATGTACACCACAAGTGGAATTGATGCTCAACACACCAGGACTGGGGACGTACAACAACACCCTCCCAGAGGCTAGAACGTCCCCGCGTCAAGGCGATGGGCATTTCAGGCGGGATCGTCATGCGACGGAGAGCTTACCGCCACCCACGCTGGACAGGATGGAGACGCCAGATGTAATATACATCATTCAGTCGACCTTCATACCGACATTTGAAGGTGATTTTGTCACCTGTGTGCACGGAGGGCGGGTTGTGAAATGGATGCGAGCAAACCCCCATGTACATGTGTGAATAAAACAAAAATGAACGGGTACGGGTGCCAGGTCGGATAACGAACATATTTGGCTAGTCTTTCCTCCGGTGACAATTATTTCAGCGATAAGGAGGGGGCCATAGTCATGAGCGACGCCTGGAGGAGAAATCATTATGTGAAAGCAAATCTCTGACAACGAACAGAGAGGTCCCCGTGGAGGTTGGCAAACGTCCTTTTAAAGATATTGAGCTTGTTATCAAGATGACGGCAATTGACTGAGTTTGATAACTGCACAAGGACAAACGTGTGGAAGACCCGGAGGGTCTGAACAGTGACATGATGGTGTCCGTCCGTGAATTTATCCCCAGAGTTATGGAAGGCCAAGATCTTGAAGCCGAGGAAGTGGAAGATGAGAATTTCGGCCCGCAAGGCCGCGTCAGAGTTGGGATAGTAAGGGAAGGAGAGCCTGAGATAGATTCTTTGAGGGGGATGGCCAGATTCACTACGGGTGGACGGGTCTAGAGGAAAGAGCTCTATATTGGACGAAGGTGTCTCTGGCATGTATGGGTCATCCCAATCAAGTTCCACATACCCTGAGACACGATGTGATGAATAGTATCGCCTCAACTCTCTCCAAAGGTGGTATATGTTTCCATTTTCGACGTTCCGAATGCAGACCAGGTGCCCAAGGCAAATGACGACTTTTGCTGTGGTGAATCCCTGAAGACTGAGTACTGAACATTAATTAGTACTTTCAGCTTGAGAGAACATATTGACGCTCACTGGATCTGGTGCCGAGAGCCAATCTCGGAATGGCACAACGGAGAGAGAGAAGAGAGGAGAGAGATGTTCATCATGTGATCAATGATCTGATATAATCTCTCCTGTGATGGGCACACATTATGCGCATAGCATGCGTTTGAAGTCTGCCTCGGTCCAATACAACTGTCCCTCTTCATATGCTTGTAATTATCGCGAGAACTGAAGGGTGCGATCTGAGTTAAAAACCTCAAGGTAACGGAGTGCAACTCGTGAGTCCCCGCCTTTCCCCCCCAAAAAAAAGAACAGAAGGGAGAGTTTGCTGGGAAAGGCCAAACGGCATTTCACTTAGGAGCGCAAGTTTCAGGTTACACCAACCATGGACAGTTAGCAGTAAGCTGTACCCGCCAACCAACCTGATGGTCGATGACCTCTTTAGATGTCGATACACATCTCCTGTCGCCAAGGGCTTGATAATATGCGTCAGCATTCAACATAGCCGTAGAAGCTCAGGTTGAATGAAAGATACAGTATTCGACTGGTAAAGGAAGCAATAAGTAATCTACAATCCGATACTTTTAACTTATCAGGGCAGCATCTCGACATCTTCCGAGTCATCCACTTCTAGGACCGTCCCAAGCTCCTCGACCTCATTAAAGCTGTAAAGGTCTTCATTCAAATCATTCTATACCATTTCATTCACGACGATTTTCATCCTCTTCAAAAATGTCGTGGAATCGATGCATGACGTGCTCACCTAATTCCGACTAATTGAAATCTTCTTCGTAGGTTTCTTCGAACGAATCCAGGGCATGTACACTGAGACCAGGCTTTTCGACAAGGAAAAACCGTTGAGATAAGTCGGGGAACGGAGAATGTGGTACCATTGCGACAACAGGTAGAATGTCCTTTACATCGATAACCTTGACGGAGTGTGCAGCAGTGCATGAGTATAGTGTATTGCAGGACTTCTGCAACAGCCCTAGATCAGGGGGGGAAAATGTCGAAACCATCGCGAGCGTAAGTGTTGTCTCCCGGTATATCTTAATTTGGAAGTAGAAGTGAACTTCCGCTATCGTTTCTGGAGGACCTTTGATCTAGTGCAATGGTAAGTATTGATCCTTCATTATGTCCTTAATCGCAACCTACCTTGACGTTTCTTGCCATACGAACTTTCTCGAGTGGCTTCAACTTTTCTCTCCAAGCAGATCGTGCTATTTGCCCATTTGGCAGGCGTAGTCTTGCCCAGCGGTACAGAGAATCAATCGGATGATCAATGTTAGCGCGCTGTATAAGGTATTGCCGCAAAGCCTGCGACTCTTCGGGAAGAATACGGCGCGAGCAACGGTCAAGTGCTCTCAGAAGTACGGATCCGTCACCGAGATCCTTTCCGCCGTGAGGGATCGTACCTTCACGAGATTTTTCAAGGTCGGGGATAAGGGCTTTCAGAGCATTTATTTGGCAACGAAGGACCGCTCGACAAGACAGGTTCGCATATGGGTTGGATGGTTGTCGTATTTCTTGTCCTAGATTTCCGATCGTTCGCTCCATGGTCCATTGTGACGTGATAATTGGAGGGCCAATGCGAGTTACTTCGGGAGCTAAGTGTAGTATTGCATGGAGACTTGGACGTGCAAAATGAAGGCGCGCCGTCTTCCGCTGATAGTAGAGAAGTTCGAACTCGTGGACAAATTTCAACAGCATGTCGTGGGCCTGTTGCAATTTTTCATAGGGAATCTCGTGCTGACAGATGATGCGCACACCGAATACAAGTTTGCAGAAGTTGACGTAGTAGGCATCGGGCAGGACATTCAAAAAGACACCAGGTCCAAGCCCGAACATATAAAGCAGGAATTCCCATGCCTTGAAGCCGCTGTTGATTTTTTCTGCTGGATTACGTGGGGCACGGTCAAAAGACCCTGGTAAGTAGGGAGTTGCTGCCGCAACATTGGCACCATGCTGTTCCCATAAATCTCCCTTCAACACTGCCCAATCCCAAGTCGAACGTGAATCGTTCGCGTCGCAGTCAATAGTACCCCTCCAAAGTCCAAGGATAAGGTCAGGGATATTCAGTGAAATGAGATGCATGATGTCTGCCCCAAAGCCACGCGGGATTGGGAAACAATGTTCATCACCCAATCCAAGAACAATAGTCGGTTTACAAATGCCAGTTCCTAACCGTCGTTTCTTGTACTGGGTGACATTTGGCGACTGCATCACATGTATTAGAGATAGGTTGTAATCGTCAACGGACGCGGACCGCAAGTTTGTCATATCAATGTCGGGGTGATCGCACCCAGTTTCTGCGTAGTTGATTGGCCTCAGGATTGCAGGATAATATTGGGAAGTCTTAGGTTTCTTTCGACCAGGGATGGGACAAAAGAGGCGGCACCCATACTTCCCTTTGTGACCTATAGTCCCTGTAGTCACATTATAATGTCTCCCAGGAATAGCTACATTTCCACATGATAATGTGGGGACTTTCTCACATGGTACATTATGATTTGATGGAATTTCAATGTAAACATGGTTTTCAGGTACCTTGCCACATTATAATGTGTCATGGAATTAAGGTTTCAAAGGTTAGGTCCACATGAGAATGTGCCACATTATAATGTTGGCCACATCATAATGTGTCTACCACATTATAATGTCACTATTAGAGATTTAGGTTGTTAGGGTTAGGTTAAAGGTTAGGGATAGGTTAGAGATAAGTTAGGGTTAGGTTCAGGTTAGGCTGGGAATCAGTGGTGCCTCTGTATATATGTTGCTATTTGAGGCCAGAATATGACCTGACTGTGGTCTGACAGAGAGATTTGGGTCAATCTAACCATCCTGGAATTTATTAGATAATCTACAGATATAGAAGGAGGGAATGGGCAAGAATGATGCTACATTATAATTCCATCTACATCATAATGTGCTGTGTGAGAATGGATCCACATTATCATGTGAGAATGTAGCTATTCCTGGGAAACATTATAAAGAGGCTACAGGGATACCTCTTGTGACCAACAAGACCAGCAACCATCGCCATTGCAGGACCGTCAGCATTTACAGAGGCGAAAAAGGGTTTTGAAATAAAGGTGTTGTCTCTCCGAGGGTCCCACATTACCAGACCTTCTTTCTGGATTGCCGACAGGTGATGAATGCCGGGGAAGAGAAATGAATCGAGGTTTCTCGGCTTGCCAGGAATGATGCCACCGGGGAGGACATGTTTCTTTTTGTATTGAAGGCCAGGCATGAGATCAAGGACTACCCAGATGTACATCCAGCAGTCGGATGTCTTGTTTCTGTAAAGTTGCGCGCCGTCAATAGAAAGCATCACCACAATATCATCCGGCCCTATTTTCTGCTCCTCGATTGCATCCAAATATTCATAACCATTGAAGAAGTCGGTGAAGGTGTCCGGCAAGTAGTCACCTGCCTCCTCAACCATCTTGCGTATCTCGTCAGTGAGCTGTTGACGATAGGCTAGATTTTCTGTAGTCTCAGAACCGCGATATAGCGCCTGGAGCTGGGGCCCAAGCAACATGGTCTCGAATGTTTGGCATGGTTTCCCTGTGGTAGGATCAAATCGTGGCTCGTTGCAGATAGTACAACATTGATGATTCGCAAAGGGTCCGGTATATGCAAGACACGAGTTTATACACATATCCGTGGCATATGGAACGATTCCTGTAACCTCGGCAAACCATTTCTTCATGTGATCGAAGGAAGGAACATCATCATCAGGATGTCGACAAAGGATCGCGCCTCGAACATCATCATATGTCTCTCGAGAGGCGTTTATAGTGGCGAGAAATAGATCAGTGCCCAGCCGAAAATCGGGGGTTACTTCAACAGGATATCTTGGGGGGTTCCGGAGGCGTTCCAGTAGATCACGGGGGAGTTTGACGCATTGGTCAGTCAGAGAAGCATTCCGTATCTCCTGAATAAATTCCATTGTTGTGGCTAGGTCAGGCAATGAAGCCATATGAGCAAGCTCAGAAAGATCAAGAGTGGGGGGAGCGTTCGTCATGTTGCTTCCCACGTTCAAGTTGTCAGGCTCGCCGTCTTCGTCTTCACCCTTGTCCTCGTCCAGGTTTCCACCATCTGTCTCAGAATCATCAAAATCCTTGGTAAGAACGAGACTGCCAGGATCAGGGCTCAGGTCTTCGAAGTTGTCAAGGGGATCAGTAGGATGAGATTCCCAGGTTAGCGACAGAGGTGGGTCGCTTGTGAGGTCAAGAACTCCAGATTCAGCCGCCGTCTCGGCCTCGGGTTCGCGGTTTGGGGGGGGGGGGACAGGCTCGAATTCGTCTGTACTATGGCCCATCTCAATTTCCTGTGTTTCAACTCCAGGTAGATGTGCCGTTTCCTGTATAATGCATCAGAATATTCATCTGACAAACCCCATAGAACGATATGTTACCAAATCCATACCCAAAGACTCCATGGTTTGCCCTGCATCCTCCTAGATTAGACAAGTAAACAAATTGTTTGATACTCTACATGCGACAGGCGTACCTTCTCGATATTGAGTAAATTGTGAGGACTCTCGGCAGCCTGAGGTACCTCCTGGTAGCCATTAGCAAATACGACGGTGTAAGAGAAGATATCACGCTTACTTCTGTTTCATCCGAGTCCATCCTTCCCCTTTTACGGGGTGGTGGTGCTACACTGCCTACATCCTTTCCCCAGATTCGTCGATGGTTGTAGTAAGTCGACTTGGGCAGGACTTTGCCCACATTGCCCCTGTGATTGCACTGAGTGCATTCTGAGGGGAAGACAAGCCAGAACATGTCAGAACTGTACACACAATGCCATATGTACAAGCCACAAAGTAACAGCGTGCATACTTTCGATATTTGACACGCGGCACGCCGCGTGCTTTTCATTTGCGACCTGTTCTTCGAAGAAGCTAGTAGAAGCCAACAACCTAGTGGAATACCAGTAGAATACCTACAGACACAACCAATGGCGTGGACAGCAAATCTCAGCAAATCTAGATAGTTAAAAATAGTTCAAAGAACCATGACGTTGTATATTGAATATTGAATCGCACTGAGCAGTCCAAATTAGGCAATGTATCGCATCACAAATGACACGTTTCAAAAAATCTGGTACACCTGGGGATATCAAGGTTCCCGAGGCACAGCACACCTCGTGGCATCAGTGATACCCTGCCACCCCAGGTTTGACCCGCTTGTGCCGGATCAGCCCATTCCTGTCCAGGTTCGATTTTGACTGGGCACCAACACTCAGGCCTTGCGAGAGAGGAAATGTGGAACGATGGGAAAGGATTTAGAATGAGGTTTGAAGCGGTGGAAACCAGCTCAAGACTGGGGTTCCATGTTCAAACTATCTACCTTTATATACTACTACTAAACATGTGGTATAAATGAGGATGATCTGTGGTTAGGGGATAGTATTTCTGGTTGTCGACAGCGCTGGTGGCGGCGGCGGTACGGGCAAAGTTGGGTGACAAGGGGGAGAGAGCTGTCCCTTGAAAGGTTTTGAGATCACGACTGGCGACGGGGAAGACGGAGCCCCATTTGGACGAGGGTGGAAGGTCGAGGTGGACGTGGATAGTGCCGGCTCCCTCCAGATAAGGGCAGAGGAGACGGGAGATGGCGCACGAGATAGAATGGCCTGCATGAATTGAGCCGGTATCGAACGCGGATTGCACAGCCTGAATGTTGCGGGTGAAGATGTGAATCTCCGAAATATAGGGTGCAGTGGTGATGACTTTGTTGAGTCCAAGGAGGGTGGCGACGATGAGAGTCTCTGGGGTGAGACTTCTACCTGCGCTTGCTCGAGTGAGTTGGGGTTCCTGGCGATCCGGGCCAAGGTAGGAGGCAAAGCGGACCTCCGCTGCAGCTGACGACAAGGTCTTACCGACACAAGGCCAGGCTGCGATGGAAAAGGCCGCTTGATGGTTTTCGTCCTCTGCTGTGGTGAGAATGTCTTTGAGAAGGGTGTAGCGTTCTTTGGTGTCGTCGGCGTCTACCCGTGGTGAATCCCAGAATGGAAGAGGTCGAGGATGCGATGACCAGGGCGAGCTTCGTCGCTGAGGTAGTCGGATCTCTCGAGTTTGACGGTGGTCATAAGGTTCTGTATGTCGACGACCAGGCTAAGTGTCTTCACCTCTGCTTTGAGTATAAGCTCGCAGACAACGGGGTGGGTGGTGGGGAGTTGGGCCGCTCTGATACGTGAGCGTTGGACTAACTTGGTGACGTGCTGTCTAGCAGGCATAAGTCCCACGATGGCTAGGACTCCTCCCATAGGCGAGTGATTGAAAGCGCCGGTGATCCATCTGGCAGCTCTGTAGTGGACTGAATTCATGAGGTTGAAGGCAGTCTGGAGTCGGGGACCGTTATAGTACCAGAGTTGGCATACATGAGGATCGGCATAACACACAACACGTATAGGAGACGTTTGAGGCGGGGAGGGAGACCGCGAGAGGAGTTGCCAAGGAGGAGGGGGATGGACGTGAGCGCCTTGGTAGTGTAGAAGCGTCTGTGCTCATTGAAGGTAAGACGGCGATCAAAGAAGAAACCAAGGTAGCGCCAAAAGGCTTTAACTTGGAGGGGGGGTTGGCCAGGTAAGCGGACAATGGGGTACGATGGAGAGACGGTTCGGGTGAAGAACATAAGTTCGTCTTTCGTCGGTTCGGTGGCTAGCTCCATGTCAACGAGGATGCCATCAATAGCTTTACGCCCAGTTCGCAAGTGGGAACCGATGGCGTCAAGGTCAGATGATTGTGTGATGAGCATACCGTCATCTACAAAGGAGAACAGATCCAGATACTTCGCGTGACCGCGCATGTAAAAGAGCTTGAGAGCCGGTGAAAGATAAATGCCGGAAAGGATGGGGGAGAGCGCCGAGCCTTGACCCACACCAAAGAGGATTTCATAGAGGTCTGAGACATTCTGTCCTGAGACAAAACGAGTAGACCGTCCACGTAGATATGATTCGAAGAACTTACTCAAGGCGGCTGAAAACCCCAGCCGCCGTAGTACTCCTAGCAAAAATTGATGGTCCAGAGAAGGGAAGAATTGCGCAACGTCGAAGGCCACGACCCCCGTGTCATGTTTCTTCGCCCATCCATTCCGGACTCTGTGCGTAATGATGATTCCCGCATCAGTTGTAGATCTATAGCGAAGACCCCCAAACTGGTATTTGTGGACCAGGCTATACTTGGCGCATTCGAATTGCATTTGATTGGCGACGACTTTCTCGATAATCTTGGCCACCGTGTTGAGGAGGACGATGGGTCTGAAAGACTTGGGACTATTGTAGGATTCTTTGCCAGGTTTCGGGATGATAACCGTGATGGAGACCTTGAAAGCTGCCGGCCAGCAAGAGTAATCTATGCAGGCGTTAGCTAAGGCGGTGATACATTTCAACACTTCATCTTTGTGTAGGAGATGTTTGAGGAGAGCCCATGAGATGTGGTCCGGACCAGGGGCAGACTTGGGGTTGCACTTGAGAACAAGCGAGATGATTTCTGGGCCGGTAATCGGCAGCCAGTCATGAGTGGGTTCTTGTGGAAGCTCATCGAGGATTTCCATTTTAGGAGAGTTTGGAGGAGGCGTATGAAAGGCCTTATCGAATTTGTCAAACATGTCATTAGAAGAGTTGAGAACGTCACCATTGGCCCCCTTCAAATTTGCAAGGGGGTCTGAGTGACGGGGCTTGTGCCAGTCCATAAGGGACCAGGGGTTTTTTTGGGAGAGGGCGATGGTTTTGATCTTCTCCTCGAAGAAGTCGCGTTTAGCCTCGCGGATGACTGACCGAAGATTTTTGTAGTCAACGGGGGATTTGGTGTCGAGATATACTTGTCTGGCCATGTCACAGGTCTCACTCCACCACGAATGGGAGTGCGAACCTGAGCCCCTGACTGGACGAGAGTGAGTGTCCCAGTTGACGGACAGGGCCATCTGGAGATTGGTAGCGGCAGACTCGACATCCTGGGCCGAAGCGTAGGAGTCTGGGACTTGGCTAAAGGCGACTAGGAGGCCTGCGACATAGGCTTTGTATGTTTTGAGGGGAACGATCTGTCTCACCAGCGGCTGATAAAGAGTCGAGGGGAGATAAACTGTCAGAGGGATGTGGTCGGAGCTGTCGCGCTCGAACGGGCAAAGAAATCTGTCACACTTCCTGGGCCTGTTGGCCGGGAGGAAGACAAGATCGAGTGTGGAAGGCCAGTGGAGAGGGTTGTCCGGGATCCGCGTGGGAGGGTCAGTGTTTGTTCCGCTGAACGTAAGGTCGAGAGAGGAAGCAACTTGCATGAGGTCTATAGAGAGACTAGAGGGATAGGTGACTGCGGCGTCCCGGAGGGCGGACGGGCAGTTGAAGTCGCCGCCAAGGAATATGATGGGGGATGGGAGCGTATGGGCGTTTTGAGTAAGCCATTTGATGGCCGACCCAGAAGCATCCAAGTAGATGTTGATGAGGTAGACCTGTCGAGATTTGGTGGGCCATATTGAGAGGATTTGAATGTCCATAGGGGCATCAAATTCGTGGTGAAACGCAGGGCGGAGATGCGAGATGCGAGTATTGATGTAGGCGACCGTGCGGGCTGAGGCGTTGGCAGTGGAAGTGTCGGAGCAGGTCCAGGACGGGTGTTGAGGATAGGAGTAGATGGGACTGCCCTCTCTGGAGGAGGTAGAGACCGTGTAGCGAGCAAGATACTTAACGGGTTCTTGTACGAAGTGGATATCAATATCTTCACTATGTCTAGCAAGGAAAGATTCAATGATTGCATTAGTTCTCCAAACATTATGAGTACGTAACTTAAGGGAGACCAGCTCGTCCACGTCAGGCGCTGCGGTTGAGGGGCTGGTCCCACTAGTTGCGGGCAGTTGCGTGGATTCGGGATTGGTAGGCGCGACGTCCTCCATCTCCTCAAGAACCTCAAAGCGATTACGATCGGTGGGGACAAGGGTTGCAACCTTGGCCGCCGTCATGGTAGTGGGGCGAGCAGCCTTGGCTGCCTTGCGAGATGCATCCTTCGTGGCGGCCTTGTCGTACGCCTTACGATGGAAAGAGGGGTCAAAGCAGTTCTTCCAGAACTTGCAAATGGTGGAGTCAGAATGGTGGTTTTCGCCACAGTTGCGACATCTCGGGGTGTGGTCGCATGGGTGGCCCGCAGGGGTGGGGGCGATGGGAGGATTGGCTTTGGGCGCGCCCTTGCAACAAGGGGCGTGGTGGGGGCCGCCACACGCAGAGCAGAGTTGGGGTCTAGAGGGGCAGCCAGTACCGTTGTCGTGGATCTGGTGCCCCCACTGGAAGCAGTTTTTGCAGAGGGGGACGCCGATGTGTTTATCCGCCTGTCTGATGGGGGAAGGTCTAAAATCCGCGTCGACGTTCCACCGGACCTTAGATTTGATGAGCGTGTTCAGGTTCGCACCACTCTGGGAGTCCTGAATGTCAAAATAGACCGTACACGTATCTGCGGTTTTAGAATACGTGACGATCCGGGCAGCGGACGTGAGGGCAACACGTTTCCTCATGACTGTGAAGCAATGTCTCGTGATGATTTTGCCAATGGCTTCAGACGAGATGGGTTCGTCATTGATGATGCGAGGAACGCCGATCAACTTGAGGAAGGATTTAGACGTCGGGAGGTAGACGTTTATTTCCGCATCATCGGTTTCGAGCAGACGCTCGACGAATTTACCGATATTTGTCAGTTCAACATCAGTGGGGACGACCCGACCGGTGGAGCTGATTGTTTTCATTCTAAGTCCTTCGGGACAGAGGTCCGCCGCCTCAAGAGAAAGAGGAGAGTTGAGGTTTTTGAGCGCTTCGAGAGCAGCTCTGTGAACCTCGTCGCGTTTCTTGAAAAGAGCCCATTCGGAACTCGCAATCATGACAAAGCGCCTGTTGGCGCCCTTGAAGACGCCCTCGGTTTGGGAGCCGCAGGAGTCTTCGGAGCGGGAATATCACCTCCAGTTTCTGCAGGCGCTTTGCCCGTAGGCGCGGCGCGTACTCCACTCTTGGCTTTGTTAGCGTAGGAAGGCCTAGGACCCTTAGGCGGTAGGGGTGGGAATGTCGACGTGTCGTCGATCCTAGGGGGACGCTTAGCCATTCCAGGGGGTAAACCCCCGGAAGGCCGGGCTGCTGGGGTGGGAGCCAGGGGTAAACCCCTGGTGCCACGCGAGTTCGGGGTCTTCCCAGAGCCGGGGGCTTGAGACCGAGGAGGGGGCTTGAGTGGCATGTGACAGCCAGCCATAGAGGCGTCCGCCATTTGTGACATGGTGGGAGTAGGCTTGTGGACTCTCCAGGAGTCGTCTGTAGAGGCGCCCGCTGATGGTGAAGCAATCGGAGGGGTGGGGGGGGGAGGGGGAGCCTTGGACTTGCCTTTCCCTTGGGAGGCAGGTGTGGGAGGCGGGGGGGGAGGGACATAGTCCTTGTGAATGAGATTGCCTTCATCGTTAAGGTTGAAGCCAAGTTTGTCGCCCATTAGAGTGAAGAGCATGAAGAACTCGTCTTTGAGAGTTTGGTCAGAAGCGATGGCATCTCGTGTGATGCCTCGAATGATGATGCGCTGGGCCAGGGAGATGACAGCAGCAGAGAGGGTGGCCGTGTTGAGCCGAGTAAGAGTGCCCCCAGAGGCTAGACCGAAGTCGATCGCTTCGCCGACAGTTTTGAGAGCAGCACACATAGCAACGAGGTTATCCTCGCTGTCACCAGCCATATTGATCTGCAACTCCTCAGGGATGAGATTGTTGACCGGATCATTGAGAACATAATCCGGGGCAGTCTTGAATGTCACGAGGCCGGCGTTAGCGGGGAGCGTGATAGATGCGTGCCTCTTCGCTTCGGCCCGTCCACTGAAGGGGGTGTCGCTGCGGTAGACAGTCTGGGTTGGAGCCAAAGGCCCCACAGAAACAAGTTGTTCAACATCCGGAAGAGTGTCGACATCAATGGGTTCCTCTGACCAGGCGCTGGTGGAAGTACCTTCTACGGGGCTGACAGAGCCAAGGGCAGACTTACGAGCCTTCTGCCTAAGACAAATTTCTTCAGCCTTACCAGATGGTGTGGGAGAAGATGGTCGCAAACTCCATTCTGCCCCCGAATTCCGAGGTCGCTCCTTCCTCCCCCTCCATATTGGAGACAAAGAGAAGAAACTCCAGCCGGACCCCGTCAAATGTGGACCCTGGCTTCAGTCCTGGGCCGGCAACAACAAGGCGCTGTTCGCCCGCCTCACTCGTGCCACCCTGGGCCACGCCCCCATCGGTGCTTACAGACAACGCTTCAAACATCCTGGCCCATTCACTTGCGCCTGTGACGATGACACCCTCGAGACGGTAGATCACCTCCTCCACAAATGTCCTCTCTTTGATAGGGACGACGCCTCCAACAAAAGGTACAACATCGGCAATTTCCTGGGGATGCTCGCAAACCATCCCGCGTTATTCGCCTTTCCCCCACCCTAATTTATCGGGTGCATTCAGTGTTACGATTTCTCCTTTCTTTTCACGGTCTCTTTAGGTACTACGGTCTCTGCCTACGGGCGTATGTAGTTTATATACGGGGTCTGTTCTGGTGGACTTGTTCCATGGGTGGATCCCACTCTCGGATACTTATATCTATCTTTCCGCACATGTGCCGTGACCACAGGGCATTACTCTCCAATACTCTTCGTATGTAGTTCTCGTTAAATTTGTAACTTAGTGTACAAGACCGGACTGCGATCGGGCGCCGGAATATAAATTGAGGTTCAAAAAAAAAAAAAAAAAAAAAGACAAAAGGCACGCGTGTGTGCTCCCTCCTGCCTCAATCACAAGTAGACAGGTTATAAATATAATCTATAAATATAATCTAAACTTTTCACCACCTGTGCCCCTCATTGCGGAGTCAGCAATGGGTGGATGTGTCAGTTTGACTTTGGATGATGCGCGACACGCGCGCATCAAACATGTCAAATACATGTAAACAAACCTGAAAAAACATCGCACATCTGCTTATTATGTCTACACAGGAACAAGTAGGCCACAGATTGTAAGTTATAGAGGTGCGATGCTGATGACCAAATAATAGTAAACAATATGCAAAATGCATCGCGCGGGCGCGCACGGCCCCTTCCTCATGGACTAATAATAGTTTGCATTGATAGAATTATATATTGGATATATATTCACCTTCTGAAACACCTTGAATAATTTTTAGAAGTCAAAGTAAGATAGAAATAATAAAATGTGCAGATTTCAGAAAAAGTGTTATATCTCCCTAATGAATGAACCAAATTTGAAAAATGAAGGTGCTGGGAATTCCCCTGAATGTAGGGAATCCAAAGCTGAAATAAAAAACTTTGACAAATTTTCGACTTATTTTACTCATATTCACCTTATTCAGACTTTGAAATTCATTTGAATACTCTGAGGAGGTTCAGATACAATGTTTCCATAGTATATATACAGTACATGTAGAATAAAGTGCTTGTGGAAAGGAGGAAGTAAGAAAATGATGTTTTTTGTGTTTGAAGAAAGCCATGATGCACTATTCATCACGATTTACAGGGTGTTTTGATACATCATTTTGAAGTACAGACTTTCTACCATGCTTAGCTCATGTATCTAACTGTAAATATACTTATTATGAGTTTCTACATATCTCTACATAAGGTAAGGACTATTTTTGGGACTCATGGTGCCACGGTTTGGGCATTGAGGCCGCGAGTTTCAAGGACACATCGCTCGGCATTGACTGCCGAGCGTGCGCGGCAATTGCCGAAAGTCGAACCATATATTCGACGGCCAGCAAAACATTCCCACACTTTTTGTTTGTCCCCACCTCCACTAACCTGCCGCCCAACTGCCACCACTTGTGCCCAACGGCCCCTACTCCCGCCCAACGACTTCTCATGTGCCCAACAGCCCCCTCTAGCGCCCAATGGCTTCCACTTGCTGCCCAATGGCCGCCACTCCCGCCCAACGACCCCTCGTGTGTCCAACGGCCTCTACTCCCGCCCAACGCTGTCAAGTCGCGCCCCACCGCCCCCTCGTGTGCCCAATCACGCCCAAGAGCATGTACGGCCGGGCTAAGCCCACGGAGGAGCGATTGAGGGAGTACGATGCGTGCGCGCAGCATCTGGCTGTGCACACGCGTCCTTATTGTTATGTACCTCGTAATATATTGCTGTAAACCAGTCTGAACCGGCTCAATCTCAACTCTAAGAGGTAATGTGGACCGATGCATCAGTCTTGCATCGGTCCGGTTCGGTTTTTTGATAATCTTGTGAACCGAAAATTCGGTCTCGGTCTCGGTCTCTCTATTTTGAGGGTCAAAAACCGGACCGAATTGGACCTTTAAACACTATACCCACTAACCCTCCCTCTAGACCGGTAGGCTCATTGTGACTAGTCTTTTAAAGTTAGGTTAGGTTAGGTTAATGGACACTTTTTGGCTTAACTGTAACTGATATCAGTCGCGCAAAACTCCAAATTCTTCTTAACCGTAACTGCAACTGGTCCTAACCTAACTGATCCTAACTGGTCTTAACCAGTTAATGTGATAAAAATATAAGATAAACATATTCTTTAGAGTCTAGTTTGATGTGCAATTGCATTTTCTATCTACTAGAGCAGTAATACTTTATAGTTAAGCACAACAACTAGTCAATAACCAAGCTTTTGTTGATCAGTGAGGACCAGTTAATGGCCAGTTACAAAAGTTGGCCCTTGGAGCTTAACTGCAATCTTAACTGGCCATAACTGGTGGTGTGGTTGGTAATGGTCGTGGTTAGGACTGGTTGCAGTTCAGTCAGATTACAGTTAATTAGCAGTCACTTAACCTAACTTTTAAACACTAGTTGTGACACTCATACTCCCCTCCCCGCCCGTTCCATGGGGCATGTCGCAGACAACCCCATGGTGAACCTCTCATGACCATCTCTCTTTCTCAGGGTTCAACAGGGGAGCATAGCCTAAAATGGTGGCGGACACTCCAGCCTGTTCTTTCTCTGCCACTCGTTGGCAGGGGGACACATAAGTAAAGAGTTTTGTCAAGCTGTAGCCAACGGAAACTGGAAATAATGAGAAAATGTAAATGAGATAGAGGAAATCAAACTTGGGAGGGCGACGAGAATGTTTGCCATGTAATAGTGGGAGGCCCACCATCCAACGCTGGCCTTGGCGAGAAATTTGTCCTGCTGAGCTGCTGATGTCTATCAACTCCTAGCGCCTAAGGTGCCTCCTGGCTTAGTGGTCAATAACACCATTGGGGATTTAGTATACAAGGTCCAGGGTTCGATTCTCTGGGAATTAATCTTTTATGGTATCACATATGTCATTTGCTTTTGTAAATCTATAGAACCCTGACAAAATGCGGCGGTTGGCGGACCACGACATGTGCCTGTGATACAGCAGCTATAGGGTAATGGTGGTGCGGAAAGAACGGACGTCGCTGGCAGACAGCCTCGAGAACTGCAACACGTGACTGGGATGCAGCAGCGGTAGATTAAGTGTGTTTGGATTAAATTTACAGCACATGGGAATACACATGACAGTGCCTGCCCTGGGCGTGACATCCGCTGCAGGACCAGGCACGGGGCTGAGACAATGCCAGGTTCTCTCCCTCACCATTCATCCCTCTCCAGGCGCGTTGGCCTTCATCTATGTTCTTTTGTCTGAGGCCGTGAATATTAGGGGATGTAAATTAAATATATGTTTTGAGATAGTTCATAGACATAAATTTGAAGACTGTTGTGAGCCAATCAAGGTGTGATAACCCTAAGATTGGCAGTTGAGACAGTGAGGAAAAGGCCGTTGGGAGTGTGCTGTCGGGTTGTCAAAGAGTTGGATACAAACTAATAGCAGACAAGCTTGGCTTCAACGGATTACCACAATATTGATGTGAGTGGGGCACGACTTGTGACGCACCCAAGGCATACAATGTGATAGGCCAGGAAATGGCAGTAGCCCTATATGCAACTGCCCCGGAATAACATTAGGCCTTTAAAGGCCGAAATAGGATCCTGGACTTTCCCCAAGTCCTATTGTCCACTCGGCACAGGCCCCCAGTCGCTTCCTTCCCTCCATCGTCCCTTGGCGACGGAAATACTATCCCCTAACCTAACCCTAAACGGTTAGCTCTGGGACTAGGGGTGAGTCCGGCCATTGCTAGACTCAACGATGGACATGCCCCCTACCTTAGGGTAGGGTTGGGAATGTGGGTTAACTCGCTCAGCTGGTGTCGGTTCGAACAATCGACATGTCTAGCGATGAGTTAACTTGCTTGTTCGCCCTTGCTTACTCCAACTCTGATGTCGACACACT
The DNA here is from genome assembly GCA_963565915.1 of Entoloma clypeatum. Lineage (NCBI taxonomy): Eukaryota > Fungi > Basidiomycota > Agaricomycetes > Agaricales > Entolomataceae > Entoloma > Entoloma clypeatum. The sequence continues at coordinate 907,634 of OY751486.1, read as the reverse complement.
GTGTCTGGCGTTTTATGTACATTTCGTAAATAATGTACTTAGGTGGTTTGCTGTACTTGTTCGTACATGTTTTCGGTATCGGTCTGGTTTTTTGTTGTATATCCTTTGGTATAGTGTTCTTCGTCTTCAGAGTTCTTCAGACTCTGATTTGGGAACGATGTGCTGTGTCGGTTCACTGTGGTGCGCCTTTCTGTCGGTTCGCTGATGGGGATTCCCCATAGCCTTGTCCTTGCAGGGTCCCTTCGGGACCCTGTTTGGTTCCGGGTTGTGGTGTGCTTCCCTGTCATGCCGCTGTCAGACTAGGCCCGAAAGTGAACAATAGGCAGAGTCAGTTGACCCAGAGAACAATAGTCTTATTGTTCTCTGGAATGACTCAACGATTGCCGTATTCGGACCTGATGAGGCCTATAAAGGCCAAAATAGGATCCCAGACTTATCCCAAGTCCTATTGTCCACTCGGCACAGGCCCCACAGTCGCCCCTTCCTTAGTCCTTCTTAGTGAAGGAACTACTATAACCCCTAACCCCTTATTCACCTCTCCGCACCTCTCCACATCCGACGACTCCGCGCCCCTCCGCTCCTCCGCACGTCGGATCGCAGGTACTATCATTCATCTTGTTTCCATTCATCCCCCATCCCTACTCCCCACCATTACTCATCATTCATATGTCTTGTTTTATCTTTTATTTTATATCTCACTTTACTATTTATCTAACTGGCTTGCAAGGGAATCCTTAGAACTTTCTCTTCGGATCTCCCTTGCAAGGTATGTGTTGTATTAGTTATCAGACTGCTCAATCTAAACTTCGGATCTCCCTTGCAAGTATCTGAGTTCAAGTCTTGGATCGTAAGGTCGCCCTTACACAATCATTCTGAGATCAATTCTTACTACTTATGTAATGATGGTACAATCAAGAGTATGTTGTTTGGCTGGCATTACTAATACAGCATCAACGGCAAAACGAGCTGTCCTGTCCCTGTTGTCATACACTACAGTGGCAGCAGCTTTCTTAATACACAGAATCTGAATATCACAAGCAAGCAGCTGTGGCGATGCCAAATCCACAGCCTTTGTATGGAGTGGACACAGCTTAGATAGACATGGCTGTGGGTAAACCCTGCGGCAGGATTGCTAACTTATTACATGTAGATGTGAGGAACAATGTGCCGCCCTTGGCGTTGATATAATTCTAACCGTTCCGTATACCACTGCTTCATCGGGTCCATTTCTTCCGTGGACCATTGGCCAGCACAGGAGAATACAGCTGTTTGGATGGGTGGGGCAGATGTAATTCCACCTTCCCATCTCCCATCCAGCATGTCCAAAAAATTAGACAATGAAACTGCGAAAGGCAATATTGCGCAACTTATTTGACGCAAAGCAGGGAGGGTTGCCCCCATTCCGATATTCTGCATCGTGGAGTTTGGAAAAACAGTATATGGAAGTGTGAGCTCTTCAAGAGTGAGGGGCAGGGCTTGTAAGAGGACGGCGAGCTCGAAATCTTGTAACTGAATCTCCATCGACGTGAACGACCTCAGTCGACACTGGGACCTCCGAACCAGCTGACCAATGCCAGTCAGCCATGGCCCATTCCCTTCTGGTGAGCATGATATCTCGAGCCTCGACAGAGAAGGGAGGGTGAGTGTATATAGAAACTCGGCAGCCGGGGGCCTGGTGAACGCTTTGCTGAGCGATGTTATACGGAGATATTCCAGGTGGGGTAGAGTGATGGCTTTTTCGGCAAAGAAGGTACAGAAAGAAGATACAGCGAGTTGGCAAGTGACAAGATTGACGCATTGGGAAAGAATACTCTGGGCAGCCGGAATGGAAACGAAGATGTTTGGGAAGGAGAGGTGCAGAAGATGCTCCCAATGGAAGACTGGGGCAGCCATCATAATCTCTAAATCTATATACAGTGCCTCACAAAACTGATTCAATGTTTGCTACTTTGTGAATACCTTCAAAATAACTTTGCAAATAATGCCAATCAAAAGAAGGTATTGGTACCTGGTTAAAAGCCCTGCTTCAGGACTCTCGGAATCTGCAATAATTATGTAATTCCCATAAAGAATGATCAATATATGATCAAATTACTCCAGGGACTCATTGAATCAGTTTTGTGAGTATGTACAATAAATACAGTATTTTATACTTTAGTACTTGGTATTACCCTCCTTAGCTTTGATTACTGCCTCTACCCTTCTTGGCATACTTTCTATCAGGTTTTGACACACTTCTGGCTCTATATTATTCCACACCTCTGCTGCTCTGTCCCAAATCTCCCAGACTCCCTTGGGTGGTGTTGGATATTCATTCAACTTCCTTTTAATATGAACCCAGAGGTGTTCAATAGGATTGAGGTCTGGGGACTGTGCAGGCCAATCCAGCAGAGCAATATTCTTGCTGTCCATCCATTTTTTGGCCTTCTTGGAGGTGTGCTTGGGGTCATTGTCCTGCTGAAAAATGATCTCCTCTTCAGAGATTCCACTCTCCTCCATGCTGGGCAGCAAATTGTCCTCCAAAATGGACACATACTGATCAGCATCCATCCTCCCCTCAACCTCTGCAAGTCTCTCCACACCTTCCCAACCCATACAACCCCAAACCATAATATTTCCTCCCCCAAACTTGACTGTGCCCTGAACCTCTCTTTCAATAAGCCCCTCACCCTTCTTTTTCCAGACCCATTCCTTGCCATCTGACCCAAACCTGTTGATTTTGGTCTCATCTGACCAAATGACCCTCTTCCAGTCCTCCACTGTCCATTCCCTGTGCTTCATAGCAAATGCCAACCGCCTCTTCCGATGTATGGCCTTTAAGAAAGGTCTTTTCTTCTTTGTTACAGCCTTGAATTCATGTTTTCTGAGAACCCTTCTCACAGTTTCTGGGGAGACAGGATTGGAGATGACAGTGTTGATGTGTTTGGTAGCCTGCACAGCATTGGAGGCTCTCCCTGAGGTGATTTGTGAAAGTATGTTTTGTGTGTTGGTGGGAGAAAGCTTGGATGGACGACCGCCAGAAGAGAGATTGCGATGAGGAAGAAGATTCTGAAGCACTCTGGAGACAGTTGGTTGGCTGACACCCAGGTTAGAGGCAATATGACAAGTGGAGTGACCATTGGAGGCCAGAGAAAGAATGTTTTCCTTGTGGAAAGAGGAGATAGGGCGCATGATTAATTATGGAGGCTGTTGAGGTTGGATTCTTCTTATACAACTTTCCTTGACAACCCATCAGGGTTCTATTCAAGTTCCATCAGTAAGTCATGACAACTGGTTACCATACAACCAGTGAAGCATTTGATTCTGATAATTGCCATAGGTACTCACAAAACTGATTCAATGAGTTGCTGATTTAATTTAATCATATCTCCATGGATTCTGATCTAAATCATATGATTCCTTTATATTCTGAAAGCCCTGAAGTAGGGCTTTCAATTATATACCAAAGGTTTAATTCAATTGGTATTCTTTGCAGAGTTATCTTGAAGGTATTCAAAAAGCAACAAACATTGAATCAGTTTTGTGAGGCACTGTAAGTGCGAAAACGTTAAGGCCGGAAATGAAAGAAAAGGCTCGTCTAACCTACCTTCCCTCGCGGGACCATCGCCAGTGTGAACAACGAAGTGCAGCTGTTGGAGCTCCCGAAACACAGGGAACTCCTCACACAGGTGGAGAAGAAATTGACAACGTCCTGTCACGTAAAAATGTTTGATTTGATGCATAAAATCCGACGTCATGTCTAGGATTCGCGTGCAAGCAGGGGAGAAGCAACCGACCTTGATGGCAGAGATTGCCAAATTTTGCGTTCCTCGAGACATGGCTTGCTTCCCAAGGTCGGCGATGTGCTCCCCCCTTTCCCCCCCCTCCATCTCGATATAAAGCGTATTCCATATCGCGGTAGTCCCAAATATAATCTCCCTCCAACGAACGCAGACGTGCTCCGCGGCGCCTCTTGAACAAGTCCGTGGAACGTGATAGTTTCCCTCTCCTGCAGCATCCACAAAGATCCTAGACCACAGCTCGGATGGCAATTTTTTTTGCGGAGCGATGGCTGAGTCAATCTTCGCCAGGCATAAGTTATAAGACTCGCGGTCGCGCTGGAGTAGGTCCAAATGAGTTTGGAGTTGATAGATTTGGTCGTCGATGTTGTTCAAAGCTTCGGTGATCTCACCGCGGATGGTTCGAAACTCATGCTCGGTTTCGTTTGAGAAGATTCGATAGTTGGATCGCCAGGCGTCTCGTTCTAGGGGATGTGGAGCAGGTTTATTGTGGGTGGCATTGATGATGAACACCGTGGCAAGGTCAGCTATTATTGATTGGATGCGTTATAATTGAAATCTCATTGGCAGGAGACTTACGATTGGACGGGTGCGATTCGTTGGTGTGGGCGTGGGGCGGCTGGGCGGCTGCGGGGGCGTCGTCGTAAGGGCGTTTGCGTTGTTTGCGTTGAGTCCTTAGATTTATATTGTCTTTGTTTGCATGTTTGGAGAGCCGATGACGTCGGAGATCAACACCGAAAGTGGTTTTCCCATCACACTCATGTTGAAAGATTATCGCGGGAAGGCTAAGAGACAAACGCCGGTAAGAAGCCTGAACAAGATGTGAGAATCACCATGACGCAGTAAACGCCTTACGCACTATTGTCCCAAGCCCGTGGTTTCTATGATAGTGCCATCTAGTGGCCTTCTCAATCAGTGCAGGGCCTGGCGTGAACAGGGCGTGGATGTCCATTTCGCAGCTGGCATGTTTTCATATCTACAATAGCCGAAATTAGCCTGAAACCGTCAAGATGCAATCAAGAACAAAACTTTGCACCAAACTCGTTGAGTGGGCTATCCCAGAGGTAATTTTATTTCACGCAGGAAACTGTTTTCTGTTATGGTCATAGTCTCGAACATTATTGAATAGTACTACATACTAAAACAGGGGCCATGAAGCCGAAGGCAAGAGGATTATGTAAGGCAATTGAACATGATCTTTGGACAAGGGTGTGCGTAGGGCAGGCTCAACTGCAGCGGAGTGAGACTCTAGCAGGGCTGGTTACTGGTATTCATATGATAGGCCCGCTTCATGTCATCCACCGAGTCAGGAAACAATATAACAGTCATGATAGAGAAGCTCGGACGCACTTCTCAGGATTGTCTGAACACAACACCAACATCTTCGATCCGTAGTGATGTCAGAAACATGTTGAATGCTTGCCACAGATATTGATGTTTGTTCTTGTGGGGTGTCGCTCGTGATGGAAGTGACGGTGCAGAAGATAGGAATACCACTGCGATTCGGAGATGTGCCTTCCTCCCACCGTGACAAGAAAGTTGCAGACTCGGCGGAGCAAAGTTCTCCTATTTGTTGTGGTAATGTGGAGTTTGGGTTTGAGGATGGCCTGATGATATGAACACAGTTTTATTTAGCAAGGCAAATCCGAAATGTCAGTGACGCGGAGGTTCTCACATTTCCAATAAATGGGACGCCAACAATTGACAAGTGGGTAGCGGATGCTGGTCTGAACTTGAACATAGCGGGACGGTTGTGTCTTCTGAGTCTGATCGGTGAGACTCAGTCAATGATGGTGCAGGTCCCAGCTTTGAATTGGCTGGCATGAATGCGGAAACTTCAAGTTGAAACTCAATTCCTCAGCCTTTAATAGTCGGAATTATCAATTCCCACCCTTGCGACATGCTTACCGCGCCTCATGCACAGTCGCCTAAATATCCCACAAGCTAACTAGTCTCCATACATTGCATACATTGCAAGAGCAGTCACTTCATCTTCTGCCCCTGAATTATCTCCATCTGCGTCTGATAGATCGCTGCACCCATCAGCTTGAGCATCATCATCCTCCGAGTCGGCATCTGATGCCTCAAGGAGCTCCTCAAAACCGTAGTCTCTGGTAGGCCCGACTTGCCCATAGCCCTCGAGCATCATTCCTTCTGGATATCACAATCAGTACTTGAATTTGACCACCAGCATTCCAACGATACCCTGTAGTGGCATGCATTCCTCTTGATGCGACTCTTTTTCATGAGAATAGACGTGTCCAACACCCAAGCCCCAATGATACCGCATGAGCATATCTCGGTCAACGAAGCTATTTAGAAAATTATAGCATCAGGTGAGGTTATATCACAGAACCGCGGCAGACTAACCGATTCAGATAATATGAACAATAGTCTTCAGAGTCCCTAGCCAGACTAGAGAGACCAATGCCATCTCGAAAGTTTTTTCCTTGCGAGAATCTGGGAATGAGGTGGCAACTCCGCAGGACTTGGGCAGGGTCCAAAAATCCAAACACATGTTCGTTTTCGACGGGCGGAAAAGACAGAAGATCCAGTTGAGCTGTAGCCCACGCGTTCTGTAATAAACCGCCATCCTGATACCAACGTATCCAAAGAAAATCAAATTGCCAAGGGCGATAGTCCTTCATACTGGTTCCCGTATAGGCAGTATTGGCATGGAAGATACCCAGTACACGACCATATAGGAAGTGTTGTGTGTCAGGAGTTCCAGCTGGCAGATCCTCGGAGTTATCGGCCAGAACCATGATATTGCAGTGTGATGTTTGAGGGTTAATGACATCTTGCGCTCGTCGAACATCATATGTGGTATAGTTGATACAAAATATTCGATGCATATATAGGCGGTCAGCTCCGAAGAAAATCTTTTGAGAATCATCCGAGTCTGCCGTGCCAGAAATGATCCCTATTGGCGCCATGTCAACATTTCCATTAGAAGGGTCTATCTGTTTTTGCTCGTGCAAGAAAGTTTTGATTCGCAGAAAAAGATGCTCCTTCAATTTTGGCAGAAAATTCTAGGTAGGTCATAAGCTTTGGAATTTGCTCAGTTTGTTGATGATAAAGCTACCTTAGCGGCCGGATCATTCATGAGTTCGTGCAGAAAAGTACCAATATGGATACACTCGTTTTGGGAGATACCAATATGATAGTGTCCCTCAGGCGTCTGTGCTAATCCACTATCCTGAACAGCTTGAGGGTGAAGTTGATCATGAAATCGGCGAAGGCGGGCTTGACACCTTTCTATCTGGGCGATTTGTTGGACGTATTCCTTCTTGCTGGTTCTTTTGAAGCTAGCTTTCGGATTTCGATGCTCTAGTTCCCCCTAAATTATATCAATGAGACACGGAAAGATCATGGGCTGAGAAGAAAATACCAATTCAGTAGAATAGGAATCCGTCGTGCCATATTCTCGGATCATATTGGGATAATCTCCTAATGAGTGATTTTTATAGGTGTTTAAATTATACGGTTTTAGTTTGGCATTTTGCTTTGCTTTTAATCCTTGTATTGGGTTCAGCGGGGCGGACTGGTTTTGTGCGGGGGCGTCGGGGGGCGGGTCTCGGGCCTCGCTCGACTTTTGCGCGCTCCTCTGCTCTTGACGCATTCTCGTCCTCGTTTCTTTTGGTAATTCTTTGGTTTGGAAAGCCTGGCAAGTGGTAGCCTTGAAGTCCCTTAGGTGTCTGCCCAATAGGATTGTAACATGGTCGAATATGGCCAGAGTGGAATCGGTATGAAGCCGTAGTTTTGCCAATCCCTGCCAATGGCACAGCACGAAAAGAAGTGTAGAAACTGCTTCGTTGTGTGGCTCTGGCAGAAGGCTGTCAAAGACTGGGATAGAACACTGATGTGATATGAACACCTTGAATATGAATAGGAACACGCCACTTACTTGCAAAAGATCGGCATGATCACGAGCCGCCATTTTCTTCATTTCTGAAGAATTGGAAGAAAAGCGTCGAATTGTATCTCTCCCGAAAGTTGGAGTCTCACGATAACTGGAAAATAGAAAACGTTACAAAACGGTAATTATTTCACAAGAAGCAGCACGCATACCGTCTATCAAGTTTGTGTATAAGAGCCGGGTTGCATGACTGGAGGATACGAAGCAGATGAATGAATGTCGCAATCCAAGAACCACTATCAAATTCATGCATGATATCAACCACGAGCATGTCGTATAGGTTGAATCCGAATTCGTGTAATCTCGTTGAAAAAGCATTCTAATCATAGTGCTTCATTATGTCTTATGATGGAAACATGTAATTACGCACCAGGATGGGAACCAACGATTGTCCCTTCAACAAGTCTTCCACCAATTTAGAAGTGATTTTGTTGTTTTTATCGTAAATCTGCTTCTGCGCTTTTTCAACTAGACCTCGTCTTTGATCATTGTTGACTCTCACTCTTGACTTTCGCTCTTCCATGTCAGAAGGCATTCCGATATCATATATCTGTTTCAACGGCACGAGGCATCTGGGACATGGACATTGCCCCCGATTTTGAATACTTGCTATCATCACTCTAGCAAATAAAACATGAGTGGGGCATAGTAAACATTGACGAGACATACTTCTCTGGATAATCAGCAGTATATGCGAATATTTGCAGGTAGACTCGCCGCTTTATTCCATCTGAACAGTCTACAACCAGCCCGTGTTTATATGCCTTCAAGAAATCATCATCCAGCAAACACAACCATTGAGCATGGAAAGACTCTCTTTGGCAATGTGCCATGAATTCATTGCTTGGCCCCTTTCCGCCCTCGTTTTTGACAGCAAAGTCTTTGAATGAGTCGGGTAGCTAGAAGGCGAAGTGTCGAGCAGGATGTGCGATGCTAGAATCAAACACCCACCTTTTCAAAGTAAGCTACATGAGAGGATAGGCAGCACGTCGGTCTACACCGCTTATATTTTGACTCATTACCATAGAAGAGGTATAGCGGCCAAAGCTTTGCTTCACCAAAAGCCGTCAAATGGGTGACATCTGAATGGAACATGAGTTGGATGATTACGCGAGGAAGTGAGCAATTTGGCTCCTTAGGCGATTTCTGGAGTTCAGTGTAAGCCTTGAGAAACCTGGGTGAACTGTATGCTTCTCCGTATACCCTATTTTGTTTCCAATGAAGCTCGAAAGGCTCAAAATGGAATTGGCAGAGGTTGTTGAGTTCTAGTTTCTCTCGGATGATAGAAATGATGGAACGGCGGTGGAAGTGAAGAGTGAATGGTTTTGGCCCTGGAACGCTGGCTTTTGAGTGGAAGGGGGCCTGGAATGTGACGGGCGTCTTCTGCCAACCCGTGTCAGCATCCTCCCACTCGTATCCAGACCCTCCCAGCATCTTGTTTATATGCGCCCAACGCGTGTCACGGATATCTGCGGGGTTGAACATCGGATCTCCAATAATCTTGAGGAGCTTGTTGAACGATTCCTGAGATTTTTGTGCGCCTCCGTTCCAATACCAGCTACCAAGGAGATATGAGACTTGATTCGGGTATGGATGGAAAAAAGTGGAATCTTTCCGGTATTCGCCGCGCACATCAGACAAGTCTGCCTTGTCGATGGTCTCCTCGGGGTCATGGGCGGGAGGGCACATCCCATAGAATTTGCGATATAACCCAAAGGTATTGGGGTGCGTCCTGTATTCACTATTTCCATCCTGCGCAGTTCCGAGTGCCGAGGACAAGGGGGTGAGATTGGCGTCGACGGTAACTGGCATAGCTGTGGAGAGAGATGGAGCGGGTTCAGGCTCAACGTCCTGATATCTCTTGGGCAGTTTGCGGATTTGGCCTGCTTTACGCTGCGCAATAGGCATTGAAAGGTCATTATAAACTTCGATTCTTGCTCCATGACTCTGCGCAGTCTCCTCATCCAATACATAACCTGCGTCTACCTAGTATTTCTAATGAGTCAACTGGAATAGGCTAAAAAGAACCACTTTAATGTACGCACCTGGGCGCTACTCTCAGATACCGGTTCCTCCGTTGGTGCCGCGTCTTCATTCATGCGACCAAGGGCCTTATCCTTGTCAGCGAACCTTGGCCGTTTCCTCTCTCTCCAAACTTCCTGCGCAGCGCTAAGCGCGCTTGATAATCTTTTCTTGGCAGTTGCACAAGTTCGGGTATGGTGGTTGAACGTGTTGAGCTGAGTAAAGGACCGCCGGCATTGACAAACTTGGTGGAAGGGCGGTGGTGGAAGATTCATCTGACTGGCGACTGCCGCTAGTTGGCGGCCATTTGTCATGGTGATCGACAATTTTTGACGAGCATCCACACTCGATTGATCGATTGATCGATCGACTGACCCTAAGTAATCAATCAATAAGGAGTAGAAAGCGACAAAGTCTCCGACAGACCTCCCATTGCTTTCTTCCTTACACCTGCTGCATATTGTCTAAAAACCACTGTCATGGCATCCAAGTTTATGTGGGGCATCTATTTTTTCCATCCAATGAGGAATGCTGATTACCCGCACCGTCAGGGTTTTCTGCTCCCGTAGGCGTCGTCGGGTAATGAAAGGACCACATCCCCAGAACCCCCCTCTAGGATTCCACAACCACCTTGTTCGAAGCAGGAGAAAGCTCGAGATAAAAGTCGCTAGGCTTGAAAAGGCCCTGAATACATCCTTGGATGAAAACCGGAGGAGAGAGGAACAAAACAGCAGGTTGGGAAGGGAATGCCTGTGTTATCAGGGTTTCTGGTTGAACGAGGCAAGGCGAGCATCTTTGCTGGCAAATCTAGTTGAGGAGACCGTGGACCCAGAGGAGATAGGCTACGCAATGGAGCCAGACATGTCTCAAGCGCGAGACTATGATCGTTCATCGCCGTTCTATGGTATGCCTTGTTCAGGCAAATGATACGTAGCAAAAAGTGACTGACCTTCTCAAGATGCAGCTTTAGCCGCCCGGGGGCAGGTATAGGTGCATTGAATGTAATAGAAATCACGCGAATACCTCAATCAGGTATCACCCGAACCGGCTTTCACGAAGAATGTCGATCACCTGCTAAATTTGGAAAAAACACGCCTCTTTTCTTCTTGGGCAAAGTACTTTTTAATGAAAGTTTGACTTGGGTAAATGTCTGTAAATGTGTTTACTATGTCGAGCTTGTACACCTAGTGGGACATTTGAACTGGCAGACTAGGTAATGAATGAGAATAAAGAAAATAGACAAAAAATGAGAACACAAGAAACTAATGCTAGTACAGTAGAAGAACGATAGAGTGAAGGAGGAAAGAGGGTTGGTATGTCACAGATCGCACCAGAGAACTTATTTAGGGCAGGTAAGTTTGACCAAAAGAGGAAGGACCTTGGCCGCCGCCGACAGTCGCCATAATGTTAGTATATAATATGTTGTATTGTATATATGAGCTCAAACTTATGAGGTTAACAGCTGTTTGGTTCTTCCTCGCCCCTCACCCTGAGTTGCTCCGCCTCCACTGTAACACGAGGATATCCTTAACATAACAAAAAAAATAATGAATACATCTAGATTAACAATGCATGTGACTGGGAACATACTGTTAGCAATGACGAGAGCGACATTACTCCCCGGTTTGAATTCCATGAGGACCAGGCCTGGTTAGAAATAGATAGGGTCAAATTATTTGCAATCATGCACCTACATAGCGCCGCGGTCATGTTTTAGGCACGGCTGCAGGGCGTTGACCCTGCTTCTAAATGTGTATGCTGGAAACCACTACTTTTGGATATGTGATAATAATGTCCGCGTTTCTTGGCGAACGCCCGCGCTTTATGGCCTCGCGCTTCTGAATGAAGAAGATCTGCACTCCTTGCTTGTCCGCTGTGTGTGGATTTAATGTCCGTGTTTGCGAAATGCGTGTACAGGGCATTATGGGGTGTTCAGCGATTATTGAATGGCCGCCAGGATAATGGAACCGCAGTCGATGCCATGTGCCGCATGGGGACTTTCCAGAAAGGTAGACGTGGGCGAAGGAGACGCCGTTGAGCCTTCGGGTTGAAATGAAGCCTGTTTGATGCCTCCTCGTTGGAAAGGTATTGAGCGCAAACCTTACATAGTGACAAGGTGTACATGGGGCGTGGCCATCTGCGAAACATGGGTCAGTAATTCCTTATTTAAGAGTGAATAAGTGATATTTCCCTTTAGTTCTTTATCTTTTTCGACCCACCCCATCCCTGGTTCGCTATGAATGCATTCCAAGGTAAGTGATTGATTGCCTGTGTCCAGAACCCCCCCGTACCAAGTTGTTCATCCAGGCGACCATATTCTGACAACAGACGCCGAGGCGTTCGAGGTGCCCTGGACCAACCCACGCTCGTTGCCACCTTTTGGTGACCACACATTCTTTACCCCCGCTCCCTCTGGCTTCACAGCCCTGCCGCTGCACACCCCGTTCCACCCATCTTTCTTTCCACCTCCCCCCGGGTTCCCGACCCCTATGGGTTTCCCAACGGCGCCGCCTCCTGGCTACCCGTCCCAGGCCCACCCCCCTCAGTGGTCAACTCCCGGACGCCCACGCACCCCCAAGGCCGCTCTCCCGCTCGATCCAACGGCTCAGCGCTACACTGCCGACTTCATCCTGTCGCTGACGAAGACAATGACTCTAGAACGTACATCACAAATTTTCTAACAGTTGTTTTTGGAACTCACGAAATACTCATCAGGCAGTAACCCTACGAAATTGCTCTTGGAGGGGTAAGTTTTCATACTATAAATGAGTACCGAGCGCTCATGCCCCCCCGATAGTGTCAATGACACCGACGATACGATTGTCGTCATCCTCCAGAAGGTCAAGGAAGAGTGAGGCTGCCGCAGCGGATGAGACCCCCCCCCCTCCTTAGTTACTAGTTAACCGGCGAACAATATAATAAGCATTTTACGTACCTTTTCCCATCATCTTGCTCTTGTTGACCTGCGCGTCAAGCAACCGTCGTACACTCCGATTTCTGCGCGTGTGTTTCCTGGGTGATTTCATTAAAAAAGGCTCTGTATAAGTAGCAGGCGTCTACATGATGTTAGGTTCACGTGACTCGGAAATGAGAATGGACCCCTCAAGAAGTAGCAGGCGTCTACATTGTGTTAGGTTAACGTGATTCGGTATTTGCATCCCGAAGTGATCGTCTTGGTCGACAATCTATGGTAGAAATCATGAGCCGTTTCACTGACAAGCCCTTGGCAGAGTTCACCGATTTGAAACGTCAACTAAACTGTGCTTTCAGAAGTCGAACATATCTATCGGATAGACGTATCAAGAAAGACTGAAGAGCTTCCGTGGAATAGGAAGATGTCTGCAGGGCACTATCAGTTGAAGTCTGATCGGGCAGCAAGCAATGTGCCCCGCAATACCTCCAAGGTCATCATGAAAGCAAGCAAACATTCCTTGACTCCGAGAAACTCGCCAGGATCCGTCTCTGTGCGGAGCGCGTTGGTCAAGGCTGTGGAAAGACCCAATGTAAGCAAATCCCACAGCTCTTCAACATCAGGCTGGGACCGGAAGTTGCCTGTCGTCTCCAAGACGTGAGTCTCAACTATGAAAGATCCTGAGATTTCCTGCAATGATGAGGGTAACGAAACTAGAGGTAAGGGGTTGGGCAGAATTAGAGCGGATTGGGCCTTTGGCGATCTGTTAGTGCTTATTTCAAGGATAGACATAAGGTTCACTTTTCGATCGGCCTGGTAAGATTTTTGCAACTCATCCAACGAGCTGAGAGTGGTATAAATGTGGATGCATTCGAACAACGGTTTGAAGTCGACGCATATGATATCGTTCTCCAATACATTGACTGGAAAGTGGAGTGTTAGGAACTTGCCAAAGACAACCAGCATTCGCAACCTACATTCTGTTTTCTCATACGTGATTTTTCGACGGCACTTCCAACGCGACTCGGGCGGAGAAGCGGATCTTTCTCCCGATGAGCTTTCCATCGTCGCGTCCGGGCTTCCATGGTCTCTGTCGCAAATCTTCCAACCTCCGCACTGACATTTCGGATCTCAAGGAGCCATTGCTTCATAGAGGCAGTGACGGCATCTTTAATTTGTGTCTGCAAGGAGGGAAGAGAGGAAATAAGGTGTTGGAAGAACGGAGTTTGTGATAATGATGTTCCAGGCATGCTCTGAATATTGTCGAGAGACTGCAAAAGAGTGATGTATTGTTACACCGATAGGGCGTACTGATGCACGATTTAGACAATGGACCCTCAGAGCGCTCCAGTATTTCCCCCCTTTCACCATCTCGCCGACGCAGTTCACGACATCAAGTACTCGGAGACAGGCCTGCAACGTGTCAATGGCCTCATCTAGGTTGGAGGCAGTCTTCTTATGTTGTAGAAGAGAGCACTTCTTCTCGACAAGGCCCCTTCCAAGCTGCGAGACACTTGTACCCAGAGAAGCAATGTTTTCCTTCATTCGGTCGGTGTAAGACTTGACCGTGAACATGGTTGACACGGAAGATAGTCTTGGTAGTTGTCTCCACATATCTTCTCGATCTCCGCATCCTTTGCTTCAATAAGACCCTGTACTGTGCGCAGAAACGCTTCTTGCTGACGGTTGGTATGGATTTGTTTGATAATTGGGCCGAGTTGTTCGAGACATGGCATCCCGGGAGGAGATCCCGCCGACGTACGACAGCTTGCCCGTTGAAGAACGGTGGTGAAAGGGGAAGGAAGGGGTTACATCTTACGAGGGCGAGGAGGAGGGGGGAACCGTTTGTCGCGGGCTCTGGGAGTCTCGTCAAGCCACAAAAATACTCAATGTGTATCCCGGGGAGTAAGGAGGAGATTTCTGGACATGTGATTGGGATCCAGTCGCGGAAGGGGACTTAGGGGAATTTTATCGAGAATCATCAAGTCAGGGAGAATGCAAAGCATCCGCGTGGAACGTGGTTGGCGGCATAACTTGGGAACGATCGTGGGGGCGCAACCGGCGCAACCCAAGTTGAACGCAGCGCCGCCACC